>JAFBJU010001070.1:997395-1266235 GCA_016785305.1 Colistium nudipinnis
CCGCAGTGAATGCCAGCTGAATAGACATACATAGCATATAGCATATATTATGTAGGCTTTATATACCAACCCAGTCTCACAAATAAATGTTAAAATGTATTAATTAATAAATAAAAAAATCTGTTAGTGGGAGGGGTTTATCGTGGTCAACACAACTTGCATTGTGCCATTTTCTAGTTTGTCCTCAATTTTTTAACGCTTGTCATTCTGCTCCAGGGATTATATTCATGGGAACATTTGTTACAGAGAGCACAAGACCTAAACTGTGTAAATATGCCAGACTTTTAGAATCACCAAATGAAAGGAAAAAAACAGCGAAAAAAGGATGATGACGGCCACGAAAAGCAGGGAGTACTTGGTGTCCATAGCCTACGATATTTAGCCCCCTCTGCTACCGCGGACACAGCCTGTGACGTCATCCACTCGGTGGTGAGAAGGCTGCAGACGCAACATCCTCAGGCCTTATCCCTGGGGACTTCAACCATGCCCCTCCATCCTCCACTCTGCCCACCTTCACCCAGTATGTAAAATGCCCCACCAGGGACAATAAAACACTAGATCTTTTTTATGCCAACGTTAAAGAGGCATATACAGTACTTCACCCCTCCCCCTTGGTAGATCTGACCACAACCTGGTTCATCTCCTGCCTGTTTACAAACCTCTGGTACACAGGCAACCAGCTGTGACCTGCACAGTGAAGAGATGGTCTAAAGAGACTGAGGAGGCTCTGAGGGACTATTTTGAGGCGACTGTGTGGGCAGAACTGTGCAGTGGCCATGGGGAAGATATCGACAGCCTCACACACTGCATAACGGATTATATCAACTTCTGTGTGGAGAACACTGTACCCACCAAGACTGTACAGTGCTTCTCCAACAACAAACCATGGATTCACCCAGATATAAAAGCACTCCTCAAGGAGAAGAAGAGGGTCTTTAAGTTCGGGAACAAGGAGGAGCTGAAATCTGTTCAGAAGGAGCTGAAGAGAAAGATGAGAGCTGGAAAGGACAGCTACAGGAGAAAGATGGATGCAGCAGCAGAATGTCAGTGGGGTCTGGAGAGGCCTTAAAACCATCTCCGGGCACAAGGGGTCGGACTCCCAGGCTGTGGGAGACCAGAAGTGGGTAAACGACCTGAACTTGTTCTTCAACATGTCTGATCAAACATCTACCCTTCCCCCGAGCCAGTCTAACCTGCTGCAACCCCCCTCATCTTCTACATCGGTGTATTGTCCCTCACTACCAACCAAGTGAGAAATGAGCTCAGAAAGATTAAGGCAAAGAAGGCGGCGGGCTCTGACGGCATCAGCTCCAGGCTCCCCAAATCCTGTGCAGACCAGCTTTGCAGAATTGTGGAGTACGTCTCCAATACCAGCCTGAGACTGGGGAAGGTACCACAGCTATGGAAGACATCATGTGTGGTACCGGTGCCAAAAACAACACACCCAAAAGAACTCAGCAACTACAACATCGCACCTGATGAAGACCCTGGAGCGGCTTGTCCTGGTCCACCTCCACCCTCTGGTGAGGCAATTTGCCGATCAGTCTGGCATCGGACTGGATGACGCCCTCATCGACCTCTCTCACCTGGAGAAGCCAGGGAGCACTGTGAGGATCATGTTCTTTGATTTCTCCAGTGCCTTCTACACAATCCAGCCTGGACATCTGGGGGGCAAATTGGAGCAAGCTGGTGTCAACATTCACCTCACATCCTGGATCTTGGATTACTTGACCGCAGTATGTGAGGACCCAGGACTTTGTCTCCGACAGAGTTGTCTGCAGCACAGGTGCACTGCAGGGAACAGTCCTGGCACCGTTTCTCTTCGCCCTCTACACTGCAGACTTCCGCCACAATACTGGTCAACCACTGGAACATAACTGTAACGTAATTCAACCCTGTGAAATACCTCTGTTTGGTGTAATATTTGTCCTAATAGTGCAATACTCCGTATGGTTAATTACTACTATTAGTTGCCGTAAATTTCAAGATATTGGTATCATCTCAATATACAAATTTAAGTATTCTGTATGTTCAATTATTCTAACCAGCACTGTAAATCTTAAACTGCACATCATTTAGCCATTACATTCTGTTAATTAATTGCATGCAAAATTGTTTTATTGTGAATTTCAATATGCAGTATGGTCAGCTTATTACATTGCATTCCATGCATTTGCACTTTTAATTAAAAACTGCATATATTTTTTTACTTGTAACATAATTACACTCAATTCAACTGATTTAATTACCGTATCCTGTATCCTGTGAATTTCATTTTGGTTTTGTCAGCTTATTCCACTGCACTTTAAAGGTAAAAACTGCATGTGTTTTTACTTGGAACACAATGCACATTCAATTCAACCTATTTAATCACTGTATACTGTGATGTTTTTCAATATCTGTATGGTTAACTATTCCACTTGCACTTTAGATCTCCTAAACACATATTTCTATTAACCTGTAACATAGTGTGAATTCAATTCCATATTTTGTTTCGTACTGTAAATGTCACTCTTCCGTATGATTAGCTTTTCCATTGGTACTTAAAATTTAGTGCATAACGTATTACGTCTTTCTTGTTCTAAATACTTGCACTGCATATAGTACTCTCTTACATACAGCCCTTTTCCACTGCATTTACTCAGGTCACTGTATATATATTGCATCTTCAGTACTTTGTTCTACTCATGCACAGTCTCAGTTTACTTTGTTCTAAACCTGTGTTTGTATGCTTTTTACCTCTGCTGCTGCAAAATTGCAAATTTCCCCACTGTGGGACAATAAAGGATTATCTTATCTTATCTTATCTTATCGGCCTTAATGTTTACAATGGCTAAACAACAAAACATAACAAAGGTTAAATAAAATCTAAAATTAAAAAGATGGGAGTGTTTCAATCACTTCAACCTAGGGGCAAAATAAAAGGCAATACAAAACTGAATAACATCTCCTGATTTCAAAATATAAAATAAATAAATGTAAAATATAAGAGCAAATACAATCTGTGACTTTAGCAGCAATGTGTCACATTTGTGATCAACTGTCAAGTGTGTGAGGTCACTATGGACAAAGCTACTGAAGTTGTATTCTATTTTCAAGTTTTTCTTAAAAAATACATTGTGTTTACATTGTTTGTGCAGGGGATGAGTTGTTGCAGTGGTGTTTTTTTCACCTGGATTTGGTGAATTGCACACCTGGGTGATGCCGTATAATATGCATTAGCATATTTGATTGGTTTCCACATGTATAACCAGGGGTGCACACAACATTTTATTAAGTAGAGTTTAACAAATGGTAAGAAGTTTGACATTATTTTCCAGTGACATTTTCCAGCTATATTGGTTGTAGGAAAACATAAAAAGAAATATCACGTACCTACACCAGGATTGCAAACTCTCATGCTTGTGGTGTGTCACGCATTCTTTCACTCTAAATCTCACATGCCATCAAAACAATTGTCACTCCAAAAAATCAAAGGCAATACCTTTTGGTTGGTTATGTATTTGGTATGGCCTATATCCCCTAACGTCGCTGTTAAGGTCCAGCTGAAGACACAAATGGAGTAATTTAGTGCACATATGTGCAATTAAGCATGTTATGGCAGTGGATTCTGGTTTGTGATCAGGAGATGTAGATTCATCAGGAACATTTCCTGAGAACAGGAAGCGTGAGAAGCTAACCAGCCATACTGCAGCCAGCAGGCATCATGTGACCAACAGCGCACCAGTTCTAACACATCAGAACACAAATCCCAACATTACCTTCGCCCAAAAGCATGCTGGGAAGTGCCCGCCCTCACAAGTTACATGGACTTTCCATCACTTTTTTATTCAATTCTTAGATTTAACAGCATAACATAGCCTATAAAACAAATGCCCACTTAAAGCACAAAAATGCCCCATTTAAAAAAATATCGTTCCCAGCGCCCCCTGACCTTCTCTGAACACCCCCTGGGGGGGGCGGGGGTTGCTACCGTCCCTGTTCAGAACCCCTGGTCTACGTGATTGTTTGCTTCACTAGAAACATTTTATTTTTTTTATTTCAGTGTACAACACAGTATTGGCTGGTGATATCCAATCATCAGCAATATATACACAGACGCACAGTTTTTATATCCTTGGCTGGCGTCATCACCATGGTAATGTACGCGGTGGCTCATGTTTACTGTGCATTGATATATATATTTAGATTGTACTCTTTAAGTCGATGCATCAGTCATATTTTCATTAGTTATGTGGACCGGAGAAGGTATTTTACTTTATGTATTTTGACACAAAACCAAACAATTTCACTTTATACTGTGCTGAGAAGCAATTAAAAAGCAATCAATTTGAGATGACTATAGTACGAAATAAGCATAGACAATGTAGAAAAGAACAGGAAAATGGCACAGTGCACGTGCGCACAAGTTTTTGGATAAAGTGTGTCAGCAACAATAAACCCTTCCCATTGAAAAACATTGTTTTTGTGAGCAAATCCTTTTGGTGACCACAAATCAATAGGTTCATTTCCATGACTATTTGACAAATGTTCGTGAGAAGGGTTGTATTTACTGGCTTGAGTCAAGCCAAAATGCACAATCAAAGCCACCTACTGTGACTTGACATTTTAATGACATGCCACAAACACAAACATCACCAACTGCTGAGGAGGGAAAATGTTATTGTTTGTTCAAATTTAACAAGAGGATGTTTTAAATGAGTAGCAAAGCCTTGTAGTGAATTTTCTGCACAGACCACACCTAAAGAGATCTGGTTATATGAAATGAGCCACGTGGGCACATAAGGGCAATTAGAATTGTCTGTGACAACTGTGTGATTGCCCAGAAGATGGTATGTGTGATTTATTAACCTTTTATTAACCTTTGTATTATTTGTATATTCAACAGGGGGAATGAAGGACTCAGGTTTTAAATAGGACCATCAGACTGAAGTGTTAAAGTGCACCTAGTGAACACAAAAACTGTTTAAATGATTATTGTTTGTTACTGTGCTATCAGAATAAAAACTATCAAACTGCTGAAAATACAAAACTTTGAGTTGTTCTGAGGAACAGAGCTGAGGAGACTTGACGTTACCTCAATTTTCCATTGACAGATGGTGATGCGCCCACGCACACAATTCTAGAGACACACACAAAGAGGCACACAGAGATGACAGGAGCAGTCATCAACTGTGGTATGTCCAGATTGAATGGTTGTCCAGGGAACAGAAATGGAGAAACAGGCAAGGGAACAAAGAGGAGGAAGTGGCTGCATGTTTCTAAAGGATACGGTGTGTGTGTAGTTGATTGTAGGTGTGTGTGTGTGTGTGTGTGTCATCTCCGGGGAACCAAAGAGTACAGTTTGTCACAGCCCTGCATTGATTGAGAAAATACAGAAGTGCTTGCAATAAGCAGACCGTGACAACATATTTAGGGGACAGGACCAAGCCTCTGCCCTAGAGTCACACAGTGAGGACATCCTGTACAAAGTGCACAGTAGAAAAAGACAGTGGCTGACCCCTCGAATGCTTTAGTGGTATAGAAGGCAAATCATCAATTAAACGTGGGGTTCTCAACCTTTTTCGGGCCAGTGCCCCCCTAACCATTATCCACGTCCCTTACCGCCCCCCCATCAAATACAATGTTGGAATGAATGTTTCCCTTGATTTTAAATCTAGATTGTTGTTCTATTTTTATTATTAGGGTTGATATTAGAAAAATAGATGTAATATATTAAAATTATGTTTTGCTGTTTTGACCAGCAATTGCCCTGATAAACTTTACCCATGGAGCAAAAAAGCCATGAAATTAGAAATATTATTGAGTGTTATAGAAATGCAACCGTAATAGATTTGAGATTCAAACTTTAATTGGTGTCACTGACTGCAACCAAAAACAACATTTCCTCATTTGAAAACACTTTTCCACCCTATGACCACATTGCAAACTGCATTGGCGAGGAGTAGACATTATTCCAAGTTGAGACACAAAACAGACCACGCGTAAAAAAAATAATGAATTAAAATAAATATAAGACGTTCAGAGCCGGTCAGGGGGTGCTGCCGCCCCTTTTGAAAATAGCTGAGTTAAACGATGGGATTCCGTGAGAGTACTGTGATAGCATTAGTCTCAATGTACTATTAAATAATGAAACAAACTCATTACACTAACAGGGCAAACTAAAGGTGAATGACTAACAAGATTTGAACTTGTGCCTGGCTGACAACAAGACTAGAGAGTGTGGTGTGGAATTTGTTTGAACAGTGACAAGGCCATGGACACACACACACTCTCATACACCTACATTCACCCAAGCCTGCATTGACATATTCAACATCCAGCTGTAATAAGGTTGTTTCCTTGCATTCATTCCCCAACCTTGACTCTCATCCTAAAAATCCCAAACATCAATGCTTCTCTGAAAGGAGAAAGAACGACAACACAACTGTGTCCAATAGGCACACAATACTGTCCCTGACTTTCTATTTAATTCCCATGGTCTGCAAAGTCAACAACAACTCCCCTATCTGTGACTAAACAATCTAATTTGCCCCCCCCCTCCACCACGGGATTGTTCAAGCTAAATACGGATCATCTTGTAAACCTGTGCTGGGTTGCTATCAAGTATTCCATTTATCATTAAAAAAAAAATCTAATCATTACAGTCAAACCAGTTTCATAAAAAAAAAATCCTTTGGTGTTCTTAAAAGTAGTGCCTATTAAGTGGTCAAATATGCAGAGCTTTCAATGTCATGTCAGCTAATGCAGTAGCATTGTAGGTTGTAATTTTGTTTCATGTAACAATCAGGAAGCCTGTCCTTATGCCTCTGTCATTGTGTTTTTGTCTCATCCTCTTCTTGTTAATCAGCTGACTATTATATATCTTATCTATTATATAACTATCTTACTACTTTATGCTTCATACAATTGGCTCACTATGCTAACTATGCTTCCTGCCACATATGAGTCTGCAACCCAATAATTTCATTGCAAGCATGTCATCTTTGTGTGTATGACAATTCATTCTTAAATCTTGATATGCCAGGAAAAGTTCATTCATTAAATTTCCATTCAAAGAGTATAACCAACTTTACGTGCTCAGAGATTGAAGACTTGGGACAGGGAAAAAGGAAAGGAAAGATCTAATATTTTGGGGCAGCTTCATAGTGTTTCTACTGCAGCCCTGTTAATGCTCTTTCACATGTGGGTCGCACCGTTATAAAGAAGAAATATTTTGAAAGGAAAATTGATATAAAAAAAACTCTTGGCGATTGATGGCTGCAACAGGAAGGGGTCAAAGGGGAGTCTCCATCACTGTCTGGAGTTGCTTCTGATGCATGTTACGCCCCAAGCACACTTCCACTGTCAGGATAGGAAAAAACACACTTTCTTCGTTAAATGTCACTCCCAAAGCATATATAACATGATGATTCAAATGTGTCGGCATAGACAACGATACAAACAAGGCCATTTGTTAAATTGTGCAAATAACTAATCGTGCAACTATGGGTATAATTTGTTAGCATTTTGAAGTTTACTACACCAACAAAGCCAAGTTAACTCTTTCTTAAGATGTTGACTGAAATGATGTACGGCCCATGGTTGAAGTTAATCGCTTGATGGTTCTTTTGGTAAAATCCCTTTTAGTGATGCCAGGATAAAATATGTCACATGGGAAGCCAATTGAGAACCTTTAACACAACATATTTTATAAGGCAATTAAAAACACATCACACAATGTATATCTTTTTTTTACATTTCTTCATATGGTAGTCCCATGGCATTTAAAGCATTGATTAAGCTTAGTGTATTGGCAGATACTGTAAACAAACAGTTATAAATTTGGCAAACTGAACCACCTCACATACCTTTTCTTCAGGTAAAAAACAGCAGTTCTGCTTTTACTACTTCTACCTTAAATTATGAACAAACTAATGCAAGTTTTATTGAGACTGGGTAAACTTGCACCCATATAACTCATCCTGGAAGACATAAACTCATTACTTTTTGTTCATACCGCTCTTCACCAATTTGACATTTACGAGATGGACGGCAGGATTGAATGGCTGAAAGAAAGGGCCAGGTGAAATGGATTGTTATTGTAAAAACTGTCGGCCTTTGTAGTGTAAGGAAGGGTGAATTATCATTTTCTATTGTTTAGTATCCTTTTTGCACATGTGAAAACGAACCTATTGTTATTTAAAGATGTATTTGTATGTTATAGTATCAGTTTTGCCCATTCACAATGACATGAATAATGCTACACTATCATTTACTTTTGAATTAGATTTGTTTCCAGGTTAATGGCAGTGCATGTCTTTTTTCTATCGCAGATGAACAACACTAGATAATAGCTTAAGCAGCCTTGTTTTAGCATAACTCATATTTGCCATTAAGATGCCTTGCAGCACGACATATAGCCACACATACGGCAGCAGCACTTAAGTATCGTATTTATTTGTATTTCTACTTATGTAAACAGAGGTGTAATTTGGTGTATGTATTATTCATGGTGCTGTAAATCCATTTTTGCTCCCTCCCGTTTTTCATTGGCCTGCTGGCGGTTTTATTGGACATTCAGGCAGGGAGGAGAATGAGCAATCATCTGTTCAATTACTTTGATTCCACTGGTACAAACATAAAAATGCAGGCTTTCTGACACAAGTTAAAAGCACATTTGTGAACACAGCCGAGGGTGAAATGCTGCTGGTCATGGATATATTAGTTGTTATTTGGACGGGTTTTATTGTGTTTCCAAAAGGGGACATAAATATTTTTTTCTTTACATTTAAATTTTCCTTTTGAAACACTTGCAGACAAGCCAAATTTGCTGCTTATCTTAAATCTTAAAATGTGAATTTGTGTTCAGTGCTAATTGGCAAATGCATGCAGCATTAATGATTACAGATAAGCATTTGTCACTGTCTCTTATACACACATACAGGAGGTGCAGTTCACCTTGCACTGTGTCAATAATCTGCATCAGCAAAATATAAACTAACCCACAAATCACATATCTTTCCGTACACAGACTACCATCTCAAAAACAACATGCTCCCAAGTCTCCTTTCTAGAGGGGTCTTTTGTTCGCCATATACATGCTCGCACTATTTGCGATTCTGGTATCCAGCAACACTATAATTGTGCAAATGGCACATAGAATTTCATTTTCATGGGGACTGCAATCCTGCACAAGTGCAAAGCAAGTGCATTGAACCAATATTTAATGACGTGCCTCAGTGAGCATCTTGGATATTTTGGTAACTTTCTGACTGTTCTGACTATTGTTTGTCACCTTTCCTGATCAGTTGCACCTGTGTCCTATTAGATTTCACCTGTGTTCTATTATCACTGCCTCCATTGTGTATTTAGTGTTTTTTTCCTGTCGCTCATTTGTCAGTTTCTCAGTTCATGTATTATCATGTTTAGTACACCTGTTATTCTTCTCCACTCCTGTCTGCACCATTAGCTCCTTTCTATAGTTTTTCAATCCCTTTGCCTCTTGTGTTCCGTTCAGCAGTTTTATTTTAGACGTTTTCAGCCCTGCAGTCTTCTTTTGGAAAGACAAAATCAAGAGGTATTTAAAAAAACAAAACAAAGATACAACTGACCTCACCCTGGATTCCTGTATGTTAAATATTTGTTGTTAATGGATCATTTGGATCATTTAAGGGGCCATCTTTTCTGCTCTACTTGTTCTATCATAAACCAAAACCCCTCAGGTCATCTGGGACATGTATTTCCATCTTAATGTCTGTTTTTTTGTTACTGTATGTCTCTACCAAATTATGTTTGGTCAGAGAGAAGCAAATCCAAAAAGAACTTAAAGCACAAAATTATGCTTGTGAATATTTAAGCTTTCTGTTGCGCAACTTTCACGTGTTGGACAGACATGGTATGACATGCAAAATGACAGATCATGTTTAAAATCACTGACCTATGACAAAGTTTAGTTTTTGATTTTGAGTAAACTGACCCAAAAATAAGTTTTAACTTTGTGGCTTTTTGTAGCCAAATGAACTTTCAGTTATACCATGAGTTGAGTTAAAGACTTTACTTTTTTGTCAAGAAAAAAACATCTGTTTTTGGCGAGTTGAGTCTTTGTAGAAATCTCATGTTTCTGAACTCCTGTTCTGGAGCGTGTCCAAAAGATGTGTCAAGGGACTAAGCTGCAGTGTCAGCTAAATAATTTCAAGTTATGAAAGGTCAAAAATCCCCTCGTGGACACTTCTGTCCTTATTGCTTTCAAACTCTTGTTTGATGGAGTAATTATTATTGATTAAATCTTCCAAAAAGTACATTATGTCAAGTATTTTCATATAATGTATGCATACCTTTCACTCTTTTTGTAACTTGCTTTGGACAAAGGCGTCAGCTAAATGACATGTTATGACTGTGGACATTTGACGTTTTCCTGTATTTCCTGAGACAAATGTATTTTTCTACTCTTTTTGTCTTAAGTACTTACGTCACAGTGACAACACATACTGCTTAAATATCAGTAACCTATTTAGCTGCTTTAGAATCTTTAATGAAATACAGTGATGCATCGCCAACAGGTAGTAGGAGCTTAAATGTTTCTTTACTATTAACTCCTCATGGCTTTAGGCGATGCACCATAAAACGTGTGCAATACAAGGCTTAGTTGCAGAATATTGCCCAAGGCATTGCATATATAATGTTTATAACACTTTTTTGACCATTTAGTTTACTCTAATTAGTTGATAAACCATTGTCCTACATGGAGTTAGTAAACACTACAATGTCCTGTCACGGGCTTTTTTTCCTTTACTTTAATTGGTGTAGTGGAATTGGATTGACCTAGCATCCCTACCCAAATTCTTATAATTCACACATCCTATAAAATGAAGAATACAGTCCATAATTACAAAAAATATATAAAGTTTTGACTGCAGATTAGTGATGTGTCATTCGCGAACAAGCCAATTAAAAGAGACGGCTCTTTTAAGGGAGCGATGGGACGCTCCTGTCTGTCAACCGTTGTTTTTAGTTTTTCGTTCACAGCTGAGCATCACATACTCCCGCAACAGACATGCTGGAAGTTTGCACATCCACACATTGCTCACCCCCGCCCCCCCAAAACACAGACAGGAGAAGAGCCGAAATTCCCATCACTACTGCAGATAGTTCTTCTATTGCACCACAGCGGCCACAATGAAATATGATTTTGGCAATTAATGAGGTCAGATGGAAGTTGGTTTGGCCTTGTCTATTGGCTGAAGCCGAAGGTGGATTCATGCTGTTCTTATATATTACGGTGTCAGACTGGACGACTCCTGTCTGCAGCTTATCACATCCATAAGAAATAGCCACATAACCGCCTGATAGAGGCAGTGGAGCAAGCAGACACACACACACACACACACATACATATAGTATATCTGGTCACCTACACTGAACTGCTTCTTACTTGCATATACCCAGAGAGAGAGAGAAAGAGTGCTTTTGGCAATATCTACAAGAATATTACAGTTCAAATCACTGCCGTGCTACCAGTTGCACATCTGCGAGTGTGAGAGATGGTAGTTTTATCCAGATATTGCCAATGTTTTTCCATTTGTGATCTAGTGAGAACATTAATTACCTGCTCTGATTGAGCACCTGCATTCATGCTGGCACACAAAGATAGTGGACATACAATATATGTTAGAACACACACAAAATAACCGTTTTCTATCTTTAAATAGTGACCCACATACTCAGAGAAATACATTCACTTCAGCAGACATGCAACAAGAATCTATTTTTGTGCCCTCTCGCACTTTACACCGACTCTCTTTCTCTGGTCAGTGTTGTGTGAAATGAGGAAACATGACAGCTGAGTATCACAATACAGCCACAAGCAATCATATCCTCACCAGGACAAGGACACACACTCACGGACACTGACCAACAGTAATTACACTGTGCAGGACTGTACATTGTACAGTCAAAATGCATATATATATATAGTTTACTCTAAAAGGTATAATCAAATCATGTAATTTTGACATTTCAATGGAACATTCCAATGTTTCAATTTGATGTATTGTCTGAACAGTGTCCTCTGAAATTGTGAAATACTAGTGCTGGGCAACGATTACATTTTTTTGCATTGCATTGTTAAGTGCAAAATTCAATGATGAGTAATGTATTGTTCGCTTCTATTTTAAAAGTACGTAAGTAGTATGAACACTTTAAAAAATAAAAGCACACAGCAGGGATTTACTGTGCAGGGGACTTTAAGTTTGTGAAGTCCATATTTGTTCTGGATTTCCTGAATGAGAATCTCAGTCAACAAAAGAAAGATAACACCTTAGTGATGCAGGTTGAGTAGTTACACAATGACAACATTAACTGCATTTATGCAGTACTCTAACTTTACGGAGAAATGCGCACAGCTCTGAAGCTCCACCTGTTCATGTGAGCTCTGCTCACATTGGTTGGGACACGTGAGTGACGCCCGTCCTTAGCCAGTAATTATCAACATCCCGCCCATCCTTTGACCTCTCGTCTGTCTATATCTGTAGTCAGAGCAAGTAAGAGATGGTTTTAAAAATATATATATATTTTTTAAATCTGTTAACGCGCGAGTAATTGTCAGCGTAAATTAGTGAATGCGTCAACTCAATAATAATGCGTCAACTTTCCCACCACTATTAAACACACATAGCGTTGTCCCCAATCTCACAGTCCAGCAGCCTCATGACCTTATTCAGACTTCAGTAGATCGGTATGCCTGGAAGTTATGTTTATGTTTATTATTCTGCTTCATATGATTTATCACCACTTTTGGATCGCAAGGGTTGCTGGATCCAATCCCAGCTGTCTCGGAGCGATGGCGGGGTACACACCACTTCACCACAGTGCTGCCCGACCTTAACATAGTAAAGTGGAATATAATGCTATGGAGGTCAGCAGTTCTGTAAAAACATCAACCGAATAATTTAGAGGATTATTACAGTGGAGAGTTATGGTGTTATATGTACAGGATTTTGTGGTTGCACTATGCACACCGTTTCACCTCTGACTGAGTCAAATTATCCAGAGATCGAGGAAATTAGGCTGTAATTGTATTTACATTATTTTTATTTTTGGGATTCATTAAAAAGTGAAAACGACCTTTTGCGATATCTTTTCACAGGCCTCATAGATAGATAAAAGGTGATTGGTTTGAATCCCCGTACAACAGGACAATTTTTGTGTGGGCTTCCTCCCACAATCCAAAGACATGCACATTTGGATTTAGCTTTTTAGAGACGCGACCATAGGGGAGAATGTGAACATAAATGGTCATTTGTGTTGTAAAACGTGTATTATGTTAAGTTGCTCTTGTTTAGTCATGTCTTGTCTCCTTATGTGTAGCCATGCCCTTTCCTCATGTGTCTGGTGAGCACTCCCTTGCTTACCCAAGTTTCCCACCAGTGTGATTGTCTGCCCCTCCCTAATTGTGTCAATTACCTGGTGATGTCATTTCCTCATGTGTATATATAGTCCTCGTCTTCCCTGTCTCCTTTTCATATCGTATTGTGTTTCGTGCCAAGCTTTCCAGCGTTGTTCCACAGTCATAGTAGTTTGCATTAAGAGTTCTCTCATAGTCACAGTAAGGTAAGATTAGATAGCAAGTATGTTAGTAGTAGGTAAGATTAGTATTTTTGATAGTGTATGTTTTTGGTGTTTTTTTTGTATTGTTACTGATTCATCAGTAAAATACTCTTTTTTGAACTTTACTCCTTGTGGTCTCGTGCATTTGCATCCATGCTTCATACAGCCTTTGTCTACACAATTTGTCTCAGTGATAGACTGGTGAATTGTCCAGGAAGTAGCCTGCATCTTGCCAAATGTCAGCTGAGATTGGCTAAAGCTCCCAAGCGTTCCTCAAAGGATAAGCAGTATAGATTATGGATAGATTTTGTTGAAATTGAAAATTAAGCTGAGGGTGGTGCTGCAGTAAAAGCGCAGAAGTGGTTAATTATGATTTGAAAAACTGGCAGTTTTGAAATTGAACACGTTTTTGACACATATTCCTGAATCTCCTTTTGCATGTATACATAGTTAACATATAATTATTCTGTTGATAGCAAATAGGTAATGTTTATAATAAAGTAATGCATACATTGAGCATTGCAGCAAAAGAAATCCAATAGTAGAGGTCGGCGAAGAGAGGCAGAAAAACTGAATAAGTGTGGTCAGAAGTGGTGTATAATGCATAATGCATCCGGCATCTGCTTTATTGAGTATCATGAAATGTTTTTTTTATGGTTTTTAATATGTTGTCACCTCCTCATAGCTTCCTCATGCAATTACTTAGTGGTAGTATTAAACTTATAAAGCCACTATTTTACATCCCACTGTGTGGGAGGTTCACAAATACACAAGTGACTGTGTGTGAACATGCATTGACTTCTTGGTGCACTTACGCAGTCATATGAAATGACACACACACACACTAAGAGAGAGATTTAAATGAAAGATACCTATGTTGATGCACACTTATGTGTATAACTTATGCAACAGCACATGTATGTACATTTACTTAAACAAGTGCATGCAACATTTTACTCAACTCTAATGATATAGAGACATATTTCCATATTTGCATGTCTAGAAAGTACTGTCTACTGTGGAGTTATTAAAGAAATTTAGAGTAGTGATTTTCTTAATGTTGGTGTTTTGAAAGTCAGTTAGTTTGTAGATATTATGCGAAGGAAGTTTTTGGCCAACTTAGAGTACAAATTACATGAAAACACAGCAAAAATAAACAGGTGTCTGAAGGGAAAAGAAAAATATGCTAACGCTAATAGCCTATTAAAACTGTGGGATATTTATGGGTGAATTTATGGATTTGTGACCGTTTATGGTAAAAAAAACTGGCAAATAGTATTTGTCTTCATTAATTAAATGATTGCAAGTTTTTGCGGTAAAATCAGCAATAAATAAAATCTAGTGATGGAGTTTTTTTTCAATGGGGGAGAATATTTGTACAAATAGCTGCTCCAATACAAATGTATTACTTAAAGAAACTTAACAATGTACCAGAGTTAATGATATCTGAAATGTAACACCTGGGAACACTGGTGTAAAAGCTGCAGTCCTATTTATTGCACACACATAAAACACACTCTGGTAGAAGAAGGAAAAAGTGAGACAGCACCAAACATATCAGGATATTTTAAATTGTTATAGATAAAGACTAATACAGCAAAGCAAAACTCTATTATAAAGGTGTATATGTACAACATTCACAGTACATATTTTTTGCATTATAGCACAAAAGCACAGCAGCTATTTTAAGTGCCACAGAGAGGATAGGCTCCAATTACAATAAAAAAATAAGGTAATTTTGGACACAAACGTTGCAACTTTGTTGCTAGATAACTTTGATTAATGTCGCTATGTGACTGTCTCATATGAGCAATGTTGTCAAAGTTACAGCGAGCGTCTTGGAGACCTATCATTAAATTACAGCGTAAATAAATATAAAAGTATAACACATTATACAACAATGCTGATGACATTCACATAGTAACATTAATCAGTTATCTAGCAACCACATAACTCAACATTGACCATCTGCTCAATCATTTCTTCTCCTTTCAGCAAATATACTGTGCAGCCCTTCACCCAGACGATAACTTCAGGGCTTAAAACAGCAGTCTGTGGCTTTAATAATTAATGGAGGTTAATTTACCTCAGTTGGCTGGGAAGAGAAGTAGCCCCACTAACACTGACAGGTTCACAGTAGCAGAGAATACACCAACACTGTACTGAGAGACTACCATCTCCTTCGCTCCGGTAGAAACATTATGTCTTTGTATACTAAAGTGCTATCATTTTCTGATCATCAAGTAATGAATAGCCATGTTTATTAAAAAACACAAATATTTTTAACAGTTACTAAACAGTTATACATTAAATTATTGTTTGATATTTTCAATTGCTAATGTGATCATAGTTTGTAAAAGACAAGCTTTCCTGTCTAATTTTCATTTAATTCTACTAAATTGTCCATGCAAAAGTAAGGTCCCAATTGTTTTATGTTCAGAGCAATAGTTAAGGACATGTCAGGTCATATTTTGTTTACTTCTGTCCTTCTGTTTATACCCTTTTTAAGATTAAACACATAAAAGTTCTCACTAAATGTATTTATGAATAAATGTATGACATTATCAAATGTAGTCCAGTTAAGTACTAGAAGTCTACAGTAATTAGGCTGAAAGTCTCAAGGTTATGGATGAATGCATGCAAAGGGCTGAAGGGCTTTGAATTCAGAGCCTCATGACAAACTGTAGACTTATGTACTCTGATATATTGTTCTTATTTCTCTAATTATTATCTCTAATTGCTCACTGTGGCCTTTTGTGCTGAGTTTTTTTCTCTTTTTTTGTTCATCAGTAAAATCAGTTACATCAACACCTCAATGTATTATCTTAATGAAAGGGTTATGGTAAGGTTTGCAAATTTGCAGTTAAGCTGTCCTGTCCTTGTGTGTTTCTTTTTGTGAAGTAAATTATTACTTTTATAATAATAATAATAAAATATTAATAAATTGTGTATTTATACTGTTTATCTCTATTTAGAGATACATAAACGGTCTGCTCGAGCCCATCACTACAATACATTTTAATCCTAATGGTTTGAGATATTACACTTCTGCCTTGAAATATAACAGTGAAGATGACACCACCTCACCAGTAGTTCAGTGTACGTCGTATGCTGACGTGAGCAAGCATTCCATATTGACTCTTTTTGAGGCTGTATGAAATATAATATAAAATATATGTAACATGTAGGAAAGGAGACTTCTTTATCCTTGGAGAGAATCATTGAGAAGTATGCTTCCGACCAGAAGGTCACCATCTTGATCTTAAACTTAATGGGGATAATTGCTCCCCCAGAGACACCCTTGAACAATGTTAAAGAAAAGGTTTTAATAAAAGCAATTCTATGTAGCAGGAATCAAGGTTTTCTTCTACCGTCCGGAATTGCTAGCCCTGATAAACATCCTGTGACCCCTTAAACGCACTGCCCAATGGTGTCTATAAAAACAAAACAGGCCAACAATCATGCTACATAAGGGCAGCCTAGATCTTGTGCCACATTGAGCTTTTTTTTTCAAATGGATCACCTCTGCTCCTCTGCTAGAGCTTTAGAGGAATATACAAACTTAATCTTTTGGATGTTGAACAACTCATATATGTGCCCTACTGTTGGTTGAACAACCCAGACGCTTAAAATGAGACAACACCAAGAGGCAACAAAAATCCTCAGTTTGGGAAAACACACACACATACCCCCACACACACACAGAGGCCACTTCAGAGTACTGCTGTGGTTGTGTGTGGGTGTAGTCTGTGTATTCACACGTGCACATGGACAGCAATTTTATGTCAAGTCATAAAACAGCAGCATTGCCCCAGGAGAGGTCATTTAGATGGACATGGCTACCACTCACACTCACACACTCACAAATACACACAGTGGGAGTCAACTTCAGCTGTGGCCCTTAGATCAAATAAAGCAACAAAAGAAACAGCAAGAAATAGAGAGCAATACAGCTCGGAAAAATATTGAGAGTGCTAAGACAATAATGAAACAAATATTCAATCTTTTCTTTTTTATTTGAATACAGTATTTTTGTGGGGTTTTTCCTTCATTCTTACTCCCTTTATGCCTCAAATTTATTTTCCCATTGGTTAAAGTGGGAATAAGCCATAAGTACAAAATAAGTAAATTCGGGATCTCTTGTCATGGTGGAAATTACAAAATAAAGTAAAAATATATGTTCATAAATTATGTGAAAATAAAACAAAACACACACAAAAAAAACAAAAAAAAAACGCTGTCTAACACAGTAAAGAAAGAAAATTTGGAGAAGGGTGACAGCATCAAGCTGAGTGCTATTTGTGTTTGAAAAAATACAAATGAACAGCTTTGCGATTGGAAAGATCAATTCTCACTTGCAACAAATACAGTTCTATTGCAAGGTCACCCTTTTTTTAGAAGTACATCCGTATTCAATCAATACATCTCAAACTGTCAAACTCAGTTCCCAGGTATGTGACCCTTGAGGATCCCATACAACACTTCCAGCCTCCATGTGAGTGCCTTGTCAAGTTGTTTATTTCACTCACAATGAACCAAAACTAAAGTCATCTTCTCCATATAGTGTGGACCATATGTGTACTGCTACTGACAACGCCCTCGAATTCCACCACAGTGTAAGTCATTCTAACACACACAGGACATCAAACATTGCTCCCCCTAAAACACATGCTGTACAGGGTGTGAAATAATTTGATGCCTGCAATTTTGAAAAACTGCCTGCAGGTATCCATGTTAATGTTCATGCCTCACTACAACCTTCTTACTTTTGTGAAGCCTTTCTCATATCATCATACAGACATACAAAGCATACAAAGTCTTTAGAATGCACTTTCAAAGTTGCAAATTATCAATACGGTTGATTAAAACATCTTCTCAACAAACTGTATTCTCAATAAACGTGAATAAACGCTGCGCTTTTGATAGGGATATTGGATATTGGTTACTGCCTAAATTAATAAGAAGATTTGAAACAAGTCTGTATACACAACCGGGGTGTATTTCTCAACCACCAACGCAAACTGCAGCTGAATTCTAACATATGCTAGCTACCTTATCTAAAACACAACGAAACACATGATTCGCCAACTTTAATTTTAGAATTACCACTATTTGAAATGCAGGAAATATTTGGTTCAAGTGTGAGGGATAGATAGATAGATAGATAGATAGATTGCTTTATTAATCCCCATGGGGAAATGATGGTGTTGTAGCACCCTGGTAAAAAATAGGGATGTCTCTGTGAGACCAAAAAATACTAAAGTTCACAAAGGAAGTCTTGTCTGTGCATGCCTCCTAAATCACCAACCTGTCCCTTCTCGTTTTCATCCAATCACAATCCAACATGCTTGCCTTGAGCCAATCATTTGTACCATGTCAAAGTTTAAAATGTGATTTCTCCGGGCGCTCAGCTGTCATTTTGGCACCATAAACGCAACATGTCCCACCTCCACCCCGGAGCCACCTCATTTCAGAAAGCTGGTCATCTTCCTTCACCCATCCAACCAGAAAGTGTTCATGAGTTGCCCTAACCCATGCTCCACTTCATGCTCCACACCTCATCACCGCCACCAGTGTCTCAGCTCCAGGGGAGGTCTCCTTCATGTCAGGAGCGCCTAATTCATAGGAATGCTTCCACGGTGCTCCTGCTGGGTTTAAGCACCAACGTGTTCAGAATAAATGTAATTTTTATCATACTTTTATTATATAGTTATCTTTACTGGTTTCTCTATATGTCTCTTCTGGTGGAAATTGTGGTCTTCCTTTACCCAGCTAGTGGCTTCAGCTGTAAACATCTGGGGAAAATAAACCTCCCAGTCAATGTCTTTAAAGCTTACTTCTGTAAACTTTGTTTACAATGCGTTTAATGAGCTCACTGTGGCCCACAGCTGTTAACCGCATATGTAGGATTTTACAGCTCCAAGCCAAAGCATATTATTTACATAGAATATCATTAGGAGTCCTAGTGGCACTCTGTTGATTACTATTAAGCTGGGTGCTCCACTCTATAGTGTTTTGTGTGTGTGTGTGTGTTCCTTGAGGTGTTGGATTATTTCAAAGATGTGAATTTTAAAGCTAACCTGATCTCATGGGACACATGGGGTTATAGGTAAATCTTGTATGGGTGTATGATGTAAACCAAAACTTATTGTTCTATTTTCTTTTCATAAAACGATGTATTATTGTGTCTTACTTGATATATGTATATACATATTTATTTTTATTAACATTTTTCCCAGGCCCAATACATATTCTCTGATAATGAACTCCATCATTGTTGCCAGTGCACAAAGCATCTTGAACAAAGCATCTTGAGCGATGAAGAACAATTGCTTATAAATAGTTTTATGCCACATAAACTGCTATCACAGAAAATGCTACCACACAAAATGTATTCAATGTCCACAAAATTCAAGTTTGTGTTTTTATTCAACGGTACATTATTTAAAACTGTCATTATGTTGGACTCACTACAAGTGACGATAGTAAAATATATTGGCGCTGTTGTGTCTTGAATATCTACACTTATAATACTTACAAATAGTACATGGAAACACGTCTCCATTATGCCAATGCATATTTTCTGTTGCAGTTAAGTTGTTAAATGTAAATTATGTTTGTAACTTCTTAGGGAGCTTTGCGTCATGAATGTGGAAAGTTTATGACCACCAATTGCAGGAATAGTTTTCTCTCTAGACATCTAGTATGTTAGATGGCTGGACATATTCTGTAGCTGCATTGAGCGGATCAAATAACAGAAACTTTCCTTCAAGGGTTTATTTGAAAAAGGACATGAGGTACGCATCTTTGAAAGCTTGTGTTCAAAGGCAGAAGACAAGGTCAACTAGTGATGTATGTATTTGTATGTACCTATTCTACACATGTATTATATGTATGTAATATATATAGGATTTCACTGTATAACTTTATGATTTGGGGCTATGCAAATAAAATTGGATTGAATTTAATCCAGGCAATGTAAATTGGTTGGCACTTGTGCCCCACAGCAGGATTTACAAACAAAATGTGGGGAAGGTTGTCCAGGAGTCACAATCATAAAAGCATGATCACCTCTGGTTTATGCTTGGAGAGCCATACGCTCCACCCTGTGGAGAAGAATAGCCATATAATACAGTACTTGGCAAAAGCCACTCCATAAAATGAAAGAACCCCAGTAACCAAAATGATACAGCTGTGATTTATCATGCTTTGGTTGAAGCTCCACAACAGAGCTCTAGAGACAGAAGTAGACTTGTATGACTTTTTCCTTATTTCAAAATTGTTATAACAGTGTTTCATTGGAATCGTAACATAGCTCGGCAGCGAAGCAAAAAAATATCAGACGAGTGCCAGAAGGTTCCTGATTTTTGTTGTTTTCTAACATCTTTAGTTGAACAGTTCACCTTTTTCAAATTACATTTCCCAAGTGACATGATGGAGAATCAACCTCCTTTCTCTTGTGTATGTGAGTTTTGCCTGAGAAAGAGAGAACACACCCAAACAAGATTTAGGGATCCAGCGTGTGTATGTGTGTGTGTGTGTGTGAGAGAGTGTGCGTGCGTGCGTACGTGCATGCGTGCTTGTGAGCGGAAGAGTAATGATGCAAAGCTTCCTAACAGTAATATAGAGGCAGGCAACAATCACAAGCTTTTACCTGCACAGACAGAAAGAGGGAGAGAAAGAAGAGAGAGTTGGATAAAATAAGGAAGAGAAGAAAAGATAAAAATGGAGGGGTGAGGAGATAAGATTTAAACAAGTGGAAGGAGAGAGTGGGCAAAGAAATGAAAATAACAGACAAAAAGAAATAACCAAGAAAGAATATGGAAACAGGTTAGAGAACACCATAAAGAAAAAAAAGTGTTTGTGAGAGACAAAGAGAGAGTGTGTCCTTAATGACTACTTTAGTTTAGAGGCAGTAATATGGTTAGCCTCCGGGCTGCAGGTCATGTAACACTATCCCCGCCAAAGCACATGATTCTGGGTTTATGTGCATGTGTACATTTGCATTGAGTGTGTGGGCGAGCATGCTCGTGTGTGTGTGTGTGTGTGTGTGTTTGAAAGCCTATCCCGATATAGCCTGAATCACTTCTCAGTAGGAGTCGTGTGGAAATTGCTGCCCAAATAAAATTATGTTGTAATTTAAAAACAATTTATCAAAGACAGTTTGGTGTCACTCCCATTGGAGCCATTAGGCCCTCTCACACTCCCTGCAGCCAGGAAGAGGCTGAGCTTCGAGAAAACAACAGAAACAACGGTGAGGCGAGGTGGAGCACAGCAAAATGAAAGACACTTTCATCTCTATCTATAAATAAAGAATTACAAATTGCTGCAAATAGCTATCTGTGTGTAGATTCACATACAAGTAAAGCAAGATTGATGATTTGATACTGTGAGGTGTCAAACGTTTAAACAGGACATCTAACATTACCGATGAAAAACGTGTTTCTGTAAAAGATTATTATTATTATGGGCAAGAAATCTACAAGAGATGGTACAGTGCAATCAGAGCAATTCAGTACATCCACGTTTTTGAGCAAGTCCCCAGATCCAGTCTATGTCAAGTCTGTCACCACCTTTGCGCTGCTGCTTGCGCCACGTAGCCCCGTCCTCCGCCAGCCTCTCCCAGTCATTAGTCCCGATGTCCTGTCCAGGACCTTCATGTCACACTTTACAACATCTTTAATGCGCAGCAGTGGTCGTCTTTTGCCTCTGGAACCAGCACTCAACTCGCTGTAAAAGATGTCCTTTGGCAGGCGGCCGCCTGGCATTCTGCGAAGGTGACCGAGCCACAGCAGCCTCCTGACCTTCACCGGTTGGTACATTGACTTGCTTCCCGTGGGTGCCAGCACCGCCTCGTTTGTGAACTTGTCCCGTCATGTGAGCCCGAGGATGTTGCGCAGGCATCGCGAACTAGCACCTTCCATACCTTGCTTTTTGCACACAGTCTGGCCAGGTTAAACAATTTCACCTCTGACCGCGTGTGCAGGAAAACGCCGTCTTCATCCATGTGGTTGTTGAATGCATGATGCAGTAAAAAAAACTGAGAAGAAGATGCCGAAGAGCGCAGGCGCTAACACACAACCTTGCTTGACCCCACTGCGATCTGAAGTGGATCCTTCAAAGAAAACCATTGCTGATTGGACCAACCCGAGCTGTGTTGGTGGGCAACCCAGTTTCTGCAAGATGGCGAACAGTCCTTCCCGACTCACCATATGAAATGCCTTCGTGAGGTCGACAAACGTCATGTGCAGTGGTTTGTTTTGCTCTCTGCACTTTTCTTGGACCTGGCACACTAAGAAGGCCATGTCTGTTGTTGAGCGGCCACTTCGAAACCCGCACTGTGACTCTGGAGAACTGGAGAACTGTCACACGAGCGGCCAGTTTCTGGAGCCGCACCAGCAGAATTCTGGAGAAGACCTTGCCAAGCACGCTCAGCAGTGAAATGCCACGGTAGTTGTTACAGTCGCCTTTATCACCTTTATTCTTGTAAAGCGTGATTATCTTGGCGTCCTTCATGTCCAATGGGAAAGCCCCCGCTTGCCAGCATTGACAGAGCAGCTTGTGCATGTGCGGCAACAAGCAGCTGTCACACTTGAGGAGATCAGCCGGGATGCTGTCCGTGCCGGCAGCTTTACCTCCAGAAGTATGCTTCAGTGCATTCACTAGCCCTGCCATGGTCCAGCTCAGCATTGGTGTCAAAGCTGGGTGTTGAGGCCAAAGCCACATTGCTGATGGTCCTTGGTTGGCCATAGAGCTCAGAGTAGTGCTCAACCCATCTGCTGCCCTGATTCAGTGATCAGTGCTCCTTCTGCAGACTTCAGCGGACACACCTTCTTTGCTCTCGGACCAATTGCTTTGTTCAGGCCCCTGTCCAGTTCCCGCAGGTTACCAGTGTGGGAAGCCTTTTTGATGTCATCGCAGAGCTTATTCCATTACTGGTTAGCACATGATCAAGGTGTCCTCTGAAGTTCACACTGCGCATCCTTGAGTGCATTTAGAGAACTCCGTGTTGCCCGTTGCTTGTACACTTTATCTGCCTCGTTCTTGGCAGCGAACAACGGCTCCAGGACACCAGCATTTTCGGCCATCCAGTCTTCTTGTGGCGGCAACAAGATGTAAAAGATAGGGATGTAAAAGTAATATTGGGACATCCGCACAATCTGAACGGAAATGATCTACTGTGAGTCAGACTGTCGATATCTTATTTAATTTCGTGTAAAGTGGAATTGGTTACATTGAGTTATTATTATTAAATGGCTTTCACCACCCATGTGGACATGTTGCTTTTTTATGAATAAATATCAGTAGACTTGGAGACGGTCTCCAGTTCCAAGCACAATCTGGTTTATTACAGTCCAAAGTACCCAATAAAAAGACAATAACTCAGAATACAGTATCCAAAGACAGTGGGCAGAAGACAGATCCAAAAAAAACAGAAGAAACAGGTCAGAAACATGCAGGGACTGTCAAAAGGGGAAACAGTGAACACAAAGAATGAGATGAACTGGCACGTAAGAAAGAAAACACAAAGATTAAATACTCACAAAATATAATCTAAACAGTAGGAAAGGAAATATAATCTAATCTTATCTAAAGAATAGATGAGACAGGAGACAAGGACTGTTGAAACTAAACTGATGTGTTGAAAAGCTTGAAAATTGTTGAAAAGTTGTTATAAAGTACTTTGCTGCAATATTTTCTTTTATTTCTAAATACGACATTTTTATATTGTTAACTGTTAATGAGCATTGGCCCCCAGTGAGGACTAAACTCCAAAATGTTCATGGTTGAAGAACATGCATCCGTGCAATCAATCTATATTCCATGACCCTCTGAGATCATGGATACATAGGAGCTGCTCTGTGGGGTGACTAAGGTTAGCCTCAGAGACAGGGTAAGAGGTTCAGATCGGTATCTTTAAATCAGCGCTCTCGCACATTCCCTGCTCCACTCTGCCTACTGCCACGCCCAACTAATTGGCCTCATTCCACACACCTGTGAACACACCTGTTCCTCATCCATACTTAAGCCCCAGCTTAAGTACCTCTCCGGGTCTCTTTTCCAGACTTATTCCCTGTTGCTAACTCTCCTGGCTCGTCCGCTCCCCAGTAATCACCTCCGCCTTGTGTTCCTTACAGAGAAATCTGCCTTTCCCCCTGTATTGTTTTTCTGCCTATGGCTGTTTAGTGCATACTGATATTGTCAAAGTTCAGTAAAGGATTCTGCCATTTTCACCGTCTTTTGTGCTGCTCTTTGCATTCCTCGACCTATTTTTTGACCAGTTTATTCATTTATATAACATATGTCCTTCTTTTGGCTACACTTAAATCATGTAACTGATTAAAATTTTATTTTACTAAGTAACTCTTAGGGTCCTCCACCTGGTTTCCTTGAAGTTAAAAAGGGGGGTCCATAGGTCCCATGCAATGAATTACCTTGTGTAACAGTGTGGGTAATTTGTGTGATAACAGCAATAGCTCAATTCGACATATGCTGTGTAGGTTGAGATACTTTTATTCAGATTCAGTTACTGGAGATTAAAAGCAATATCGACATTGTTAGCAATAAGGCATCTGCATTTCCTGAGCAAATAAATCAAAGGTGATTTTTGATCTAGGCTAATTATGTTAGAAGCCACACCACTTCAAGTTTTGCCCACTATAATTAATGTCCACAGATAGTTTGCCATTCAGTTTACATTCAGTAAGTCACTGTTAAAGGGAAAACCATTCTTAAATCATTCAAACCATTTCCTTTGAAATGATGGTGTTGGAAGCAGAAGTGAAGTAAAGCTTTATAATCATAATAAAGAAAAGGAAAAGCGGATTCATAAGGACTGAATTACCCCACACACAACTGTCTAGCTGCTCTCTAAATAAAAGGAAAGCAACAATTGTGTGATACCAAAATCCACCTATTTTGTTTGCATCGAGGTCCAAACATCATTCCAGAGTTGTTGGCAAAAATGTGAACATTTCTACCATTGTTGATAAAAAAAAAAAAAGAAAAGTCCTGGATCAACCTTAAACAAGGTTCTTTCTTTGTGCATAACCCATTTAAAGCTTATTTTGTGCAAACCGTTTTTTTTTTTTTTGTGGAACAAGACATTATGTATGTCCTCGTTAAAACCAAACTGCCAATCAAAGGGTCATTAAGTATTCCAATGAAAAGAGCAGATATGTTAGCCGCTGTTCTATTTCCAAAGGTTAATAATTAAACCTTATGAGTTTGCAAGTGTTGAACAGAACAAGTAGGGACCATCGAGCTTCTGCTCATCATGGCTCTGTTCTCACAGGAACATGATTGTACATGTGGAGTAGAAACACCCCCTCGCAAGGATGCGTTTCCCGATCAGTTTTACTGCACTTGTATCACACGCACCCACACCTGGTTTTAATATGTGCAGGTTTGAAGACTAACTAAACCCCATTCAGCTCTGTCTTCCCTCTTCAGCAATATAAAAGCAGCTTTCTGTTGATCAACAAAATGAATTTGCATGTCAAAGTTGACCAAAATTGAATATTGAAATGAAACAATGTTTGGGCCTTTCATTAAGAACCCCATGGTAGTCTTCAATCACCCTTAGGACAAACATTTGAATCCCGGTTAACGTAAATGCAATAAGAATATCAAATCATTGTGTTGTTTATTCCACCCATAGCCAGTATTAGCACTAGGGGTGTAATGAACATGCCTTTTGGGCTTCTTGAAACATTTAGTTCTCTCATTTAGCAATGGTAAATTGTCCAAATGACCCATTACCAGCTAAATGTAATGTGAACTCACATGATCATGGAATCTCTCATTAGTGCGTTATGATGGGTTTTGAGGGTGTGTAAGGCTATTGAAAATGTGATTAATTCTTGAATTTAGATGTGTTTTGGCTGTTGCAATAAACTGATATAGATGGGGAATATATAAAAGTAATATTACACTGACTGCTTTTTTTAATAACAGCTTTTGTTAATAACTTTTACAGCTATTGCAACCATGATTGCAAAAATCGAAATATGCATCAAATATATTAGCTTTTTTTACTCCTGTTGAGACTTGACAAAGCACAATAGCATGTTTTACGCGAGAGAAAACAGTCCGACGGCTCTACAGTATGCTGCGCTGTAACACAAGAGCACTTAACAGCGGGGCATCTGCTCTATCATAAACATCACTTCCCCTTCTCTTTCTCTCTCTCGTTTGTCTGAGTGCATGCCGGGAGTTTGATGGTGGACAGCAGATGGTGAGACGCTTAGAGTTTGTGATTTTTCAAACTTTCTTTCACTTTTATTTCCTCACGTTCTGACTCTGATGTAGTTTTTGAGTTCGTAGTTTTTGTAGCTTAGTGTAGTTTGGTGGAGGGAGAGCCGTGTTTAATGGCGGGAATGGCATCCCCAGAGACGCTTTCCCTTTCGCTCTGTCATGGGGTGCTGGTTCAGCGTTTAGTACCGGTGGAGGAGGTTCTGTTTGCTGTGAGGGCCCGCGTAGAACATGCCAACCTGTCCTACACCTCCAGGATGAACAGAGAGTTGTTTTTTGTTTTTTTTAAGAACGCTTAGTGGCCGATGTGTTAGTGAGCGGAGTGATTCTGCAGGGTGTTGCCTTGAAATCGAAGCAGGAGAGGTGACCAGCGACCAGATACAGGGTCAGGCTTTAATTATGAGAATAAAAGATCAGAAGAGGAACAGACAGCAACAGTATCACAGACACAGGCAGCAGCAGCGGCACAGACAGCAGCAGTACAACAGACACAGGCAGCAGCAGTGACACTGACACAGGAAGCAGCAGTGACACAGACTGCAACAGTACAACAGACATGGACAGCAACAGTACAACAGACACAGGCAGCAGCAGTGACCCAGATACAGGCCACAGGAGTGAAGGAGGTCATTGAAGGAAGCAGCTGGGCGGAGCAGGCACGATAGGAATTACGTCTCACACGCTTTCACCAATATATATTACTTAACAGTAACTTACCCGCTGGGTTTCACTTATCATCACCTACTCACTTTTGATGTTCATAGTTCACCAATATGCAAATACAGCTCACATTGGCACTTCAATGTCAAATTTCTTAAGGAGACAGAATTTTGTGGTAAATGTGTGGAATCTGGAGAGGACTGGTGGGAGGTGGGAAAAGAGTTCACTCCACAGCATACTTTAGGTCAAGTTAGCTATACAACGCCGAGAGGGTGAAATTAGGGACCTTGAACACAGCTCTTGCACACACAATAGCACAAACACACACACTGCACCATAAGATACAGGCACTGAGCACCAAGAAAGGGTTAAAGGGGCTTTGGTGAGGTCATGTTTTATGAGTGTAAAGGAGATGGACGCTCCAACCTCCTTATTTTTTCATCTTGAAAAGTATGTTTCACATTTGTCTACAGCTACCAAATGGGATGACAACAACAGACCAGGGTGAAATGAAGAAACATGCGTAGAATTTCACAGTGCCCACTTCAATGTGGAGGACAGTAATGGCAAATGCAGGGATGATCTGCTGCAGGGCCTGCCCCAGCTGAGCTCTGAAGACAGAGCCGCCCTAGATGCTCCCCATGGAGGAACTTTCAGCTGTCATGGTACAGATGACTTCTGGTCGGGCTCTGGAACTGGACGGACTCCTTGCAGAGTTTTACAAACACTTCTGGAAGTGCTTGGGGACTGACCCATGGGAGGTGCTGCAGGAGTGTTTGCAGATGGGCCTATTACCAGCATCCTGGTGGAAAGCCATCCTGTCATTTATACCCAAAAAGGCAAAATGCCTCAATGGCATTATGCACAGGTATACAAACTGTTCTCTAAACTATTCGCCAAAAGGCTAAAAAAGATTATGGACCTGGTCATCCACAGAGACCATTCTTACTGTGTGTTGGACAGATTAATTATAGATGACATTTTCATCATTAGAGACTTAATTGACATTGGAAAAGTGTGAAATGTCGATGTTGGAGTGATTTCCATAGATCAAGAGAAGGCCTTTGACAAAATGGACCATGGGACAATTTTCCACCTTAAGGGCTTTTGGTTTTGGTGATTGTTTTGTGTCACTATTTGGTTTATTGTACAGAGAGGCTTCTTGTTCCGTGAAGGTGAGTGGTGGGCTGAGCTGTCCAGTGGTTCAGAGAGGGATAAGACAGGGATGTCTTATCTCTGGACAGATATACTCCCTTGCCATTGAACCTTTCCTGTGCAGGTTGAGGGCTAAGCTCTCTGGCTTGTTGTTACCAGGACTACCTCAGCGTTCTCTGCTGATAGTGTCAGCCTATGCTGACAATGTAAATGTCACAAACATAAATGTCATGAGATCAGAAGGATGTCGAAAACCATTTTTTTTTTTTTTTGATAGAGGTCTATGAGCTTTCTCTGCTAATGTTAACTGGGACAAGAGTGAAGGCCTCCAGATTGGGCAGTCGATAGGAAGGGACACACCTAAGCTACCAGCTGGAGACAACAGGGAAGGAGGGTCTTAGGTGTTTTTTTTGTAGGGATGACTGAATATGAAAAGAAGAACTGGGAGGGTGTCTCGGAGAAAGTATGTACCAGACTGTCTGAATGGAAATGGCTGCTACCTCAGCTTTTCTACAGGGGCAGGGTCTTGATTGCAAATAGCTTGGTCACCTTGGCCCTTTGGCACAGACCACCTCCACCAACGGACCTGATCGAAGACACCCAGAGGGCAATTGTGGACTTCTGGTCGGGGCTACACTGGCTGAGGGCAGCAGTACTGTACCTGCCGGAACTGGGGCGAGCACAGGGACTGGTGGACATTTCATCCCATGTGACATCCTTTTAGCTGTGACAACACCTGGAATGTGGTGTTTTGAGGAGCCTCTGAGAGAGGATGGAATTTTTAAACTGGTTAATTTCATGAAGAACTCTGTCCCTTACCTCGCTAGCATGAAGAGTGCTGCACCATCTGGTTGAAGAAGTATGTGTTTCCCTGCCAGAAGCCCACAGAGCATTTGCTGAGAAATGTACTCTATGTGACCAATGGGATGATGAATGTGAGTATGTCATTCCCTCTCCGGCTGTCTCTCCAAGTGTTGGACAGTGGCAGCCTGTGGAGGAACATCTGCTGTCTGAGTCATGAGTCTTCAGATTTTGAGAATCTGGGGAAGAGACCTCTACATCATTAGCGTCAAGGCTGCAAACCTATGCTACTTTGCAGGGGGAAGGCGTCCAGCTGGACAGAGTTTTTTGGGATGGGATTTTCCCCTGGAGCTGGCTGTCACTGTACAAACCTCCTATGGACAGGAGATGTGGATCAATGTGCACCAGATACCTCTTAGTATCTATAGCCCCATTGTACATGGGGCTATAGCTACTCAGAGGTATCTGGTGCACATTGATCCAGACTCCACTCTGCTTCCAGTCAGAGACAGTCCCCCATAATTTTGTCCAGTGTCCAGACTGGAAAACCTCCTTAAACAAATACAGGGGTGATTTCAGGGGTTTAGTGAGATTTTCTCTCTTAATGTCTTCATTTTTGGCTCACATTACAACAAAAGAAGGAATCAGTACACCATCTAATCAATTTCATTCCAGGGACAGCAAAACCAGCCATCTGGACGTCAAGGAGCAACCGGGTGAAAGGTGAAGGGTCGGAGGATGTAGTTTTAATGATGAAGGGGCTGCTCACAGATCAGGGTGGAGTTCAGTTTCTTTAAATTAACTAACCAGTTAGACGCATTTCTAGCAGCTCCGGGTGTAAAGGGCGTTCTGTGCTCGGTCATAGCAACTTCCCCTGGTCCTGAATATGTAAGTTGATTTCGTTTTCGTTTTTTGTGTATATGTGGCAAATGAGTAGCTATGAATGGATCAGAAATAAAGGTTGTTTTTAAAAATCAAATCTCTCTCCCTCGCTCTCAGACACACGCACGCCAGTAAGACTAATGTGTGTGACCTATGATGTTAGCTAACGGCACTGAGAACATTAGTGGTTCAGATTGAAACAAATGAAGACAACTCTTCACTTAGTCACAGTCAGATGGAGCCGGGCAACAATAACACACACACCCAGGGAAAATGTGAGACAGAGAGAGAGAGAGATGTGCTCATGCATTGTTCTTTAATATGATCGTTAATGGGCTTTTCTGTCCATTGCTCATGTGTCTACTGGTATGTGATGCATGATGTACAAGCACGGTGCATCCAAAAGTAATAAAAAAAAAAAAACTCTATCCTCAAAATCTTCAGAAATCAGTTCCAGCCAGCCCAATCTCTTTGCCCTTTTCTCTGAGCAGTTGGTACATAAAACACAGGGTTTGGTAAGCACTGACCTTCATTAAACTCTTGCTAATGTGAGGTAATGACCCATCTCATTATTTTAATCGAGAGCTGTGTAGTCTGAAAAAGCGGCTTCACAACCCGGATGCGTGTCTCCATGCGAGTAAACCTGACCAGAGCTGTATATTAAGGAGTTGGTGGAAAAATGTAACAAAAAAAAATCAAAGGGGGAGTAAGGGAAGTACATCTAGATATAATAAACAATGAACCGATTCATGATTTTATCAACTATGTATTAACAGTGAACCGAACAATGATTTATTTACTGGGACCACTTTATTGACACAGCTATACCAAGCAGCAAAAAAGAATGCCATCTCACTTTCCTCTTTTGTTGCTATGTAACGTAAATAGCTGATTCCTACTATTTAACATTCAGTAGCAGACTGCAACTGCACTGTGTAGTGTTCTGGTATCTGTTGAATAATTATACAGAATTAAAGAAGATTTTAGTGCAGAGTAATTGCCATGGCTCAAGGACAGCTTTCAAATGTTGTGTGTGTTGTGTGCTTGTGCATAATTATTGGTTGGGAAGTGGATGTGTATTTGGATGTTGCAAAATTACGTCTTATGGACAAAACTGTAAAGCACTTTTAGTTGTTTCGAAGACAGAACAAAGTATCCAATCCATCCATTTATCATCCTTCAGTCTTATATTAGTTAAATAGTGTTAATTAAAGTCCTGATTAGTTGCCATATTCAGTTAACATTACCCTATTTTAGGTTAAGTCAGTTTTACTTGACTAAAGCTTGACAAGAACCATACATATTCAAATTAGGTTGTTGACAAAATTACTTGTCTTTGTTGGTCAATCCGAATTTGAAGGATGATCATTGAAACATCAGTTTCTATGATCTATCTATCTAACTTCTTAAAAAAAAAATGTCATCCAACTGAGTGGAGGTGCCAAAATGACTGGTGCATAATAATTTAATCATTTAAATAATTCACAAATAATTAAGCTTTTTAGAAAATGATTACAATAGATTAGATTCAAATATCAGTTTAAGGGAGCACTTACTTGCAAACACAATTCCAACGGGGCGAAACACTATGTAAAGGGAACACAATGAAAATTAAACTGCTCTATTTAAAGTTTACAGTTCTCTGTCTACACTTACAGTTCATCATTTCATCATGATTGTCAAAGTCTTTTATCATGTCCTCAATCATACATCAACATTCATTTGTTATTACACTGCACATTGGCACCAATCCACTATACATTTCAGTCAAGATAATTGACAGTTTAATTTATTTATTTGTTCATTATTGAAAGGAAAATTTTAGTCATTTATAAGGTTCCAATCAATGATATTGTCTTGGCAGGTTATCCAACGTGTTCCTGTTCTGGGCATGTCCTGTATGAGGCTGCCGTATGAAGTTCTCAAACATACTAAAAATTGTGGTCAGTCACCAATCATTAACCCACATAGTGTAAGAAGACACATTAAGGGGCTCTGAAGGGTACTTTCTTAGAAGGGCTCCCATTGTAGCCCACCTTGGCCCTGTTAATGACGGACACATGGGACCCATAAGGACCAGATGGATAAGTTTTGATGGGGCCCAAATGTCCTAACTAACCTGTGTGGGTCCCATAAGAACATGAGCCCAGCTCTTGAAATAAATGGACACAGTGGCTACGATAAAAGGAGCAGGCCACAACAATCACTCTTATAATAAGCTATGTCATGTATGTGGGATTATTTGGTTTTACTTTCTCTGAGGCTCAATAACTTTGGCCACCTTCACGACACAATAGATGGATGATCGTTGTGGAATGACTCTCCTTGCTGCTTTTTTCCACAATCTCACTCTACTCCTCAACCACAAAATAAAACCCTGGTCCTGTTTGGCTTGGCTGTCGGAATGATCTGAATAATCAACAGATTGTTTCCACTTAGAATTGTCAGAGTTTTGTGGATTCATTCAAATTTGTATATTACCAGTTTGAGCATCGCAGACGAATTTGCATTCAACTCCGCTGTACTGGGGTGGAAGTCAAAGTCCCAAATCATAAAGATAGCAGCCAAAAACGTACCAAAACTATCCAACTGCCTTAACTAATTGATGTGAGTGAACAACAAAAGAGTGTTAAAAAATCATGTTAGTGACTTGTGATAGGAAATAGATCTCTTTTTCTGGGCAAAAGTAGCCCTTTACCAAAAAAACATCAGTAGCAAATGAGATAAATCATTGTGAATGTCCTGAAAGCTCTGGAGATTGTTAGAGAGAAATGAGTGACAGACGCATTGTTATCACCTTTGTTTAAGGCATCCCATCTGGGACAGCAGCTGCTTGTGTATATATGTTTACGTGTTAGAGTGAGTGTGTACCTAAAATCAATGCTTAAGAAGGATAAAAGCTATATGTGAATTTGAGGCAATTATCACATAGCATGGACACCTATGCAGACATATAGGGTGACTGGAAGTCTATTATCACAGTGTGACCACTTCATTTTCACTCTTGGTCAGACTTAGCACCTCACATTTATCAATGTGGGAAGAAATAAAGAGAGGAAGTTTGCAGGACTGGAAACTATGGAGTCTAAGATATCAGATGTATCTTTATTTAATTTGAACTAAATAAGTCTGATCATCAAGCTATAATTTAATGAAAATACATGTTTTGTATTTCTGTATATCTGTCCTGACTATAAACAATAAGATTGTTATAATTAGATATGTATCCATAATATCTGGGTAAGTATTATGCCACAGCCCAGCTACCCATCTGCCAAAAATGAAACGAGTAAAAAAACACGAAAGAAGTTGATTGTCAAGCATAAGAAAAAATAAATGTCTGGTATTTCTACATGAGTACAAACAACAGTTAAGCTAACTAGTAACTAACAACAACAAGACGTTGCCTCTTTTGGTTTTTAGTGGTGCAAGGTCTCATACACACCCAGTTACATGTGGTGTGCCCCAAGGATCAGTTCTCGGCCTTACTCTGTTCACCCTCTACACTCTGCCCCTTGGCTCAGTCAGTATATTTTATCATGACAGTAGCCAACATGAAAAGTTGGCTACTGTTTAATATAAATGAAAATAGATATCTGAAATAGTAAGTTTCTATGACAAATACATCTTGATTGAATGTGAACATCCCCCCTATCCCTCAAATCCACCCACCTGCTGTAAAAACAATCAACATCTCTTTGGTTAGGCATCCTCAAAAAGAACAAAACTATTCCCTGGAGAGTTAAAAAAAAATCCATGGCTGTGGCAGCTCTCCTAAATCCAGCACTGAGTAGAATCTTATAGTAGGTTTTTCGTAAGTCTACTGGGGCCAGAGGAGGCAAAGAAACAGTGGTGAAAAAGCAACACAATGAGACCTTTCCGGTCAAATATTGTTTTTTTCTGAGAGATCATGCCCGCATACACACACATGCAGTCACACACACACACAATCACAGGTTTGCACAGCTCTGCTTGTTAGGATTCAGCATTGTCTTTGATTCATGTGGATAAACTGACTCTAGCCAATTTGTGTCTAACATTTACCCTTATAGTTAACCATGATTTCAAAATAGCCTACTTTTTATTAGAACCAGGATTTGGTCCCCATGATGGTGGTCCCAACACGGAAGTTGTTTATACCAGAGGAGTCAACAAAGGGCCAACACAAAAAAATAAAAATAAAGATGTGTACACACACACAATTTGGTAGCTTGTCGGCAGAGGGATGAGGAACGGCTAGGGGGTTATTGATTTCTGTTGTTGTTATTTGGAAGGCTAGGTTGTCATAGTAGCTCTCCAGATGATGTGGAGATGGACTGCACAGGGCAACAGCCAGCATCATCTAATCTGAAGGGGAGGAAAAGCAGTGTAGTCAACGACAGCACATTCAAAACCTACTGTTTACTCTCCTAAAATGAAAAGGGATAAGCAATGGTTGTATTGGGATCTGTTGAGAGGAATATGTTCCAATAATCTAACAGTGCAAATTAGGAACAATCATCAACAGCATAACATCAGTCATTAAGTAATCAGAGTCATATTCACATCCACCACCAAAATATGCACTAAATTAGGTAAATTCCTGATGTAAGCGTCAGGTTGAACTATATTCTCTGTATTTACTTGACCATAGTGGGTTGATTTAAAGATTAACTGTGTTTTCTTCGATGGTTTTTATAACTATCTATCTTTGTTTTAACCATGTTCAGCCCTTTGTAACTAATGTTATGAAAGTGTTCAATAAATAAAGTGTGAAATGAATAACTGTCAGTCTATTCATAATATGTGCCAGCTTTGATACAGACTGGTCACCTTTCCAGGGTGTTCCAACTGAATACTGGAATAGAATTCACAAGGTGGTGGAGGTGGATCATGCACCCCCACCACCACCCAGTTCCAGCAATTAACCAAGTAAATGGAAGATAAAACTCGCATACTGCATATAGCTTCTTTAACAGAGGACATGAAAGCCATATTTTGGTTCGACAAGCAAAACTAAAATAGATAAACAGCAGCCGACATTATCTAACATTGGACTTGGACGAGTAGATTCAGGTTAATCGTTTCTGCAATAGTGTTGCATGGGTTATTAATACTATAGGGGTATTTCAATCAAAGTATCCAATTTTTATGTACTAATTTATATGTCCTAATTTTGGGGGATTTTTGACATTGGGGTAGCATGTTTAACGCTCTGCTACCACTGCCTACACAGTTGTCCGTAAAAATCGTTTGAGTGGTGGACTTCAACCACCGCAGGAAACATGTCGAACAATAGAAAATAGAAAAATAAAGTAGAAAATTACTTACATGTAACTTAACACATGCCTGCACAAAGTTAGGAAACAGGTCAGTGAATGTCTTAACTTGTAAGCTTGTTTTGGACCAGTCAGATGGGGGGTGAACGGTCACCTCTGACAGATAATATCTGCACCATCGGCAATGGGTACACCACACAAACATCATTGAAACAGCACACGTTCATACAACAGAAACCACGTGAATGAACTTGTCTGTATCTGTTTGTGGGTATACGAGGTGTTAAAGTATCTTTCTGTTTTTTTTTGCCGCAACAAATTGTTAATTTCACTACACTTTAAAACTGAGCAAAAAATAATATAGTCTATAGTCCAGGCTGGGTATTACCACGACAGCGTCTCTGTGTTCGCAAAAACTTTTCACAATATTTACAGTTACTCATATTACCGCCAACCGTCGGTCTTTACGTGAGTCAGGAGGGGAGACAAAGACGGGGAATCTCATCCTTGGGTTTCTGTTGGATTTAATTGGACTGTGAGGTGAAGGGGGCTTGGCAGTAGTTCTAACAATTGGTCGCCAACAAAATATGCAAACAAAGGATTAGATGTATGCAAAATCTTCCTAAGACTCACTCTGGCTAGTGTATGTGTGGAAACCCCCAATTACAAAACAAAAAAGTAACCAACAAATATACAAAGAAAATTGTTAACGTGTTGAATCATAATCAAGACTGATCATTTAAATGTTTGACTGACTGGCAGGGAAATGTTTGATTTGTTCTATTGAAACTGAATTCTGCGCTGGAAGGGAATATCACAGCCAAAAAACTGAATCAGAGCATGCAATTAAGGCAACAATTAAGAACATACAAAGCGGCTCAAGGTTGCACATATTTGCTGGATACTATTCAGAGTAGATGATCTAAATATGACCCTAATGGCAGGTGTAAAGACTGTGTATATGAAAGTGTCCCAAAATAAGAATTCAGTCATTATCTGCTCACCTCAATGTCTGTCACAATGAAATGTCCACCACCATGGGCGAAGGCAGAAGCCAGTTCGGTGCCACTAATGGCTGATGCTAAAAAAAAAAGAAATGTGCTCACACAATCCCAATTTCTGGAATGGACTGTTTGACAATGCACATCTCAGTACCCTGTTGTGGTTTGGCAGAGTAGTCCCCTTTCTCTAGCATGTCACCGGGCAACTGTCAACCTAAAGTTCTTTCTCAAATTGAATGTGTGTTACACTGCAAAAGATAAAAAATATGAAAGGCATAAAATAAATAAATAAATATTCTCTTGATGATTGATTTTGTTTACATTCTGAAAGAGAGTGTTAAAGAGTGTCAATTATATTATGCATTAGGAATGTTAAATAAACATCAACATACTATTATATAGTATATAGTAATATAGAATTAATAATATTAATAGAATAGAAGTGTTTCACATTGGCCCAGTGATAGCTTGCAAGCCATCAATGGTGTACCCTGCCTCTCACCCGAAGCCAGCAGGGATTGACTCCAGCTCCCCCCTGCAGCCTTCAAAGATAGATAGATAGATAGATGATTGATTGAAGGATGTGAACATTCAGTTCAGATGTAAGTGCTAAAAGATGGTACAAGAAACTTGACAGCAGTGCATGTATGGCTCCTGACACTTCATTCTTTACTATACACCTGTGATACTAAACGGACGAGTCCCTGACTCTGTCGTTCCTTTGCGCTGTGCAGGAGTGTCTTCTTCCTGCTCTTTTGGAAACCTTAAAAGTGTACTTAAAAATACAAAAGAAAATGTCTAGTGCAACGTTGCAATGGTTGTGATTCAAAATGTGATGCATTCAAAGCAAACAAGTGACTGGAAAAGTGACTGGCCACGTTCACTAATTTCCTTTTATTTTAAATTTATTTTAAGGCAAAAACAACATTTACCTGTGGTCTTAACATGTCACATGAGTCACTTGAAATGTGTTGTTAATGATGTCAAATGATGCTTGGCACTAATGGATCGTATACTTGATTACTTTAAATATGTTAATTACTCCAGAAAATGATATTGATTTTCTTTTATGGATCCCTGAAAATACGACTTCAATTTATGAACTCAAACCTCTCTTCCTTTTACTCTTTGATAACGTTTTTTTTAAGAATGAGCACTTCTTGCACGTGGGATATTAATTAATTAATACAAAATGTTCTATTGTCTTGCATGTCTGCTCAACAATGCACAGCAGGCATTTGCAATGTTTAAGCAATTCATTTACACCGTTTCCTGAAGTTGGAACTGTTTGATGAATGTGAAAATGGCAAATGAAATAATGCAGAAAGAATGCAAAAATGTGTCTGCACAAGGTACAAATTAGCAGTCAAAATCATAATGCTTTTCACAAGCATTTTGGCGAACAATAGCCATTGCTGAAGTTCAACAAACACAGAACATGTCATCTTTCTGTCTGTCTGACCACTATTACCTCTGCTTTTAATCCATATCAGCTCCTGGGAAAACGGCTGGCTTTTAAATAGTCATTAATGTTGTTCTTTTTTCAAGACTTTTAAGCTGAAAACAGCTGCCTGGTGCTGCAGTTTAAAGGTGATGCTGATGAAGGTGAAAGGGACAGAGCTCGTGGCTATGAGCTTTCATATTGTCAAATACTTTCCTAATCATATGACACATTAAAAGGTTCACTGTGGCATTTCTGACCTGTTAACATATGAAAAAGAGTGGGTCAAAAGATGCACGTGGCACACAAGCGATACCCAATTATACTACATGCCAATGGCTTTACACTATTACCAAAATCAGCAGTCACTGGGCAACAGGTAGCTGTCAACATGTTGTAACAAAAGGGATCCAGCATTGAGTTGCAGGTCACTGTATGTTGTGAGCACTCACAACACATAATCACTGTATCTATATGCCCAAAAAAATTATTTGGGGTTGCATTTATGGGTGAATAGTGTAACATATGGTGAGAGTAACAAAGCCTGTGTACAGCTTGATTGACTATTGGTGTGTGCTCTTTGACCTTTACAGCACATCTGCTGTTTCTCCAAACCACTATCCAATCTATCTGTACTATGCTTTTGGAACAAGATACGCGCGCTGTCTGAGTCATAACATTCACACCCTTTTATCATCTGCTGTTTTAAACTGATTAAGGAACATATTAACTGTACTTAAAAACAAAAAAAGGTTATGGGGAACCATAGCATGTAATTAAATATGATAATGAAATTGTGAAATTACAGTTTGAAATGTAAAATAAAACATTGCTGAAAGCTATATTTTCTTTTGGATTTTTGTCAGGACGGGACAAGTAAAAGCAAGCTGGTTCTCTTGCAAATAAAAAAGGGCAGACTTATTCATGGCAGTGGCTGTTCGAACAGAGGTCTCGGAGTACATGACCCCTCTGAGAGTTTACATCGCACTCAATTGACACAAAGAAGATTGTTTGTGTCCACAGTGGTCTTGGCCAGAAACGCTTCATTGTCAGCTGACTGAGGCACACTAGAAAATAAAAAAAAACGATTGGTTTTAAAACAAATTGATTAATGTTGCTCTGTCCTGCCGATATCCTCTGTGTCTTCAAACTAGGCTGGCTATTCATTGCAATGTGCGAGTGTGTACGTGTGAGTCACTCATGTCCTGTTCCATCGTTGTATTCTTCATAATTTAACAGTGTGGGTCCCAATGCCGGTGACCTAACAATGAATAAGACATGTGTGCCAGGACCTTTTCTCTCCTTCATACACCTACTGTCCCTGTTTTTTTTCTGAATATATTCTGTCAGTATACAGTGACACCTCTTTTGTTTTCAGGTCTTTTCTGTCTTTCTCACCTTTGGTACCTTATTGTTTATGTATATACTGCAGGCTAATTGATATATTCTTCAGAATGTAACAGTTTTTATTTCCCGCCATAACACTGTCATTATATAGATATTCTGGTTGTGTATTAATACACATCAGTACGCTGCAAAATTGTGAATTAGTGTCAGTAATGGGTTGATGAAATGTTTGTAATGCATCATTATCCATTGGATATAGCACTTATCCTTGGAGGTTCGTGGGGAGCAGGGGACACAATTCCAGCCAACACAGAGAGGCAGGGTACACTCTGGGCAGATCTCTGGCTTATGAAATGCACATTTTTTTTTTTTGTTTTTTTTTAAACATATTCTTATGTTATTTTACAGAATTCTATTAACTTGTTCCTTAATACTTTCATTAGAAGGCATTATCAGTCTCTACAAACTCATCAATTTGCAGGACATATTAACTAAATCCATATTATCCATAAGGTTTGTTTTTAAATACTAATAGCTAATCTTACATCACTATAGAACTTTGACTGAAATCTTTTTTTTTATACACGGAAGATGAGTGTGTGTGCGCCTCATACAGACAGCTGTCTAAGGTTCTTCTCTGGGCGGTATCTGCTTTTCTATCTGGCTTCCACTGTTTGGTGTCACAGCCTTATGACTCCAGGGTTCATGGTCGAAATTCCTTCTAAAACAGGAAATGAATGGATAGCACTGCTGCATTTATATTAATAACTTTATCAGTATTCACTAATCACGGCGGCCATCTCTCATTCATTCAAAACTCTACTTTGCATCATGCATGTGCACTGGATGTTTACGTCCTTGAGAGAAATCCTTGGAAGCTATGGGAATTCAATTATTCAAATCCATATTTATATTTTATGTTTTCTTCTTTCTCCCCTAAAAAAAAAACCCCAAAAAGTAATGTGGGAAGATATGTTGGAAGACACAATCACAAGAAAATCATTATTGAATAATTTAATCATTCTTGTGCTGGGGTTGCGACAACGATACAATGTTGGACAGCTTAAGATGAAGCGCTTTTGTTTTGTTTTACCAAGGAAAAATACCCATAGAAATTAAGGAACTACTCAAGTATGTATGTTGTCTAATAAGTGATGTACTTGCCACACAAGGGATACACATCACGATTTCTCAGCCTCTGTCTTACAGGGGAAAAACAAGAAAAAACAAAGGCTACAAATAGTGATGACATTATTGCATTATTACAATGAGCCATATGTGGGCTACTACCAAGACCATTCCTTAAAGGGGACCTATTATGCTCATTTCCAGCTCAATATTCTTATTATGGGAGTTCACTGGGGCAGCACTTCAAGATTCACAGTTCAAATTTAGACCTTATTTACCTCAAATCACCTATTGTGCAGACCTCAGATTTCCCCCCAGCCTGCTTTGGCCAAACCTCCAGAAGAAAACAGTTCCATCGCTCTCATCACCGATCACCGAGAACTCTTTCATGAGATTTAATAACTGCTGTAATACTGGGTTTGTTCAGTACATGTTTTAGTAATTCTACATCGACTAATATCGTTTTTGATTGATGGTGTCTTGCTAAAATATATCAATTAGCCTGAATAATAAAATGCATTTGGAGAACTTTCATTTCAGTTTATTTGCAACAGATATATGGATATTGCTCACATCTCAAATTTAACCATTCTCACTGAGCAAAGCAGTTACCTACTGTAAAATGGTTTATATTCAACTATTAATGATTCCCACTTTAGAATAATAGCTTCAGAATGAGAAACAATATTTATATAAAAGTCACCATACTAATTGCTGGTATTAAACCACATTTAGTAGACATTAACATTTAATGAGAGGGGAAAAGCTGAAATGATTGCTACTGAACACGTCCACAGTGTTTACTGTTTGCAAACTTTTGGGAGATTTTATTCATTTATTTATTTTTAATTCGAGAATTCAACAAATCATTAACACACTTCATTGCTAACCCCTTAATGTTGGATGTAATCGCCCTGTGCAAACATCCTGCCTGTATCACCTGTATAATCCTTCCCAAGGCCAAATTCCAAATGAATCAGGTCTCACAGCCATTTCTTTTTTTTCTCTCCCATATCTTGTTTCTGTACTGCAAAGAAGAAAGTGTTCTCTGACTAGGGTGAAAACATTTTTGGTTCATCTAGCTGTGACCACTGAATCTTCTTTGCTTATTAATAAGTTAATTGACCGTGACATACCATGACACTAGAACCTTAACGCTAGCAGGATTTATTTCATTCGACTCTGTTAATTTTCCCTGGGTGGACAGAATGTGCATCTGTATCACAGTTTTGAATGACATGATAAAAAAAACTGGTATAACTAATGATAAAAAAGAAATAATTTAATAAAAACTGGAAAGAAAAAAGAAAGAAAACAATGTTCTAATAATGATAATCTGACTACAACCGGAACCAATTTAAACGATACCTGTACAAAATAAATCAGCTCATCATGTTAATGATAATTCATTCATTCAAACATAACTAATTCCATTTCCATCATTACCCTCTTATTATATATATATAAATATATATATATATATTATAATAATAATAATTAATTAATAATTAATAATCATTAACTGTAACTCAGTTAGGCATCAAAACGTAATGATAAAATAATCCAAACTATTCTAACAATTGTTATTATTTAATAATTATAGAATTTAATAATAACATGTCAGTGTTCAATTAATATTTCCCAGTATTAGCTTTTCCCTTTATACAAAGTGAAATGCACATTGTGTGATATTAAACATGTAATTCATTGCACTAATATCACAGTTTTATTTGTTAAAACAGTCAATTAGAATGATTTTCTTAGTTGTATTTTGTACTATAAATAGCATGAAACATTTCTGAACACAGGTATGAATCTCAAAAAAATCTATTTAGACCCTAAGCAGGACTGATTCTTCTCTAAGAAAAAAAAAGAACATTCTGGCAACTTGTTTGCATAGGTGTGAAATAGACATGATTTGAATTGTTTGAATTAAGTTCTATTAAGTGGTTATATTTGTCTAGATTTAGAAAAAACAACCCTCATGCAGTATAATACAGTGTAAAATCCAAAGCAAAAACGGAATTCACGGGCATCCACTTATACAAGAGGACATGCATAACAACTGTGCAACTATTCAGCAGTGTGTATTCACGGCCACACAACATTAATTTACATATTCATTAAATCCCTAAAGCAGTAAGTCTGGCTTTATTCAGACCGTGTTCTGTGTCCGTGTACTGACAACCGTGTCTCCGGCTAAAGGTCTCACAAACTTTAAATGGACCCCTGAAACCTAAGCTGTAATTTAAGAAGTGGGCTTTTAATATCAACACATTGAATAAGTCAATGTATCAATGAAGTGCTAAGCCAGAAGATCAGAGAGATGCTGAATGCATACTGACCAACTTCCCTTAAGAAAGCATTTAGTTCCAAAAAGCTAAATTAATTTCAAAATTCTGTTTGCAGTGGTTACATATGGTGTTTTCTTTGCAATATATATTACATTTAAAAGCCATTTTACAAGCCAAACGTGATTATGTAATTAAATTGTACCACCTTTTGGATGAAAGCCCAAACATTCTGATGTGATTACAACCACAACACGCCAGGTTTGCTCAACATATTCAGTCATTCTGAATCAGTCAGTAAATGAGTCATTGGTTTGGGATGTCCTGCCTTGGAGCTTTGTGTCAGTCACACACCGTCCCCAGCAAAGTCCACCAACCCAGTTGTCTCAGGTAATTAGCACACTTGTTGCAGGCTTAGTTTGTTACTATGCTAAGTTAAGTTCAGTCAGTAGTGAGTTATGACACAAAGTGACTTGGGGATTGTTGACTGGTTCTGGCTTCACGCATCTGTGGAAAACAAGAGCTAATGAACCTGAGTGATGCTTCAAAGAGCCGCAGAAGGAATGTCACCCGGATCTCTGAGGTGTGGAGTTAACGGCCTGACTGACACGTCGATGAAATTTCTTTAAAGATAAACGGTGCAACTGCTGCGTTTTCTTTCATTAAATCAAGTTGCAATTTAAAAGCGAATCTCAGCGTTCAATCAGACATACTTCACAAGTCCTGCAAGTTCCACCACCACATTGTGCAGAATGCAACTGTAGGAAACTTTAGCTTTAAGTTACTTAAACCACATGCTTGGCCACCTTCTCAGCAGCCATCTGCCTCGAGCAAACAACCCAGTGTCACATCACCTCTGACCTGTTGGACCACGGCTATGGAGAAGCCATCCAGTCCACACGTCCGCAATCTATGCACAACTTCACACACTCGAACAAAGCACGTTTTCACAGAGCCCTGAAAGTAGCAGCCACATCTCCACAAGAGCTCTTACCTTGAGCGCGGGCTGCTCCTCTCCAACGTCTCTCCGCTTCAACAGGAGCCCAGACGCTGTGTTGCAGCCACGGCTGTCCTCCTCCTCCTCCTCCTCCTCTTCCTCCTCCTCCAGCAGCACCGGCAGGCGTGGGGCTGTGTGAGTGTGTACGAGAGGAGCGGGGGAGAGGCAGCGTGTGTGTGTTTGTGTCAGTGTGTTACCAGGGGGAGCGAGAGCCTGTCGGTATCTGGATGTAGGCTGGAGGATAACAGAGAGGGAGGGAAGTGTCGTTGTGAAGCCCGATCTCTCTCCCTTTTTCTCTCTCTCTTTAACCCTTGTTGAACCACAGATGAGACATCTGACCACAATGTGTCAATGCACAGGTATAATGGTAATTATTGTTATTATTAGGTTTCTTTTGTTTATATTTTATAATCATTTTTACTTTTGCAATCACTTATTCAGTATTCAGTTCAGTCAGGGATTTAAAACATATTTTTTAGAAAACCATTCATTTATAAATCACAGATTTTCTCTGTGTTTTAACATGGCACACTACAATTAAACACTATAGCTTAACAGTATGAAACTTTACTTTCATTTTCTTTTTAAACATTAAACAAACTCTTTTATTGAGTTAATTTCTATCCATATTTGTGTGTACAAGATGGCAAACAAGTGCAATCCCTATTTCTAAAAAAAACAAAAGAGGAAAAATTCTACTCACATTAGGTTCACCAAAAAAGTTACAAAGCAGCCAAATGTTATAGTTTAACGGTGAAAAGTAAAGAAGCACATAAAGTAAAATAAGGCAGTGAACTTATTATTTAGTTTTATTATTATAGTAATATTTTTTTTTTTTTTTTTTTATCTCATAGAGACTACGTCCAAACAATGATCAGAAAACATGAAAAAGACAACAGAAAATGCACTTATTAATATGTTTGGCATGTTAGATCCGTGATGTCGGTGATAGCCACTGAAATATTCAGACTTTGACCACCAGCATCATTTAACCTGTTCATTCTTCCACATCTTCGACCACATTTTCTCAGTAGAGGAATTACAATTATTGAAAATATTAACATTTTAATAAGGTTAAAGAAAGATAAATAAAAAATCGAAAAAGAAATTAAAAAAAAAAAGAGGACATTGTTAACTATTTAATTTATGAAGAAGAGAAAGGATGTAAATACTGTAAAAGTAGAATTAATACACCGATGGGGTTCGTCACTTCACACATAATTTATAGCCTGGTAGCTTATGTTTTCTAATTCAGGGACTGAGGCAGCAGGGCCTTTCACAGTCAAAAACTTCGATGGTAAAAAAAAAAAAAAAAAAAGCAGAAATGAAAGACTGAGTTTTTAAAGGCACATTTAGGACCTTTGATAGAAAGTAAGTAATGAAAACTGTTTTTGGATGTTGTGTGTTCATTAATTGAATTGAATTTAAACACACACAATTTTTGAATTATTTATTTAATAATTTTGTTTAAACACATGTCAGGGCCTTCTAATTTGTTAAAGTCAAAATCATCCTATTTTGTATGCCCACAATTCGCACAAACCACATCTTAAGTTGCAGTTTTTCTCTTAGTAATTCTGTACAAGGTTGCCAATGTGTTTTTTGTCTTTCTGTGACACTCTTGTCACTCACTGTTTTATATTAATACTAAACTGAATCTATATATATAAGATGACATTTCCATTTAAAGCTAGAAATATATGCATGTTTTAATATTTTGAAGATCTTATGTCCGACAGTTGGAACAAGATGTATTAACCAAATACCAGATTTACAAAATAACTTGCAGATACTATTTACATTGGATAACTTTTGGATTGAAAAATATTCAGAATTTTATTCTGGAAGTGTGATGTTTAACGGAATCTGAGAGGTGAACCTGGTTTAATTCATTCTAATAACAAAAAGTCAGAAACAATTAGTGCATTATGATTCAAATGAGAATGATGAGATTATCACAGGAGCATAAATTAAATAGAGGAAGTGATGGGTTGATAAAACATTCCGCCTGAAATTAATCATCTCTTGTTACCTTTACCACGTGCATGGCCAAACACTGGCGTGGGAAAGATTATATATGTGTTAATTATGTAATAATAATATAATATACATATAATAATAATATATTATATAATATGTATATGTTATATTAATAAGTACATCAAAATGTGTCCGACCGATTATGTCTGATTTCATCATCACCTGCAGTCTTTTGTTCATTCTCTTCCTCCATCTTTCATCACACTACCCATATACAGTAAAACCTTTATTTAACATGCTGTATATGATCTTTCAACTGACATACCTATTTAAATAGCTATTAAAAAATAATATAAAATGAAAAAAATCTATGTAAATAAAATACATAAAATAAATGATATTAAATAAATGATGTTGGTTATATTATTTCAGTTATTTTAATTAAGATTTCCCCATCCATTATAAATCCTTGAATAATGATGACTACAACGGATATTTTGGGTATGCTTTGGAAATTTCTTTTCCATGCTGCTGCTGTTAAAATGCATGATGAAATTCACCAGTGATACATTTTTTTAAATAGTATATAAACATCGGCAGCGTTTTAGAGTAAATTAATATGAACATCAGTTACATTTTCCACTGTCCTTTCCCTTCATGAAGCAGGTAGTGACTTAGTTAATGGAATCCTTTAAATTCTGGAGATTTAATATAACTTAATTAAGAATGGAAACTTATCGATCATGAAAAGAAACAACAACTCTCCTTTATGTCTCCCCAGTGCATTTTCATAATCGGCTCTGCTGGAGGTAAAAACACTCCCCAACTTCCACACTTTGATCGTATGTTACACCTGAGATTCCACCTGATATTGTTTGACAGACATAAAGACGTCACACAGACAGGAACGAGCTTTAATCGAGACATTGAGCGAGTAAGCCTCGCTGTGCTGGGAGCATCGGAGAATTCTAATATTGTGTGGGGAGCTCTGGGACACCAAATGGGTGCTGAGGAGGAGAAATAGCCAAGACTGGCTTTGATTTAGTCATCACAAGGCGAAAGTAATGGGACACACACACACATCTGAGTGCATGTGCAACTTTTAAATTTGGATGAGAAAGTGTCTGTGCACAGACACACGCACACACACACACACAAACTACTGTATGCTAATGAAAAACTGTAACTCATAAGTACACACACAAATGTTTTCTTTGCAGAAAAAATATCTTTTGTGCAAGCAGAAACAGAGACACACACACACACACACACACACACACGGTAGGTGTAAGCATACGGTATGTGCGCACACACATGGGCAGAGTCTGTATGCACACCAAGTGCTGCGTTTCTGTAATCAGCAATAAGTGTACCACGGTGAGTCATTGACCATTTCCCCATCCATTTAGCTATGAGCCACAGCAGACTGCAGCTGCCTGCTGTGTTTATTAAAAATATAACAGCCCTATTATACTCATTAGGTTATTGTTTGCACTGACACAGACACACAAAGCCAAGTATTCACTGAGTAGACAAAAATAAAGCAATGCATTTCCAAAATGCACAAACAGCTCCACGGCTTTGATACTGCTCTGTGATAAAAAAAAAAAAAAAAAACGTACGTGGTTCAATGACTGTGTTCCTTTGTTTGATATAAGTAGCAATATTTCTTTCTTATTATTATGATATTGGACCTTAGAAATCCCCACTGGGGAGGGTGATGGAATTTAGCTCAACAGCCAAAGGTAAAACATGCCAGGGCATGATAGAGTCTTCTCACCACGTAAATTTGGCTGTCCAGTGATTTCAGAAAAAAAAGAAAATCATTGGTCATCCTCAACCCATGTCAATTACAATATTACACAGCCACATCTGGACAATGTGCGTGTGATGTTTATGGTTTTAATCATTACCTCTAGCCGACTTTTGCCCATTACCATTAAACTGGGGCGCCATTTCAGAACTCACTGTGTAGTGTCACACTAACTTGTGGTTGCAAATCAATAACTCTAATAATACAACTTAATTTTGCCCTCCGGCACTAATTGCAAGAATCCGTGCCCTGTGGAGGCCATGACTAATCAGATATGGTGATTTTTCAACTCTGTGGTTTTTATTGTTATATTTTGGAAATGTGAACCCCTCTTCACTGCATGGAAGTAGGGAACACAGCCCCGACAGCTCAGACAGCTGGTGGTTTTCTAAAGCATTTCCGTTTTTTAATTCCCCATAGCTCAAGCAGTAACACAGTTGTGATATACAGTACTTAGTTTTTGTATGTATAGACTGTAATTCCAATTAGAATAAACAATGTACAATGTATACATTTTGATGTATTTTTATTGATTTTACCTTTAGAGTTTGTTTCCTTTTGTTCAGTTTATCTGCGAAAATAATTTCTAACAGGAACAAAAAATTATTAAAGACTGGGCCCGGTATTTATTTTAAGGACAAAAAAGAAACCATCAAACTCTCATCTTAACTAAGATACGTATAAAATGGCATAACTAAAATGTAACAGTAAGATTTCATTCTTAGATCTTTTGACACATGACAGCAATCAATAGCTCTATGTTTAATCAATCTTACAGCCTAACAGAGATGCAGTCAATTAATCTTTCTCTGTCTCTCATTCTGTTTTTCTGTCTCACACACAAACACACACTCGCACATGTCCACCTGCTGTGTTTATTAAATTGTTGGGTTTGCTAAGTAGTGCGGGACCCAGTGGCCTATCTGCTGATAAAATGAAAACAGCAGCACAGTGTAAGTTGCTGTCTATGCTAAGCATTTAGGGACCGTGTTAGGCTCTTAGCTCATAAAGTGAAAATGTAACAAGGCAGACAGTAGTCCACGTAATAACGGTGACGACTGCCAGAGCTCGCACTGAACTGCTCATGAGAGGGTTTGTGTGTGTGTGGTCTCAACCAGAAAATAAAGTAGGTTTTATGATTATTGTCAAAATCCCCACACGCACACACACACACACATATGCGTGCACACCCACACACGTACGCGGACTGTGCGCGTGTAAAACGCATGAAGTGCACACTCAATGTCCACACACCTTCTCTTTCTCTAAAACCCATAGACACACATGCACACAACATGTAAATGTGACAAATAAATAATCACAGTAAAATATTTTGAGAGTAAATACGGACAGCTTATAACATACACTCAAGGCCCAGTGGGTCTTTCACTCTAAGTCACTTCTCATCTCTCTTAATTACATTGGCACACACACATGCACACACAACATACACGGACATTCAAACATACACACAATACACTACAATATCCATCCACCACTGTGATGACAGTACTGTCTATAGCGGGGCCTTTGTTAGTTCTGGTTGAGCAACCCTAGTTAGTGTGTGTCTTATTTACGTACAAACAAACGTTTGAATCTCGATGAAGCCTTCTGACTTGAGCTAATTATACTTTACACTGCATTTCATTCATGCTTACTTTTCTTTATGACATATACAGAAATTACTTCATATATTTTCATTTTGTAGAACAGTTTAAATAACACAAAATCAAACTTTTTTTCTGTGTGAACATTTAAGATGTAGGTGTCATGTCATTCAAATTTCCAGTTCAAAATCCAACATTGTTCAGTCATGTCTCATCCTAGTCATCTCTCATGCACTTAATAATGTTATGCTATGCTCACTCACGTCTAGTCTTTTGCCTGACTTGCTGTTTTATTGTATACTTACCTCTTGTTCTCATTCGGGATCTCTTCGCTTTTTACCATTGTGTATTTTCCCACCCTTGATTATGCCCACCTGTTCCCACTTAACTCATGTATAAATAGTCCTTGTCTTCCCCTATCCTTTGTCAGTTGGTCTTGTGCCTTAAATACACCTCAAACACAGTGTAAAAACTTTAGGCCTTGCCATATTTTGTAAATTGTGGTATTTTATCAGATGGCACTGGTAACCATTAATCAAGTTTTTGTTGAGGCACTATTGATGATCAAAACCTGCCTCAAATATCAGAGGTGGTGTAAATTGATAGGGGATTTGGGTCTCGGTACAGAATGTAGCAAAATGTTAGGGGGTTTCAGCCAAAATTCTTAACGCATTAGGCTCGTTTCATATTGATGTGTAAAAAAGTATTTGGAGCTATGAAGAATTTTTTATATATTTTTTGTCATTCACAGGCGAACTCCCAGTCAAATACACTTCAAATTGAGTCTGTATAATCCAAACACCTTAACTACAACAAATTGTGGAGGGTTCCAGTTTTAATTAAACATCTGAAAGAAGCAGAGTCACAAAACATCACGCAGCTCAGTGTTGATTGGAAGATCTTTAGGACTGTAGCCTTTGAGGGGGAGGAGGATATCGCATGCTTTACAGATTGTTTAGCCCTATGAGGAGAATTGTGATTTGTGAATATGGGCTATACAAATAAAAGTTGATATGATTTGATCTGGGAGCTTGGAGCACATAGGAGTGGTGATTCAACTCATCTGGGAGGTATGCAATCTAATGGCACTAATCTTTCATTTTTAGACTCATCTACACTAATCATTACATATTTTAATTGGTTTGTAGCAGGCAATATTATAAATGGAAATTATGAATCAAAATAAATAATAAACATTTACTATGATTCACATAGGCTCTGTGACAGGACAAGCCACAAATGTGAACAATGAATAAAATGTCTGATGTTGATTATACACCAGGGGTATTCAATTAAATTTGGAATTTAATGCTAGTCAAATGTCCTCCCAGGAAAGGTCCAAACCTCATAATGTCCAAATTGCCATCCATCAAATTAAATCAACATTATATATTTCCTTATCATTTTAATATCCAACAAATGTTGCTACTTGTGTAAGACCAGTAAGATGTAAGAACAGTGTTTGTTTTCGTAGTGTCGCTTAATATGGCCAATTTTGAACAATGTTAGGGTTTCATACGGCACAACGGTTTAGAACTGGTAACTGCAACAATCAACATGTGATTGGTGAAGCCGGATATACACCAATTGGCCATAACATTAAAACTGGTATTTATTTTGTGGTTTAACAGTGTCTCTGTGGCCTGTTTTGAAAATGTTTATTATAAAAGCATTAGTAATGTGATTTAAAATTGTAATGCAATTTTTTGACTAAAATAAAATATATAAACAGCGACCGCATGAAAAGTTAATAAACAAAAGAGTGGCAGGGCTGTGCTGTATCTGAATACTTACTATACTATAACTACATTTGGGTTTTGTATAATAGCATCAAATTCACATAGTATTATGCAACAATTTATGCAAAGACACACACACAATCAGCGAGAGCATATCACCTAATTACACAGTGTAAAATGTGTCAGGAGATGATACGACATTTCAATTGTTGCTTTGTTTCACATGCACACAAACTCACACCACGCTCACGAGTTGACATCAGGTTTCTTACCCAATTTTGCCTGGAACACTGTGTCAGGAAATGATAGCTGATTTAAAAATAATGCATTTGCATTATTCCTTTCTATACTAGCTCTCTCTCTAACACACACACACACACACAAACTCACACACCACACAAAGCCAACAAAACATTGCCTTTCAGTCTGCTCAGAACTGTGAATAAATCCATAGCAATGAGACACTCAGTCAAATTAACGTGTTGACTTTTGACTGCAACAGACTATATGACAGGACAGCAGCAGTTAGAATCTGTTAAAATAACTATTTATAAGTTTATAGAAAAGTTTAAACATTTTTTGGAGTAAAAAAATAAGTTTATTATGTACTTCTTCCAGAGCAGCTTTTCCTCTCCTGGAATACATTTTTAAAGCTATATAGTATGATTTTGTGCAGATATGACGTAGTTTAACATTGATTATGATAACTCCATATAATAATAACAATAACAATAACAATAATAATAATAATAATAATAATAATAATAATAATAATAATAATAATAATAATAATAAGAGGTTTTATCTGAAAATATTACATTTTGGGCAGATGGAAAAGGTTAAAACATGTTGACATAATTCCTCATATTTTGGTCATGTTTTCATGTTGATTAATGTTTCTTATATTAATCTGGTGTGGCTTCTTATGTTATGTTATCTGTTACTGCTAGCATACCTGAATTTCCCTACGGGGATCAATTCAACTTTATCTATCTACCTATTTTATGTATATTAGATTTAGCCAATATTTCTTAATGATCTCTGCAGCAAAGATCTGCTTTTCCTTGGAGTTGATTATTATGGATCAGTAAAACATGTAACTGAAACCTGTAATTGAGCATTTGAACATGTGACTCTGGAAGAAAGCTTTAGTTTGTGGTGCTGAAGTTGGCTGCAGGGTCTGTGAAAGCGTGATTTAATGTTTCTTGAATCATCGACTAAGTAGCCAATGACTGCAGCATAATCTCTTGCTTTGCTTCTGCAAATGTATTGAAAGCTGCAGATTGACAATCTGCAAATTGCAAATATGTTAATGTGTAATACAAATAATTAATTGTATTACTTTTATTTTATTCACTTAATTTTCAGAAGGGACAAGAAAATTGAGAATCACATACACATCCATTTTCTGCCTTTTCCCTTCCTTTCAATAACTCACATGCTCACATATCACGTACATAGCAGCAGATTGTGGTATGCCTTCTCCTTCTAAAGAACTTATTAAATACGACTTTCAATTCCATGTTAAATGTTTCATAAGCCTTATATCTATTTGTAAAAAAATGTAATAAATAATTTCAATTCTTATAATTAATCATTAAGCCAAAACATAACAGACAGCATGCCAAGCACCTTCAGTGGAATAATATGAACCTTTGGCTGACCCTGCTGTCATTTCAGACAAAGCCACTCGCTCCAATCTATCTTCCTGCTTTGACTAATCAACACACCTGGTCACCCTCCTCTGACACCTGCATCTCATTCCAATTAGGCCCAGAGTATATATCCTGGATTCACTCCCTTTGTTCTTTGCCACATTTTCTTTGTGCTTTGTGCCATTGCTTGAACCAAACACACACACAATGCATTCTCTGGCCACATTTTCCAAAATCCACTTCCCACAAAACTAGTATTTGTATAATATTTGACATTCTTTCAACATTAAGGAAACACAACTAGTGTACATTTGATGCATTTTAGCAATAACCATATTAAAATATGTATACTATACAAGTACCTCCAATAAAATTAAATGGTTTTCCAAAGGAGGCTTCTATGTTTGTTCACCTTTATATATTTCACCAATAAATATATATATGCAAGGGTATTGAACAAATTAACAAAGAAAATTGCTGCATTTCTGATAAATTATTTTTATATAAATGTTATCATGTTAAAATACAGAGAATTGCAGCCAGTGTTATGGCATACTTGAAGAGATGCATGACAATTTTTGGAAACTCACATGAGTTTTAGAGCTCAGAATTGGTTGGCCGAGAGAGTTTCAAAACAGAGAATTGTAATTATCAATTAAAATAATTTAATAAACGTAATGGTATATTGCATTCTAATGCACATTAGGCAACTTCACATATTTATTTTTTTATATGTCGAAATACAAACCAAACACACATGGAAACATGACATATTTAAAGATAAAATACATCAACTGTTTTATTTAAATGTAATTAAACATATTTTTATTAGGTTAGACTTTTTAAGCCATTCAATATGTATTTAAGTCAAAGAAAGAGTGCCTGTTGTCTTTGGTAAGAACACTCCATTGTTCACAATACACATGTCTGATTTACTGCTCAATATCAACACATATTTCAGTGTTCAGTTGTTAATTGCAGAAAAGTCCAGTTTCCAGTTTCTATGTTGAAAAGTTCAGATGAAATTAAATTAAATTAATTACATTACATGTTTTTATTACCTCCATGTTACAATATGTTAATTAGACCAAATACACTTTATGCATAGCATTTGTACTGTACATTTATGCCAAGGATTGCATGTGACTGAGTGTGGGTTGCTGTGTGGCAAGGAGGACTTGTTATTTTTTGACAGGGCAAGACTGTTGGAGTGAAATGCATGTTGTTATTCTTTTATGAACAGGAAGAGTGTGAATAAACATGCTTGATATGAAATATCAACTCCGCAGTGTGTGTATTGGTGCGTGCGTGTATAAAAAAGAGAGAGCCCTGGCTGTTTGTTCTGTGTTCACTGAAGCCTTTTATTGAAGCCCTCATGAATCTTTTACTTGTCAATATTCAGTTCTTCCCTCGCTCCATTCTTCTTCCTTCCCTCGCAGACTTTTCAGCTTCGTCTTTTGCTCCTTTGCTAAGTCCCTCTTCAGACTTCATCACTCTCTCCCTCTCATTTTCAACCGACTGTGCACTACTGTCAACCACTCCATCATTCTCTTCTTTCTGAGAGAGTCCAGCATAATTTTTGAAGAGATAACCATACAGTATATCATGATACACAGCTCAATGGGTTATCACTGGTCTTGCGTCAAATTGAACTGACATGTTTTGAGCTTGGTTCAGCTCAGCTAAGGGATGCAGGCCAATTGTTGAAATTGGATTTCAGATGAGAACTCACCAGATAATAATAATTGTCCCTTAAGACATGGTGGGCAGCAGCTCGTCAATAGTTTTTGTGGCCTGATGAGACCACTTGGGGTGGCACACCATAATAACCATAGGCCAAATGGCGCTGGCTTGTGGTGCATCAAAGGCTGTGAGGAGACCATGGCTGGTGTTATCCAGTTATTGAAAACAACTAAACGCAATCATGTATTATAGCACACTTAACTACAACTTCAAAGAACTTGTACTTTTACATTAGTATTTTACATTTTTATGTGACTTTATACTTTCACACCCTTTTCATTGTAGATATAAATGTACTCACTTTGTAGCTGGAATGAGTAGTTTAGTCTTTGTCAGCTTACAAGTTTTTGTATCATTCCTTTCCACTGAAAACCAGTGATAATGATCATTTTCGGGACCCACCAGTTGAGAAACACTGCTTTAAAGCCTGAGCTTAGCACACAACAGACTCTCAACAAAGTAAATTATATAATTTCATCATGAATTCAGGAGCATCAAGACATATTTATGTCAACCCTTTCTTTGTAACCACACTTAACCTACACTAACACTGGACAAGTTAACTACACATGCAAAACCACACAGTAGTAGAGGAACAACATCAAAAGACATACACTAAACACACAGAAACTAGTTTGGCATGTTCCGCTACGTCCCAGTATCAAATATTGTGTATGTGTGGGTGTGAATGTGTGTGTGTGTGTGTGGGTCATGACTGCTGGAGATGCTGACTTATCCTGACACTGATCCCACATTTTCAGCCTCTCCCACTGACACAAAGCAGACAAACAGAGCACATCTGATTCAACATAACAAGAGTAATCCCATCACTCTTTTAGCTTGCACACACATGAACACACAGCATGGGATTTGATGAGATATGACTGCATGAAGGTCTTCACTGCAAATACATCAGTATGTTGATCACTTTCAAATCATGATAATAGTGTTAAGGGTTAATATATTTGACAATAAGAATATATTATTAGTATGCCTTTAAATAATTAAAAATACACAATAGAAATTAGTAGAAATAAAAGTAGCATGGAAGTTGTAAGTTGTAAGTGTGCATGAAGATTATTTTTATGAGCTTGAGCTAGAGCAGTGGGGTCCTCCACAGCTGAGGGCCCCATAAAATGAAAGCCTTGTCACTCTTGATAATAAGGCATACTGTCAAACCATGGGGGCCCTTGTTAAGCTCAACATAACAGTGCAGTTTGCAGTCCTTTACCAGCCTGGTGTGTGTTCTAGTTGAATTATTTATGCTGAATGTGTCATCTCAAACAAAGCTTTCTTATGACTGGGGCCTCTGTCAAATTTAATATTCAAATTTCTAAGTGGGGGAAGTAATTCTACAAAAAAACAGTAAAAGCAAAAAAAAAAACACATCTGACAACTTGTCACTGAGTTTCAGTCTTACCATTCGTTAGTTATTTAATCAAAGCAATGTCAAGTGAACGTTTGTTATGATAATAATAGTAAGGACAACAAAATTATTTCAGACAGCTGTGCTCACATAAAAAAATTACGTCAAACATATGAGACTGTTTTCAACGTTTTTTTATTTTTAAAGAAGCATGGAGCCCCGCAAAGAACATGGTAGGGAAAAAATATTGTGGTTGGGACAAAAAAAAACAATGAATAACGTTATGCAGGGAAAATAGAAAGTGAGAAAAAAACACCCCAAGTAACTGAGGCTAGTTTAGTCATGCTATGATCTATTTTAAGTGACAGTGACATTTACATTGTGCTCTGTAAGCCAGTGCAGGATCAGTGATGGCCTTCCATTCATGCACCGGAGTTGCTCTCTGGTAGCACCCGCTGCTTGTTCAGGACTGGAATATACATGCTTTTAAATCAGACTCACCAAAACACCAAAAAGACTCCTACGAAACCAGACAAAGTTGCTTGATTTTCCGCTGATCCCTTTTGAAAAAAAAAAGGCGCCAAAGGGATTTGGAAAAGTGCCAGATTTAGCAGGAAAGTCGCTGTTACGACCCCTTTTTGGATCAGGAGGGTAAAAAGGGTGCACACAAAACCAGCATGAAAAAAGTTTAGTTAAATCCATTAACATTTATTGTAAAGAACCAAAAGAGGACCCTATCTTCGAGCTAATCTTACTATTAAATAAAATGATACAAAAGGAAAATACCCAACTATTCTATTCTACATAACAAAACAACAGCAAAGAGACCCCTTAAGCCTATTGCAGACTAACATCCAAACAACTACGTGTCTGATGCATATGTGCATGTTTAGAATATCTGGATCCTCTGATCCTAGAGCCCTAGCCCTAGCATGCAGCTTGGCTGGCATTGCCTTGAGTGACCCAGCTGGTGGGGCTATGTGCCAGTTTGCCCAGGCTGGTTGGTTGTGGTGGAAGCCTTACCAATTCGTGACACTCAGGTGAGGGCGGAGCCATCATGTTCCGGTCAAGGCGAATCCAATGTGCGGGATGGTACATCGACCTTTGCATAACTCAGTGAGATGTTAAAAAACATGCAATGGGGCATTCCAGCAGTTTGTAACAGTCGCCAAGTTGGCAACACTGGTTGCTTCTACTTAAAGCCAAGTACAAATGTGTTTCACAGGGTCTTCCAAAAGTATTGTGAGATCTTTATATTTTATTTCAATTTTTTACCCCCAATTTTTTTTTCTCTCCATGTCCTTTGCGGGGCTCCGCAAAAAAGCTCAGGGTTCTGAGTTGTTTAACTTGGCTTAACACAGCTTTTCATTTGGTTGAGTTTTGGAGGATACATCTGTATAAGCATGAAGGGAGACCAGTATTTGGGCTGTGGGAGGAAGCTGTAGGGAGAAAGACTATCTCCAGACCGAAACAACCCCAGCCGAACCAGGATTCATACCGAGAAACTTAATTTGCTAACCACTTCACCAACGTGCGTCCAGCAACATATTTTCTTATCTGTAGCACTTTGATCTTTGGATTCTGTTGAGTTGAGTGATACTAGGGGTTGGTAACTGAGCTCCCTTGTATATGGAGGGAGTTTGTTGGTTTGTTTTGTTACTGGTTGTTTTCTTGTTTTTATTTAACCAGTAACATTCTCTTTTTCCAAACTGAAAAACAACAGTTTGACTCTACCACAAAGCTGAAGAGTAAGTATGGGCTATGAAATAAATAAATAAAATGCTTTACTGTAGTTTGTATCATGTTCAGATATGACGCATTAATAAACAACAAAGATGACACACTTTTGCCATTTCTGCCTGTAATTTCCACCATTTATTACCATGGAAACTATGAAGCCTTTTCACTCACAGGCTTCAGCAACAACTCTCCCGTTTCTCTGCATCATCTTCCCTTATAGACCCAGACATGTTTTTTATTCCCTTATCTATTCAGTCTATATCAGAGCTAGCATATCAATTAACTATACACAACTAAATCAAATGTTCATACAATGTTCGTACTACAATGCACCTCAAATCTGAATATTACCTCCATTACTTTTATCCTAGCTGTTTAAGTTGCCTGCTGCAATAACACATAAGGGGTCAGAGAACATTCACTTTACACATGCCCCAATACTTTGTCAAATTGTGGGCCAAGTGGAAAACAAGAGCGGAGGCTCAGCGGAGGCTCAGCGGAGGCTTCTAGTTTAAATTAAAATCATTGTGTTTCCCAGCATTTCTGTTCCCATGATGCTTTTGGCCCCCAGGCATTTGTTGTGGTCAGTTGGCCCCTGACAAAGTAAGGAATGCAAGTGCCCACTTTCCCAAAATGATCAACCTAGTCTCATGAAAATGTGTCAAACATTCATGAAAATGAATCTATTGATTCGCTGTCACCATAATGATTTGCTCACAAAAAAGTGTTCCCCTGTATGTAGTTCCAGAATGATAAGCAATCAAAAATGCAAAGAGGCCAAGGTACCGTAATTTCTGGACTATTAAGTGCACCTAAATATAAGCCGCACCCACTGAATTAAAAAAATCTATTTATTTTGAACATGTATAATCCGCAGGTGTCTACATTGAAACAAATGAAATTTACTCAGGCTTTAACGAAAGACAATGCCTGTAGCACGGCTTGTAACAAAAATAAATAAATAAACGGTAGCATATCAAGAAAGTAATTGGTCACTATCTTCCCCCTCCTGCGCACTGAAACCACTGAAGTCATCTCCTTCGCGGTCGGGGGTTGAACAGCCTCGGATGAATTGCTTCATCCGATGTTTTCTCAGCCTCGTTTTCATTGTCGCTCTCGTCACTTTTGATCCCACTCAACACGGACCTTAAATGCGCGATTTACACTGATGTCGAGTGGCTGCAAAAACGTTGTTGTACCCCCAAGAATCACAGCTGGTCGCCTTCAACTTGAAAGCTGCATCGTATGCATTTCTCCGTGTCTTTGCCATGTTGAGGGTGTGTGCATGACAAAATGACTGAACACAATGATTCAGGGGCAGCGCGCTAGATTTAATGTAAACGGTCTCATTGGTCCATCTTAACCCGTTCGGCAATTGCACTGGTCTAATGTGACGGAACTAAATTTTCCAAAAAAATCCATATATTATCCGCGTCACTGTTTAAACTGCAAGGTTCAAAGCGTGGGAAAAAAAGTAGCAGCTTCTAGTCCGTAAATTACAGTATGTTTTTATTTGTCCATTTCCTCCAAACAGCCCTGGCTAAGAGTTACCTTTCACTGACCCCTTTGGAGACCGAGCCTCAAAAATATAACTATTACTTTATACTATTAATATTACCGTTACCATTCAAGTACTACACTTATTTATGTCTCATAACCAAGCAAATATGGACTATCCGAGGCTTTTGCAATGTGCCATGCATCTGTTTTCACCAATAGTCAAAAACCTGATCCGGTGCCTGGTCCATATTTGCTTGGTTATAACACATAAATAAGTGTAGTACTTGATTACATGTTATAAAGAGCACAACACCTTGGCTGTATGAATATTGCAGACTGGGTAAGAATCAGAGTGAGTCATTTCATAATTAGATATTCAAATGCTGATCATATATGTGTGTTAAAACCCCACACTGTATTCTCACAGTAGTATTAACATTTTTTAATCAAAATAAAATTAATTATATCTTTAAAAACTACAATTCCCAATATACCAGTGGTGCAGGGTTATACAAAACCATATTTGAAGTTTTTTTCAGTGTGCAGAGTTGTTTGTGATTAGGGTTTTAACCCTCGCATTGTGTTTGAATCAGTTTTTATTGGCCAGATGTACAGGTACACAGGAATTGAACTTGGTGTACAGGGCCAGTGAATAAACACATAAGACATACGACATAAGACATAAATTAAGAGATAAGATGGTAGAAGTCGATGTTTAAGTGTTCAGTGGCCATAAGTGTGTAATAACAGTCTAAGTTTCTGAGAGTAGTTAAGCTACAAAGAATATATACAATACTGTATGCATCAAGTGAAGGACTGTCATTGTAAAAACAATATATGGTATGTGATTGATGTTAGCAGTAGTCATAAATACAATATGCAGTGCGTGGTTATTGTCATTTACATATTACAATATATAGTGCGTGAATGTTATTGACGTTTATCAAATTATCATAATCCAATCTACAATGAGTTTGGGTTACTGTCGTTATTCAGAGTAAACATAATTTAGAGAGAGAGGACGCAACCCTGAGGAGCACTGGTGAGGGAGGTGAGGGGGGACGAGAGGTGGCTGCCTACCTGCACCTGCTGTTTCCTGTTGGAGGTCAGGAGGTCCGTAATCCACTTGCAGATGGGAGGAGGTACCTGCAGGTCCAGGGGCCTTCCTGGGCTTCAGCTGTCTGAACACCTCAATGACATCCCTTTCTGTAGGAGGGGGGGGAGAGAGGGGAGGGAGAGAGGGGTGAGGGAAAAGATAGGGAGGGGGGTTGAGGGAGGACATCAGAGAATGGGGCTTACTCACGGCATCTGTAGGAGAAGAGGGAGGGGGAGAGGGTGGAGACGATAGAGCAGCTGATGGTCCTCCATGGTCGTCAGCACCTGTAAGAGAGGAGGGATGGTGAGAGGGTAGAAACAAAGGAGCAGCTGATGGTCCATCAAACTTGGTATAGAAGGTGTTGAGCTCGTCAGCCAGTCCAGGGGAAGGGTTTCCTTTTTGTAATTGATAATCGTTCTGTGATTGTTCGGAGTGTGCTAAGAATGAAAATTCTTTCAGGGAGTAAAAAGGCTTAAACTCAATAAAAACTGATTCTAAAAAAACGACAACAATGTTGGTTTGATATCGCAGTATCCATGCACCAGTTATTATTAATGCAAAAGCACAAACATCCTCCCTTCGATTTCCTGCAGGCTTCCGTATCACGGTCCGCTCTGATCAGCTGGTAGCCAGATAGCTCCACCGCGCTGTCCGTGATCTCATCGTGTAGTTGAAGTTACACAGAAAAAAACAACAGTTCCTATGAAACTCCTTGTTAGTCCTTGAGAATGCTGATTTAGTCAATTTTGTTGGAGAGAGCACGAACGTTCGACATGCAGATGAAAGGGAGCGGAGTCCGGTGTCCTCTTCTCCTCCACTTACGCTGAACACCGGCCCGGCGTCCTCTGTAGTGCCGGAAGGGCCGCTTGCCAGTTTGCAGTCCTTAATTTCCTCTAAACCAGCTTGTGTTAGATCCCTTATCCTGAGTAGGTGAGACGCACAAAGTAGTAATAAACAAACAAGAAACTAACAAAACACAGAGCACAGGTACACAGTGGCCGCCCAGGACAAAGGTCAAGCGCCAGGGGGTCAAATCTGACCGATTTACAACTTTCATCGTTCATAAAAATGATGCTTTACATTTGATTGCTTCAAGGCCTTAAGATATCCCCCACAATAGGCATTTTAGCTTACACTTATTTATTATCACCACATAAGAAATGAATGGGCAACATAATACTATGTTCTTCCATCAGATAGTACACACACACAAACACACGCACTATGAAACATATCTTCTCACAGACCCCATATTTAGTGCCTTGCTCTCATTTTAGGGTTAGGTGATTGGGTTAAGGGATAGGATGGCTATGATCCTATTATATCTACCCTTCCGCATCCAATGTTACCATCCACGACATTGGGAAGTTTGTGAAATAGCAAAAAGTCTCATCATGTTTTCTGCAAATAACTTTTGATAGGAAGTTCTCATTGACTTTCTGTTTTGCTCTGCCCCCATTTATGGTCTCTCCACATCCAACAGCACCATATGGGTTAGGGTTATGGTTCAGGGATAGTTACGGTTCTACTTTGTAGGGTTATAAGAATGGAATTTGGGTTAGGTTTAGGGGGTTGGGTTAGGGTTAAGGGATTTGTATAGGCTTAAGGAAGTTGGTGAAATAGCAAAAAGTCAAAATATCTCATCACGTTTTCTGCTACTAACTTTTGATACAAAGGTCTCAGCAACTTTCTGTTTTGCTCCACCCCCCATTTATGGCCTTTCCGCATCCAACGGTACCATATGGGTTAGGGTCATGGTTATGGTTCAGGTATAGAGTTAGGGTTCCACTATGTAGGGTTATAAGAATTGAATTAGGGTTAGAGTTAGGGGGTTGGGGTTGGATTAGGGTTATCGTTTGATGTCAAGTGGTTATTAGTTATGGTGTATTGTCCTACTGATCCTGTTGATGAGGAGTGGACGTGATGGGAGTGTTGGAGGGATGTCAGAGGGGTTGTTGAAGCCTGATGGTGTGGTGGTGCCAAGTTTGTCAATCGACATTTTGAGGTTAAGGTTCGAGTCAGGGGGTGGTTTGAGCTTATTTTGACACCGAGCAACATTATTTTACTGTTTAAGATGCTGACTAGAGTTAAAAGCGACATGATGAAAAGCATACGGACAATTTAGAAAAAAACAGGAAAAACGGTGCGTGTCAACCACGATAAACCCTACCCATTGAAATACATTAGTTTTGAAAACGGGGTCAACATAACAATTTCCAAGAGCAAGTTGCTAGGGTGACCACACATCAATAGCCCAATAAATACTTTCTTGACTATTTGACACATTTTTATGCTCACTGGTCTTTACAAAGCTAGAGGTGAATATATATATATATATAAACACACACACACACACACACCAGAGAAGCAGGCAGTTAATATTTATCACTGGAACCAAATAATTCAAATGCATGAATTGAATAAATCACCAAATCAAGCCTTGTTTACCAATATGAAGAGGCCACCCCTTTCCTTCATACTTTTACTCACTCTCTTTTTCGCCCTTAATTACATCTCCCTAGTCTGTGTGTTTGTATGCTTCATTGCCGGTTTTATTTACCATGATACTGGCAAAGTTAATCGTATGCAATCTCATTGGTGGCATCAACTGAGGATCACCAAAACACACCATTTCCCAGGCTGCTGTTGTACATCACCTTTTTCGCCAATCACCAATTATGTCAATTCATTAGAACTGACTATCATTTTGAATAGAAGTATTACCAATGTAAGTACAGTATTTCACTGAGTGTTGCATAATGTGTTGTAGCCTTACAGTATAAAAATAAAAGTAATAATTTGAGAGGAATAAAAGTGAATAGACTTGCTACATTAACTCAGTCAGCTGACATGAGGCTAGTGTGAGAGTGAGCGATCTAAACGTTTACAACTGAACATAAACCATTTTTTACCATGTTTCACTGATGATATTTTGGATGATGCAAAGTGCAATCACTATCAAAAACGGTCTCAATAACAACAGCATCTGTAATGATGAAATTCTAAAGCAATGTGAAAATGGATGCAACAGACCCTGGTGGGTACTTAAACCTAAACACGTATTTCTCTCTGGAGTAAATTTGAGCTGTTAAAAACAGCCACAAATGCAGTTTATAAATAATCAAGGATTAAATTAATATTTTTTGACTGTTACTGTTTCAATTGGAAACCACAGTGATCAGTGAACATCTGTTTTTGAACAGTGTATCTCAAGTATTATTGAATACTGTCCAATGCATTTAGGAGTTGATTGTAGCATGTCTTTCTCTCTTTCATCGCTTAATCGTTTATTTATCCGAAATTACATTTCCCAAACTCCTCTTCTCCAAGACACTTACCCTTTTCCTACATTTCTTTCTTTTCCCCTTTACTCTCAAAAGGTCAACATTATGTAGCCCCATCTGTCTTTTTCTAACATTTCTCTAATGATCCCTCTGTTTTCCCTTGCCATTGATTGTCTGTCTTTCTTGAGTATCACCGGGCAGCAGGTAAGTGCCTTTCATGGCACAAATGACAAGAACACAGGAGGGGGTTCATTCCATTTGCAAACAATGATCTGTAAAAGAACACTGGAAGAGAAATAAAACAGGAAATCTGCTGAGACCGCCTGGGTGGACCTGGAAGAGGCAATTCAACGCACCACTTACCGACACATTCAGCCAATTTGTACTTGGAGGGAATATGCACGAGGTGGAGGGACTATAATCAAAAAGCACTAGGAACAAACATGCTCTATACAGCTGGAAATTGTTTGTGGCTTTAATCAGCATGGACTCACACAGTGACAAACAAGTGGTGTAGTAATTGACCCAAGACACAAATGCTTCATGAATTTACACTTTTCAACTTTGGTAGAGTGTAAATATATGATGTTGGGGCTGCACTGAGTAGTCACAGATGCTCCAACAGATGGCTCTATCCTAATCAGGTATTCGACAAAGAACAACTGGTTAGCTCACGTGAGCTGCAATAGATGAATGCACATATTAGAACACCCAAACCAATAATTTGGTGTGTGTGAAAGCATGTTGATGCACTTGCCATAATGGCTGAAATGTGCTTTCAGGAACATGCTACGCTAGAGCTGAAGTTCTTAAAAAAAAAAAAAAGATGAATGCCTGGAGAAGTCACCACTGTAAGGTTTGTTTGCATGACCACTGGACCAACAATGTACCTTTGCCACATATATTAGTGCAACATTGGTAGAAAATTGATAAGCAAGACATGGACAGTGTTGCGAAGAGTTGCTGTTAATGTGAGCTGTAAACTGGAGCTAACACACACACACACACATTAATGTTAACACATGTTAAAGAATATGGTCGTCTGGGACATACGTGTCCACGTTATTTTTGCATACATAAACACAGCTTTACTGACTATGTAAATGTGAAAAGAGTGTGATGAACACACATTTCCACGCAAGTTTGTGAGCGGAAATATATCATATGCGACGTGTGTGTGTGTGTGCGTGTATGTTTGTGTGCGTGCATGGATGTGTAGTCTTCAGTGTCTTTTTACCTCTTAAGAATGATCCCTTTTCTAGAGTAGCTTTTGCACAATCCAGGGACGAAGTGTCAGCCTCTTTCCTTACAGTGGTAGTTTCCACTTGTCTGCCGCCTGCATAAAATTCTGCTTTCTCTTGCTCTCACACTCTTTCCATCTGCCTCTTTTTCTTACTTGCCCTCTCCTCCCGACTTTGTGTAATTTATGTATTTTCTTTTTTTCGTGTTTCACTCTATCAGCCTCAGATCTGTATTTGCAGGTGAAAGACAACACATTTAGGCCAGAGGTATGAAGGGAATCTTCATACCTCTGGCCTAAATGTGTTGTCTTTCACCTTGCCTCCTCAAAACAACATAACACAGGTTAAATTAGTTAATGATGTGTTATTGTTGTCATGGGATTTGCCTCAACTGCACTTCCACCACAATAATTACCATATTATCATTCTTTTTTTTTACAGGGATGTTTGACATATGAAATAATCTCCCCTTAATGTCCTCTATTTGCATTTTTTTCCTCTCTTTTCCCTGACAGCTGTGCCCCACTCTCAGAAAATAAATGTGCTGACTTGTTCCTCTGCAACATTTTGCACCAGTAGCCAGGGTGTCAGATAAATGGCTACATTGTGAACAGTTAGGGCGCAAACTGTTTCAAAACAGTTTTCATTACTAAACCAAGAACTTGGCACAGTGGTGAAGCTTAGAATGTATACATTTTGCCACCAATTTATGACTGCTTTCTTTGAAGGCAAGTTAGTTTATATCCTTATGTACTAAATAATTGTGTTCTTTCAGACATGCATATATGTATATGTACTATGTGTGCAGTTACATTGCAAATGTTTGCAAGTTATATTGGGATAATATTGCTGAAAGGAAATCTTAAAAGGTTTCCAAATATTTCAGTGGAAATTGAAACGGATTGAATCCTCTTTTAATAACAATTTTGTCTTCTCCTGCCTGTTACACCATTGATGCTTGTGTTGTTATCAAATTCAAAGCTCAACATTTTCCATAATTCATGCTTGGAAATATATAACATATAAATATATGGAAGTTTTATACAACAGCTTCCCAGCATGCGCTGGATATATGGACAGTAATGCCATGTTATGTTACTACATTGTTAATAGTTTTGTTTATTTCCACAGTGTGTTGTCTTCAATTGTTTAAGGGTTTCCCAGACTTCCCCCAATTGTGCACAATTAATCACATAAGTAAAGAAAAATTGGGTACTGGTCATATTTCTTTGGTAAAATATTTCGAGAAGTGAACTTAAGATTTTAATTTCTATACGGTCCAAGGGCGGTTTCATGGACATGACCCATCAAAACTCATAGCTCAATGACTCAAGAATGGATGGGTTGACATAATTATTACCAATGGTATTGCAAATGTTTTCATAATTCAGATGCATCAGAAGGAATCAGGAAATAAAGTGAACCAAGGGCATGCTTTTATATGCATTATAATAACATAATGAATCAGATTTGTTATGGTTTAGGTATAATATGCTTTAAAACCAATGGAAAACAAAGGGGACAAACACATGGTTTGAGTGTCTAAGTTTGTTGTTTTACTTTTGATTCTATTTTGTTTGACATATCACAATGCAAGGATCCTCAGTTACAAAAAATGTCATGCCACATACCTTGCAAAAGACAACAACACACATGTAGACCAAGATGATGACGATAGATACGAAAGATACTCTACAAAAATACAAAAATCTACTAAACTCAAAGTTCAAACGCAGTTTGCTTATTGCGGGGGGACCATCTAGCTCTTATTTAAGGAAAAACCAATGACAGGACCTTTAATAGATTTAATCACCTGGCATGAACATAGAGTTCCACAGACACAAGTCATAGTGCAGTGGACAGGGATTTTAATCACACTGATTAAAGTCTTAAAGACACAGTAGGGCAGTACTTTGTAATTCGATTACAGTAATCCTATTATATGTGTTCTGTTTTCTAACATAAACTACACACACACACACACACACACACAAACATACACACCGTAGAGTTGAGTGATAAGTTGGATCAATCTAGAAGCAACAACCTAGTTAGGCGGCATTTTGTTTGTCAGGACTTTTTGATTTATGTATTTTGAGTGCTGGTTTTATTTTGAACCGAATCTCCATGTGTGTTTTGGTTTGGTGGAATTTTTGTCCCTCATTTGCACACACCCATTAGTGTCAAAAAAGTGTGTAATTTAATAATGCAAATGTTTTAGATATCTCTCAAGTGAACGTCAACATTGAAACATTAAAATTGGAACAGGAAATCCTAAATGAAGAACTTTTTGTCCGACAAATGATTTTGAAAAATGTGTTTGATGTCTACTGCTTTTGAAGTAGGGCTGAGTAGGCCCAGACCAGCCCTACTATGACCAGCTAAGACCTGTCATTACATAAAATGCATTGCACCTTCTGTTCTGACCCTGGCACCAGGCATCCTCAACAATGGAAAAGGAAAACGCATTGACATAAAATAAACGGCCAACGGGTAAATCATAACCAGCCAAGAGGAAAGATCTAGTCAAACAGTCCATGTTTCCCACTGTTGCACAATGAGTCCCGATGTACAGCTTCTGATGATGAACTTCAATGTGTAAATGCATTGGAACTGTATTTTAAGGATGATTAAGTACATAACGTTGGTATATGTTACCATGTTAACAATCCTTTTCTGCTTCATGAGATAAAAAAATAGGAACATTTGAGTGTAAAGCTGGTCGTAGAGGAACTTATCTTTACAATTTTCCTGTACGTTCCTATTTCCTTCCCTTTTGTTAAGCGGGGCGGAAAATATAGTGTCTGCATGCATGACGTTTAAGGCATAACATTTGTGGGAATTGTAAAATCATGCCATTACGTGGTCTTATGGCCATTGGTAATGATGCACAGTAAATGATCTGGCACTGCTGGAGAATAATGGCTGACTTCACAAAGAATCCATTTCTCCACATGGAGGACTATTGTTTAAAGGGGCTAATATTTATGATCTTATGTTCTGTGAAATCAGACTTTTCTTTACCTCAATTGTGTACTCAACAAAATCTAACAAATGTTAATATTAACACTTCCCGAAGCCAAAGCACACTCACACATAGAATAGAATAGAATACAAAAATGCAACCTAAAATATTTTCAGAAAGTTTGATTTTATATTAAATGATGTTACATTTGATCTACTGCTATTTTAGTTGGTCATACGCAGGAAGCTAATCAAAAATAATAATAATAAATATTAATATGAATTCATTCATATTTAAATATTAAATTAAAATAAATAGACTTGTTCAAAGGAAAATATTAGAGACCTAAACACACAAAGGTATAAAAGACAATCAGGCAAAAAAATGAAGTATGGTGTGTATATAACAGGTTGAACTGGTAGGGACGGCAAGGGGAACAGAGGGAAACACTAGTATAGGAACTAAAGATATGAGAGGTAAATGTTTCATAGTAAAACTGAAAATGAAATACTATGGCAAGTGTTCAGACACTGATGAAATTTGAGGGCCATATAAATAAACTTAAAATGAATGATCTGAAAAAAATGTACAAATCCCAATTCCACTGAAGTTGGAACATTGTATAAAACTTACATAAAAACTGAATACAATGATCTGTATGGGGCGATGTTTGCCATGACAGTGACAATTAGTTTAATTATTATTTCATATTTAGCATTTATATTAACGCTAGATTTTTTAAGTAAGGTCAATGAGTCTGAGTTTTAAAAAAGTATTAATCGTATCATTTCTTCTATACAATTAAAAATGGGTCCCAGAGACCTGAACACCACACAAGGGTTAAATAGAGGCTCCCAGAGTATTGCTATGCCAACCAAGGTCAGAGATCTGTATTTTAGTCTTTCTGAATTTAACAATGGAGAAATGGCACTGAGTGACTGGACAATGCTGAATTATGTTGCAAACTATTTTTTTTTGTTGGGTTTAACCATATGAGGGCGTTGATTATGTATGGCATTATCTATGGAGGCTTAAAAATTGTGTGTGTGTGTGCAGTTTATGTTAGAAAACAGAACACATATAATAAGATTACTGTAATTGTATCACAAAGTCCTGCCCTACTTTTAAATTAGACAAACCAAAACCAGGGATTTAATGCATCTTTTCCATTTTCTCTTTTTCATATAACAGATTATTTCACACAAAAAGGTGATCTTAAATGTTAATGTTAAGTAAATTATACTGCATTTCGTTAATTATTTTAAAACAGTTTAACATCATATGTCAATAACATATCCAAAGAAAAATGCAATAATTGTAAATTTTTCAAATAATCTAATTTTAAATGTAGAAATATGTCTTTCATCCATAATATTTCGCTAAACAGCCAATGCTGTACTTACTTGGGTCCTAAGAAATACACCTTTCCAGTTTGAGCTATTTGAAAATGTAAACTGCCCTTGCAGTTACCATAGTAACCATGGCTATGGTCGAGCAGTAAAAAGGTTCCTCACTGAGTGAAATGAACCAGAAGTACATAAGTGGCTGTAATCATTAGAGCTGGTCCACTCCTCTTAATGCTTAAGAACCGTCCCATCTTACCTCCTTAACCAGGGTACACTAGACCACGCAACACAACATTGTGGTTTCACTAGATAGGACCACATATGCAATGCACCAAAAATGATTTTCTTTAACAAATGTAAAGATGTCATAGGATGAAATTTTATAAACCTGTTTCACTATAAACTGTTACTTTTGGTTGTCAAATCTCTACTTGTATGTTTGTGTTATTATTGTGTATTAATTCAAATGTTAGTCCTGTTTGTGTAGTTGCTCTAAAATGTCAATGTTGACAATGTCAATGACCTGTATGAAGAGGTTTGATTCTCAAAACCCCTCATTTTATTTTAGGTGGATAGTGCTGCTCTTCCATATTCCATGGTTAAGAAATGAAGCTGGTTTTAGTATTTTAGTCTAACGTAGTTTAACTAGAGCCTAACTCATTGTATTCCCCGTCCTCGCATATTTTTTTTGTGTTCATAATATTTTCTTTTGATGTCGGAGATTTTTTTTTTGAAAATGTAGGTTTATTTCCATTCCATTTTCTTTTAAATTGAGACACAGCCCCTTTGATGATGTCACTGATACATTTATCAATGATCACCACTCAGCTTGACAGGCACTGCACAGGCTCATTACACCACAGCATTTTTTTTTTCTTTTCCGGTAGGCTATCGAAGGCTATTTGGTCACTTAGAGCAGAAGTGTGATTTAATGCAAGGATTGGACAGAGTTAGCTTGTATTCAATCAATGTTAATATGGTAGTACATTTATGTACTTCTGTTTTCATGCAGCTAGTTTTCCATATCCAGCGTATTTTATTGTGGGGGGTGAGGATGTGGCTTTGGGTCCCCGGCAGAGACCATCCTGCAGTAAAAAAGCACCATACTTTCTTTTAGAGACTTGACAGAACTTGTGTCTTGCTAATACTAAACATCCTTTCCTTTTAGCAACATGATCCCTTTTGGAAGTTGTACAAACATAATGTTGTCCTATTAACTCAACAATGAGAGCTGTGTTACAATATACAGTATATATAATATATATTATATACTGTATATAATGTGTATATAATTTTCTACAACAAAAACTAGATCACATCAAATAATAAGTGATGTGATTTCTCACCTTTGGTATTTGCAGAGCATTTACATATAATCTGAGCACATATTTTATCTGATGAAGACAAAAAAATCAGAAATACTTACTAAAAAGATTTACATTGACCAACAGACACATGTGGCATCACCCTTTTCTATGGTATACATTTGTGGTGGTGATAACAGTTAAGTGAGCGAGAGGGAATTCTGGGTTTATTTTCCTCAGAACATAGTTTGAAGATATTTTTGATTCAAGTAATTGGAGAGAAGGGACCGTAAAATCGGATGGATTGCCCCACCTGCTGCCCAGTTTAAACAAATACCTCCATACAAAATATAACATCACATTTGCTCATTGATCTCACTCCTATTTGTGAAATTTCTTCTGTTTTAATGAAATCGATGAACACTCGATGCCCTTAACCCCCAAAAGGGTGAAGGGGAAAAAAAACACTTTTAGCATGGAGGGAAAAAAACGCAGAAACCTCTAAGAGAGCCACATATGAGGGATACCTGTCCCCGGATGGATAGAAAAACAAAAAAATATATATATAAATTCCTCTTTCGTCCCTTTTTTTGGAGCTAAGAAAGCACGATGTGGTTGGTCAGAGCCATGCATCAGTCCATACCTGCATGTTGGATTTTGAACAGGGTAGAACAGTGGGAAACATTGCACACATCTTTATTTTCTTACATTGAATATTTCCATTATTTGACCTCTCAATCTTTCTCTCTGAGCCTGTTTTTTTTCCAACCCACAGATACACAGGTACACACACGCAAACACATACCATCCCCTGCCACTTTCTGGTGCCTACAGTTCATTGCCTGTCTGATGACAGAGCTGACAACTTGCTCCATGCCCCCCTTGCAACCCCCTGCATTAGCCATGACAGGTGTGCGTGTATGTGTGAGAGGAGAATATGTGTGTGCCTATGATAGAGAGACAGCGAGAGCAACGGCCTATAAAAGGCCAGACCATCTCCCACTCTTGCTAATGTGTGTTCAGACTCGCACTCACACACAGACACAGACAGTCACACACACATGTACGTTTGTATAAAAATGCCATGTATGTTCTAATTGTGTGTCAGGTTTGGTATAGGCCTATTCTCCTGCCTTAGCTTTCTCCCCTGGCCCATCCAGTCAAATTGTCACCCCAAACCCTTGCATCCCAAGTGGTGAAAGTGCAGTGGAAAGTTGGAAATGCAGGCTGTGAGATAACTAGCTGTGAGATGTATTGTAGCTTATAGCTGGAGCTCGGTCAGGGCAGCAGTGGCCACATAAGGTCTGTCTTTCTCAGCCAGAGGCTCATCTAAACTACCAAGTAATGTGCACTGTCGGCTCTACCTGGGGTGTAGTCGACACAGCGTTTTTAAATATCCAATATATATATATATATATAATATATATGCCACTTTACCTAAAAGAAAGAGATAACGTTTTGATTAAGATTATAAGATTAAGAACCCTTAATGGGTCCCAATGCATATGCACATACATTTCTACACAGACACACATAGTGGGGAAATTTGTCCTCTGCCATAACTAGCTGTGAGATGTATTGTAGCTTATAGCTGGAGCTCGGTCAGGGCAGCAGTGGCCACATAAGGTCTGTCTTTCTCAGCCAGCGGCTCATCTAAACTACCAAGTAATGTGCACTGTCGGCTCTACCTGGGGTGTAGTCGACACAGCGTTTTTAAATATCCAATATATATATATATATAATATATATGCCACTTTATCTAAAAGAAAGAGATAACGTTGTGATTAAGATTATAAGATTAAGAACCCTTAATGGGTCCCAATGCATATGCACATACATTTCTACACAGACACACATAGTGGGGAAATTTGTCCTCTGCCCATCTGTGGCTCACAATACACAGCCACAGAGCAGTGGGCAACCACCATGCAGGCGCCCAGGTAGCAAATGTTGGGGTGGGGGGGATAAAGTGCCTGGCTCGGTGGCACAAGTGGCACAAGTTGGACAGTTGTGTTCCAGGTCACGGTCTTGATCCTGTTTTATCCCCACTCCGGCTTTGGAAATCAGCTCCCTCCACAGCTAGCCCACCTGAACGGGGGCATACCTTTTGGTATCTTACGACCCAGTCTCATGACTATTCGCGGGACTGTTACAAAAATGAATCTATTGATTTGTGGCCATTGTAACAATTATGTCTTAGTAATGGTGATGCTGGCCACATACTATAAACTATTGTTTTTAATACTAAACTATGTATTTTAATGTCGAGGGTTTATCGTTCTGGACACACTCGACGATATTCATCTGCAATCGATCTGACTTCATGTCGCTTTCGAATATCAACGCTTCTCAGTACCTTATACAGATGCTTATGTTGTGTTTATGTTGATGCTCCTGGATAAAATAAAATCCGGTCCACATGACTCATGAGAATTCTGACTGATGAAACTAACTAAGAAATGTGCGACTTGGAGAGTACACTCTGATGGTATATTAATGCACAGTAAACAAAATGTTACTGTGGTGACGCATCAGCCAAGGGTTAAGGTGATGTTACTGTGCATATGTCTCTACATACTGTGCTTTGCACTTAAATTATAAAAAGTGATATCAAGTGCGATTCAAAGTAAGCAGCTGGACTGGTTGAAGATTTCTTGAAGATGTTTCACCTCTCATCCGAGAGGCTTCTTCAGTTCTAACTAGCTGCTGGAAAAGTTCAGGTATTGTGACAGGCGTTTGTGTAATGTATAAATCAGAACAGTCCTCATTTAATTGGACTGCATAAACCACATTGCTCTGTTTGTGTCTGGGAAGCTTGTCCTTTGGGTGGACCAGCTTCTGCCTCAGAGTGTTGGTGGGTTTGAATAAACCGTGATGTTGTGTTTGTTGAAGATTCTACAGATTTTTTCGGAGACTCCAGCAACATAAGGAATAACCGTGTTTTTCCGTTTACTGCTCTTTTCTTCTCTGTTAGCGATCTTTTGCCTAGTAGTTTTTACCAAAGCCCAGTTCGGGTAGCCACAGGTTTTGAGGGCTGCCTTGACATGGTTCTGTTCCTTTTGTTTACCTTTAGTGTTTGTTGGTATTGGTACTGGCTCTGTGATTTAGAGTCCTGATGACTCCCAGTTTGTGTGGTGGGAATCAAAAAGTAGATATTGGTCTGTTGTGTGTGGGTTTCCTGTAGACTCCGATGTTGAGGCTTCTGTCTTCTTCGATGTGTACTGCACAGTCCAAGAAGGCCAGGCTGTTTCCGCTCACATCTTCACGGGTGAACTTGATTGCACATTGTTGATGTGCGCTGAGAAAGCTTCAACTTTCTGGGTATTGATTTTGACCCAGGTGTCGTCCACATACCTAAACCAGTGGGTGGGAGCAATTTCTGTAAAGGAGGACAGGGCTCTGCTTTCCACCTCCTCCATGTAGAGGTAGGCCACGATGGGGGAAACTGGCGAGCCCATGGCACATTTGTGTTTTTGTCTGTAAAAGCATTTGTTGCACTGGAAATATGTTGCGGTCAGGCAATGATCAAGCAGAGTGCATATGTGTTCCGGGGTGAGTTTCGTTTTGTCAAGAAGGGTGGTGTCCTGTAGTAGTCTTTTCTTGGTCATGCTTACTGCTTCGGTGGTGGGGATGCATGTGAACAGAGAAGTAACATCGTACGACACCATTGTTTTGTCTGAGTCTAATTTTAGATCCTTTGTTTTGTTGGCAAACTCCTGTGAATTCTTTAAGTGGTGTTCCGTGTTACCAACCAGACGGGCTAGTGTGGCAAGATGTTTAGCAATTTTTTAGGTAACAGAATTGATGCTGCTGATGATCGGTCTGAGTGGCTTTCTTTAACCTTGAAGTGCTGTGAGTGCTGTGCCGAGTCAATAAAGCTGGAAACTTCTTCTAGGACCTCAGAGGGGAGGTTAGATGCTAGCTGTTGGTATAGTTGTTCTGTCCTAGATTTAAGAGCGTCGATAGTGAAATTGATTTGTCTTACCCTTTCGTTGAGAAGTTGGTATTGAGCCTTCTGGACAATGATGTTGGCTTTGTGGCCTTTCACTGTTGTGACCAGGCGTAGGCTGACAGGAACAATGTTTTGTTGTCTGCATCTTAGGCTGAAACGTAGGTGGTGTGGTCGGCAAGTTTTCTACAAGTCCTCTCATATTCACGCAAGTAGTTGGGGGGAATCAGTTCCAACATGGGTAGCAACATGTCTGTGGAGGTTCTCAGTCATCTAGGTCATGGTAATATCAAGTGCTATTCAAAGTAGGCAACTGGACTGGTTGAAGATTTCTTGAAGATGTTTAAAAAAAGTGATGTTTCTAGTATAGCAATCAATCAGCTAGACTGTACAACATACATCAGTTGGAGCTGTCTGTTTCTCTCTTTTAATATCTCTCCACGCACGCACCTGCACGTCCACACACTGCAATGTTTTCACTTTATTTTGTACACACAGAGCTTAAAATTGAACAGTATATTTACGCACACGTCTACCTTAGTGTCTTAATCCGACACACAAAGCGTTCAATTGAGTCCAATCTGTTCCCTGGCTCGAGGCACGCTCTTCTGAGTCCATTCATATCTGCACATATCTGTGTCATGTCAGATGAGCGGCTGTTTCTGGAGACACTACACTAACCAGAATCCTCAGCTATGCATCGGATAAATCAAGACCTGGAAATATGTCTGTGAAGGTTCTTATTCATCCAGGTCATGGTAATATCAGGAGCTATTCTAAGTAGGTAATTGGACTAATTGAAGATCCGGAAGTAAGCTTTATCGTGCTGTTGATGTATTTTATAGTGATTGCTACAATACTCCTTAACTCAAAAACATACGTTTCTCCTGGGTTTCTGGCATTACTCGACAACCTCCCCAAGTTAGTTTTATTATTTCCCCCTTAGATTTTGATAAAACCACGTTTTTGTTAGTTTTAGAAAGCTGAAAGGACTATATTACCCAGAATCCCCAGCTAGCAGCAACCTTTCCCAGCTAACAGCACATGTTTTCATGATTAAATGATATTTATCCTACATAAAACAATGTATACTTCATTTGCCGGTAATAATGCATTGTAATAAATGTTTTGGCTGCATCAAATATTACCTATCTCCCGTCGTTCCCACAAAAATAATGTTTATCTGAAATAAAACAACAACTTTAATCTGTCTTCACCTACTATGTCTCAGTGAAGTATCAATGCTAATTTGCTTCTGCTACATATTTGATCAAATCAGTAAATAAATATTTTTAAAACCCTAATCACACGCAACCCTGCATCTTGAAAAACTGTTGGGAATACAAATGTTGGGAATTGTAGTTTTTAAAGTAATACAGTACAATACAGCAGTAGAGGTTTTCAGTGGTGGGTAACAACCCTTTAACAAATTAACAAATTATACTATGTATGTAGTTCCTTCTGGAGCAGAATGGCAAGCGTTCAAAAATGAACTGAGGCCAAGGTTCAAATTTCCCCTTTGAAGACATAGGGGGTCGAACCTCAAAAATAGAACTATTACCTAATGCTATTAATATTACCATTACTATTCAAGTACTACACTTATTTATGAATCATAAACAAGCAAATATGGATTATTTCAGGCTTTTGCAATGTGCCATGAATCTGTTTTCATCTATAATGGTCAAATATAGGGGGCAGCCGATCGGGTGCCTAGTCCATATTTGCTTGGCTTAATTTCAGTGTAAAGCACAATATCTAGGGGCACGCACAGTTACCCTAACCCTTGGCTGGTGTGGTCACCATGGTAACACACAGGGTTGTGTATACTGCGCATTAATATACCGTCAGATTGTACTCTCCAAGTCGCACATTTCGAGGTCTGTTTCATCAATCAGTATTCTTTAGTCATGTGTACTGGATTTTACTTTATCCAGGAGCATAAACATAAACACAACATAAGCAACTGTATAAGGTGCTGAGAAGCCTAGAAATTTAAAAGCGACATGAAGTCAGACTGATTGCAGATGACTATTGTCCGAAATAAAAATAAAGACAATGTAGAAAACAACAGATAAAAACGGCACAGTCTGTGTAAGCTCAGATGCTGGAATAACGTGTGTCAAGAACTATTAACCTTCCCCATTGAAATACATGTTTTAATATGTGGCCAGCACCACGATTATTGAGAGATAATCGCTACAGTGGCCAATAGTATATTTTGTTTTGTTACTTTATAAACACATTTCACATTTGATTCTGTGTGACTGTTTGCTGTCTCCTGCACTGCAGTTACAGATTGTGATGCCTATCCTAAACTAAATTAGGATGAAGTTGCTTCATGTTTTTGTCAGTTGACAAAAGACCACTACTGCCAGCTAATACACAAATCCTCTTTTGTCATTGATTTATAATTGTGATCAGCTCCCTAATTCACAGAAAAACGAAAAGAAAACCAAAAACACAGCTAGAAAAAACAAGAACATTCAAGCTGTCAGTTATTCTTATATGCTGCCCGACTCGGCTATCTGCGAACAAACCCAGGCACACACTACTGTTGACCCTGGGCCTTCACGGTTTATCTTTTCCTCACTGTCATTCTACTACTCTCTCTCTCTCTCTCTCTCATTCCGGTTCATCTGCTGACCTGCGAAGACTGACTCTTACACTTCCAAATCTGGTTTATTAATTCATTATAAACAAAAACATTTTGTTTTTTAAAAGAGCAGTAACCTTTAATGTTTAGCAGTCATTGCCCAGCACCAACCACAAATATGGAAACTCGAATGATGTTAAAGGAAAAGTAAGATAATAATAATAATATATATTTATTTATATAGTGTTATTAAGAAAATTCAACTATATGTATGATATAAAACATAAGCTCATATGATATTATTTAAAACATATTTATCTTCTTTTATTTAATGCTACACAGGTCTTTGAATGTTAAACTAACTAATAGGTCATTTTCTATGATATTTTTCATTTGAAATGTATTTGTCCACATTATTGCCATTGTAGGATGCAGAAACATGTTTTACACATGTAACAGGACTAGGAGAAAACACAAACCAAATTATGACATAAAATCTTGCTGGCCACAACCACTGCAGTTTCAATTTCAAAGTTGTTGATCAGTGCGATGTGGACGAGAGTCTGCCTTTCTAGATGAAGTAAATAAATCATAACACAGACCAGTAGTGCTCCATATCCAGCCTTTTCCCTGATGTTAGAAATGGTCAAATTTTAGCTCCCCTTAAAAGTGTTTGCTTTTCATTGTTACCACACCTGCACTAATAACTAGTAAACAGTTTTATCTGCAGGGGTTATTAAGTTAATTTGTATATCAGTGTTCAGAATACATACACAATATGTACACTAAGAAATCTCCACATAATTCAACATACTGCACATGTTTTTCTCAATGTACTTTCATTAGATAGATTAAATGATAGTATTTCAATATTAAGTCATCTGACTCTGATAACATAATTAAGTTACCCTGCAGAGAACATTTTTCGTCCCGTCGATGCCTGCTTACAAACTTTGCTGCCCAGTGTTGGGCACCTTATCCACCTCTTCTTTGAGAAGAAAAGATATCCACAGACGGTTGGCCTGCTGTCAGACCTGACAGGCTGCTTCAGCGTGAGAGGACTCAACTGAGGCCAATGTGAGCAGAGAGCAGGGGGAAAGCAGCAGACACAATGGGCAGGCGTCGAGTGGGAGGAGGTGACTGACACACTGAAAGCAGTGTACAAGGAAACAAAAAAAAATCAAAGTAGACATGTAACTGTAAACAAAGCAGCACTACGATAATCTGAGGCCCTGCAGAAATAAACTGCTGGTTTATGTGCAGCGTTGGTTCACGCCACCAGCAGTTTATTTCTGCAGGGCCTCAGATTATCGTAGTGCTGCTTTGTTTACAGTTACATGTCTACTTTGAATGTTTTTTGAACGTAGAACGTTATAGGACAAAGCAACTGTTTGTAACCCAAATATAATAAATGTTTTATATGTAATGCTAGTGTGCTCAGTTTGGATTTTGGCACATTGGCGCATTTTTTTCCAACATTTTATTTTTATAGTTTATAATTATGCTATGTTAAATGATGTTTAGCAATGTCATTTTGTTAACTTGCAAAACATGAGCGTCTTAAACACATTATTAGCAACTGATATTAGTAGACAATGTACAAAATAGGTAATGTGGATAATGCACTTTGAGGATAATAAAAAATGCATTGAGATTTTTGTTTTTTATTATTTAAAAATGATCTGATAGACTTAAAATAAAACAGCAAAGGAGAACCCTCACACAAAAAAATGTAAGTAAATCAAAATTAAAAGAATAATCTTGTGTCAAATAACTGATGTGCCAGTTTCCCTTGGGGCTGTTATTCTCAGATGACCTTCATGGTAGTGGTCTTCAATGTTTTTCAGGCCATGGAACCCCAAACTGATGAAGCGTTGAAACAGGGACCTCTACTATATATATTGTATGAAATCAAATTGTGTTTTATATTAAACTGGGACTAGTTCCATGTTTAAACATAGCTAGCATCGTATATGCATCCAATACTAAGCTATTCAATTAATACACAGATTTATATATTCATGTTTGGTTGGGAAACATTTCAAAAACATCTAATCAACCAATAATGTTGCGACCCCCCAGCAGTATCATCCCGGAGCCCCAAGAGGTAAAAAAAAAACCCGTTGAAGACCTCTGCTATATGGTATTTGATACGTCGTATGTGGCAGACCCTTTCTTTCCAGAACACCAGAATATTTGTGTATGAATAGTGATAGCAGTAATGCTACAAACAAAAAAGCAGGGTTAGCAAGCTTATTCATAGTTAGAATCCATCATCAATGCTTACAGTACTCACAGTACACAATACAATTAAATCTCCAGAAAACAAGTAGGTAAATGTACACATGCACATGCATGCAAGAACATACATACACACACAACCACGTAAACACACACATACACACAAAAAAAAAACTCATAATCAGGGCTCTGGCCACAGTCTGGAATATGTTACTTTGTTTGGATGCTAAGCATAGACTAACATTAGCATACTTTACTCAGCTGGCATTGTTGGATTGTCAACAGCCTATCCATCACTGGTGTTACTGATTCACACATACATGCGCCAACAGAGACAAGCATGAATATATAAGAAGGTTGTATTGTTTTTTTCAAGTGCACATTAATATTCACATTTCTTATGCGTATACCTCACACTTGCACAAACACACTCACATAAACAGCACGTAGATGTGTAGATGAGTGTACTGATTCCTCATAAACAGAAATAGTTGTCACTAATTGCTATTTATAAGTCAAGTAACTATATTAAAAATCTGTATTCAGAAAGACCTATGAGGCAACTAAAGTGTATAGAAATAGATTATATTGTCTGTTTTCCATTTATAAAACAATATTATATTATAAATTATCAGAAGAGTATCATTGCGACTGTTTTATTAATTCATTTTTAATTCCATATTTGTATATCATGGTATGCATGACAGAACAAAACAAATACACCTACACTGATGAACATGACTTTATTTAACCAGACATAAATATGCAATTGTGTAGAGTTAATACATTACCATTAATGAATGTGCAAGAGGCTTGCTGCCTGCTCACCATATTATAAAGTCCTCAGTTAGTGCTGAGGAAACCAGCAGATGCATTTATCCACACATAGCACCAAATTAGACAGAAAACAATAATATCTTATACAATTATGTGATGAATATTCTATTTATTTTACAGTGCTGATTGTGCAAACAAAAGAAAGGGTTTTCAAGCACATCGGGAAGTGGGTGAATCGGGAAGATACGTTTAGGCTCCTTGCACTTTCACCTTACTTCCCGATGTCATAGCAACACGGGACCAAGACCAGTGTGTTCAGCCTCCCTGAAAACCCTGAGAGGCCAACTACCATCCCTCTAGCAGCTCCCCTTCACCAAACCATAATATCACACTGAGGAGCGAGACCAACTGAGCCCCACAGATCATCAGAAAACGATCACCGGAAAACGGCCACTGTGACACACCAACAAGCTCCACGACCACCGTGTCCAGAGGCTGAACCATGTCCTGCTATGACTTAATAGGAAGAGTTCATAACAAATCAAGTTGTTGACACTCAGCCGCGCTCACGGCGCGGGTTAGCGAACGTTAGCTCACCAACAAGCCAGAGAATATTTGTCTTTCATTATGCTGGGTAGCTGCATGCTAGCAGCTAACATACATGCTGTTCAGACCTGACTATTTCCATTCCAAACGGACACACCCCTTCCCCTTCTGCTGTTACATCTCAGGCCACAATCACCACTGCTACCCCCCACCTACAGTCATCAAATGGCATTAACCCTTTCAACCCTTTCATTTCATTCGTTCATCTCCCTGTTCAGACTGTTGTAACAGCCCGGAGCTCTGTCCCTATAAGTACAAGAAATTCGCCTGATGGCTGCAACCTTCACAACCTAATCCAAATACCAGTGAAATCTCTTAATCACATAAAACCAGACATGCATGTAAAAATGTCACTCCTGAATGTAAGGTCACTCACAAATAAGAGTTTTTTAAGCAATGATTGTATTTCTGAAAAATAAATTGCACTTTGTTAACAGTTAAAAACCTGGCGAAAGACAGATGGCAATGCAACTCTCCTAGAAACCTGTCCTCCAAATTATACATTGATTTTAAGATTTTTATGTGATCGCATCTAAACAGAGGTAACTAGTCATTCTCAACGAGTCATTCTAGATGCGGATCTAAGTTTTAAATCTCGTATCTCTTGTTTCCACCTGGGAAATATTTCCAAAGTGGCCCGTTCTTAAATAAAAAGGATGCTGAAAAACTCCCACATGCTTTTATATAGAGCAGGCTGTACTACTGAAACGGCCTTTTCACAGAATTCCTAAAAAGATCTGTAGAGAAACTGCAGCTTCTTCAGAGCTCACATCACTCCTTTTTTAGATGCACTGCATTGGCGCCCCGTGTCTTTTAGAATGGATTTTAAAATCCTTCCTCTAGTTTACAAAGCTCTTAATGGTCAGGGCAACGACCTTTGTACATCTCATAAATTCTATAGTTTTATGTTCTTACACAAAATCTAAGGTCCTCAATAGCAGGCCTGCTAATACTGCAAAAGTGCCACAAAATAAGGTTGGGGAAGCTGCTTTCCTCCAAGATGCATCAGAGAGGCAAACTAGCTGAACAATTTTAAACGGCATCTAAAAACACATTTCTTTTAACTTAGGTATTTATTTGAAATATTTGAATTGTATTTATTTATGTTTTCAGTCTTGGTCGCTCTGACATCGGGAAGTGGGTGAATGTTCAAGATACTTTTGGGCTTCTTGAACATTCACCCACTTCCCCAGGGTTAAAAAAACGTTTTAACTTGAAAATATGTGGTGTAATGTGTCTTGGGGCCATAGCATAATATTACGACAGGATTGTATGGTTATGAATGCATTATAAGTTAGTTATGATATAGTTAAAACAATATTGAATGATAGTCATTGTTTTTGAGTTTTTTGGGCCGAGTTAAATCATGGGTCGAAATTGACCCACGAACACCAGGGACAGAAACAGCTTTCGAACACAACATAAGGGTTAAAACAATCCCTCACTAACTGAGATAACATATTGAGAAAAAAACACATACAGGGGTAGTAACTACCAACTATCTAGTGTTCCTAACAGAGGAGTATCTACAACAAGCTCTCACCACACACATTTAACAAATGACTGCCTAAATTGAGTTTAGTAGGTCTGCAGTGCAGCAGAAGAGACATCTGCATAGGGAGGAGAGAGAGAAGCTGTTCCTGGACACTCTTCTTACTCAAGGGCCCTAACTCCTGACATGCCAGCTGGTAGCTTTGGGAGCCAATCAAGAGTCAGGCTGATCCACAAAGGCAGGCAACTTGAAGAGAGAAGAGCAGGAGGAGAGAAAAAAAAACAGCAACCCCTCAACACAACGTGCCTGGCACGTAACATGTTGAAAAAAGGAGAGTGGCTGTATGGAGAGCTCAATCCTCTGTGGTGTCAAGTTTCCCCACACCTCCTGGGGTAGTCTTCGAACACAACTCGTTTATCCAGTCATGTTCGGCTGAGTGTCTTGAGTGTGTTCGGATACCAGAAGACTTCCGATCGCAGCACTCAAATTAGCTCTGAGACAGTTTGGGTGTGATTTTGCTTGGCCATTCATCAGAAACTTAAGAGGAATCCAGCAACAGGACACCCTGAGATGGACCCAACAGATGTGCTACTGGGTGTAGTTTGTTTTTTGCCATATGGGGACTATGAGGAGGATCCCCAGTGTTACATGGCGTCATAAAAGAGGGATTATCCACCTCTGCCCTATGACTATCAGCAGCAGGCTTTACTTCTCTTGGTGTATGGTGTGACAGAGATTTGCTTTGTCTGTGATTGAGGCAGGTGAACTACTTGGGAAAGCCCCCCGGCTACTTTCCTTAATCTCTATCAAATCTGCAGCCAGGGATAGATGCCACTTCTGTCTTGTGTGAAACAACACTTTTATTTAGCTTTTCTTCTGTGGTAGTTTACCTAGCATAACGTTTTTCATTCCCTTTTCTCAACTATCAATCATCCCAAACTGTGAGAAATTAAGTTTAATTCAAAGCTCATTTAAATTAAGTCAGTTCAGGCGTCAAAAAACAGCCACCAGCAGCTATCAGATGGTAGAGAAAAATCATCTTCAGTTAAATAAAAAAAAGAGTTGCCTACTTCAATAATATTTCAACACAAACTACGATATAAGTACAGTTTATCCATGCACTCACACTTGTTTATTTTAGGTTTTATTCTTTAGCTTCTCTAGTGATTTTACAGGGTTTATTAGGAGATAATGTGCTTATAAAGCCTTCTGCTGTACAGTACTGGAAGAAATCCAGGATGCATGTGTTGTCATAATAGATCGTGTGAGCATGGCATTTGTCCTGTGTTTGTGAGATTGCACAATCTCTAGAAAACACAAATGGAAACAAAAAACACTACCACCTAAGTGTGGCAATCCCAGTGAATACAGGCAAGAGAGTTTTCTATCCAGATGAGGAATGCTTTGCTAATATGACAGACGTATTACCAGTAACGATCCAGCAGACAAATGATGCTGGAGCCGATTGAATTTAACATCTACATTAGCCCAGTGATGTGATTTAGAGGATGCATGCACACTCATTTTCCACCAAACGCACACACACATGCACACAAAGTCACCGTCGACACAAACGAATGCACTTTTTATGCACGTATGTATGTGTTTTTTGCTCTCCTCTCCTTTTTCATACACACATGAACGAGTGCACAAACACACGCAAACAGACACATACACACACATACACACACACACACACAGGCTGTTATGAATCCCACAGAGCTGAGATAATAATGAAAGATCAGGGAAAGCCTGAAGATTATTTGACTAGCATGCTAATATTGTGTCCTCATTCAGCCAGCACACTGCCAGTGTACCACACATTAAGTAGACAAAACGCTTACCATGTTTACCTTATAAACAACCAACAAATAACTTGAATTTCATTTAAAAAGACGTAGGACAGTCACATAGCACATTGTTTAAAAATAACCCTAGGTTCTCTGGTAAAATATTTGGTGTACTTTTGATATTTGCTTCATAATGCATATCTTTTATCTAGCAATTTTATTTTGTAAAGCCTTAGCTGCATTTTTATATGGGATACATCAATGTTTACTGTGTTTTTAACACACAGTAGGAGGAAACAGGGCTGTACTTTTTAGCCTTGGTGTTTTGTCATCTGCCCAGGCGTGAATTTGTCCTGCATCCTCCGCTATTCTTAGTCAGTCCGTCTGTCACTGTGGTCCCCGAGGATGCCATGCCTTCAGACAGACAGTTCCCATATGACAGAACCTTCTTAGATACTATCCAGATAAGACAGCTTAAATTGGTCATAGTGGAATACAACTACATTGTGTTTAATTATCACCAGATGTCATTCTATAAGAGCTGCTGGGAGATGTAACCATGCTGAGGTCCCCTTTTGGCTCACCACAGTGATGGTAGATGACAAAGTGCAATATGGAAACAGTGTGAGGCGTTTCACTTGTGACAAAAACCCAGAGGAAGGTGGTAAACGACTCAAAGTGCGAACATTAACATGTGACCGTGGGTCAACCGTCTAAAATACAGACACAACACTCATGAACATATACATGCACGTCTAAGATGAGATATTCAAAAACAATGTGTTGGTTTTAACTGTTCCATGTTTACTTAAATATATATGTGTTGTTATTCGTATTACTTGTTACTCTTATTAAAATGTTTTTAACATCACTTACAGCCTATATAATATATTTACAATATAATATATTTACAAATATTAGGAGAGGACAATACAGCGAATGGGCTGCCGATGAACAGCATGTCACTTTTTGACAGTTTTTCTGATCTATGTAAGTATTGCACATTTACTTATCTGTGTCTTACTTGCCATGTGTTCAGACATATACAGACAATGTAGTAAGACTCAAATGCAATGACTGGACACAGGATGACAATATAACAAAAAGATTTCAGCACAATAAAATAGACAAAAACAACAAACCTAGTCATATTCAAATAATCTAAAGTTATGATAACATGGCACACTAAACTAACTTGGGTTACTGACATGAAGCACAATGAAAACGCTGCAAAGCTTGACTCAAGCAACAAGACGATCTTGCAACAAACAGAAAGTCATGAGGACTATTTAGCAGGAAGTAGGGTGGATACAATCAGGGTGGGGGGGGGCAAATGCAAACAAAGGCAGGAAGTGAGTGACAAGACCTGAGTGACACAAATGAAACACAAGGTGCATGAATCAAAAATGCACACAACACGACATAAACATCAATAAAACACAAACATAACATAAACATAATCTAACATAATTTGCGAGACACTACACCATGGGTATTTTCTAAATTTTGTGTTGTCTAAAAATGCATTTTGTGCCAAAAAAAAAATACAATAGAGAATCCTTTATTGGCCTTTTTTTTTCAAAGTTTCAGGTTGTTCACCATGTTTTGTCAAAAGATAGTTCATTAAATATGATCATTCAGAATGTACTTCCCCTTTTTGGGTTTTATTTATCTCTGGGCTATTTTGCTATATTTGTTTCTGGTTCGGCCCCCTTTAGATCCAATTGGGCTGTAGGTAGCCCATGACTAAAATGAGTTTGACACCCCTGGGTTAAACGATCTGTACAGATTGCAGAATCCTTTGTCCTTATCACTTAACAAGCGTGAGAATCAAGTGAGTGATCCTTCTCCCTGGATGGACAGATTTGCAATAGATGCCACCTGTATTTAGCAAATATATTGCTTAAAGGTGTGGATAGATTGAATATTAAAAAATAAAACACATGATAAGCAGTGAGTTTACTGAAGTTGACAGGCAGGATCCTACATATGGAGTAAACATTTTTTTGGTTGTTCCTTTAAATGATATGCTTTCAATTAAATCGTTAAATCCAAAGACAGAGAAAGCTGTGAACACACTGGAACCTCCTCTCACCGATTCCTGTGAGAATGTGCGTGTAATGAGTATAGTTGGGCTGTTGAGGTGCTCATGTTGAATCCTTCAAACAGTGCAGACACAATAGTGAAGCAAAGGCAGGAAGGAGAAATAGAAGTCGTTATGGACACAATAACACATACATATGGAGGCAGGCCTGTGCACGCATGCATATACACGTACACATGCCCCCGCACGCACGCACAAACACACACACACACATACTCCTTGTGAATCAGTGAGCTAAAACTGTCACAGTGAGAAAAGGTTCCAGTGGATGCCAAGTTATGTCCCTGTGGATTAGAAAAATGTTGGTGGCATTTGATATCTGAGTGTGCACACACACAAACAGCTAAAGGCTCAAACTATGGTCCATAGCAGGATTCACAAACCCCAGCTGTTACCGCTCTCACCCTTCAGTCTGCTTTCTAATTAACCTAAAGCTTTTGTCATTATGATACTGTGTGCAGGAACTCATCATTATGATCATAGCATTGTCACATCTCTCATAATATAAAAGGAAGTTATGTCTGGAGACGGCACTACTATTATTTTGCCAATATACAGGCATTTTTCTTGTACATAGGTGAACACGTGAAACATGTTTTAAAATAACAGAGTCACACCAACTGCATCACTGACCCTGGCCTTGAACTGTCCATAAGGCCTGAGGCAAATGTCATCTCTGACACAACAACATCTCTGTCAACAAACTACACAACACTGCAAGCTGTGAGTTGGGGGGCTGTTGTGTTATATTGTATGGAAGATGTTGATCAAAACTGTGTGAATATGGCCCATTTCATTTGATAACCCTCTCTTAGGGATCCACATTATTGATATGATATGATGTTGGTAGATACAGCAGGAAAAATATAGTAAATTAGTTTGGTAAATGTTAATGTGCATCCTTTTTTTGAACATGAATGTCTCCACTAAAATAATGCATTTCTTGTAGTAATGATGTTTTACAGGTTTCTTTTTTAATCAGAAAAGTCATTCTGCTTAGTTGTTAGGGCCACTCAATACATCTCATTAGTGTGAGCACTGACCTTTACATACAGCACTTATTTACAAGTAGAGATTAAGGTATTTATGAGAGCTTATTTTTCTATATATGTAAATATCATGCTGGCTGTGAGGTGGAGAGAGACAGAGAGAGAGAGAAGAGATTGAAGGATGAAGACAGAAAACCGCCCAGGAAAATGTGAAGTTTGTTTTCCGAGGTGTGATGAAACACTCAGCTGAAAGCAGGGTGGTGAAAATGGAGAATAAGCACTTTGCAGTTGTTCATGCAACTGAGGAACTTCCATGCTCCTGCTTTTAGACAATAAGAGTGTGTGCTGCTGTTGCAGAAAATATATACGCAGCCACGCACACACAACTGCAGTGCGATGAGTCTTGGGTTGAGATTTGAGAAGAGAATCATGTCTTTGTTGAAGCATTCACGTACACAGAGTCAATTCAAACACACATTGTTGATTGTAAGATCTCTTTTTTTTTCTCTCGTATCCCACTGACAGCTTGTCAGCTAGGGTTCAGTAGTCATGGAAATTACAGATGTGTGTGTGTGTGTGTGCGCGTAGGTGTATGTCTGTGTGGGGTTATACTGCTGATCAGTCTACACAGTGATATGCTCCAATAACGACACATCTCCTTCCCATCTTGCTCTCTGGAGTGAACCTTGTTGAAGAAACTAAGAAAGTAGCTTTTATTGGTCCCACACAAACATGCACATGCACACCACAACACACAATTTGGGGCCTGTACAATCCTCTGCATTTGACCCATCTGTGGCACATGGCCACAGAGCAGTGGGCAGGTGAGGAGGGGGGGTGTAAGTGCCTTGCTCATGGGCACTAAGTAGAGTCTCTTGAGTTATTCGGCAGGTTTTTCATCCATCTTCCCAGAGGGAATCCGCCTCAACTTGTCATCAAACCCACGATTTTCTGGTTTGATGTGTGCCGACTCCGCCAATAGTCCACCTTTCCCCTTTAGTCCTCTTTTCTGTATGTGCTTTCGTGTATTCCTCTGGGCTGTAAAAGGTCATCCAGTCATCCAGTCATAGACTTCCTGCCCTGACCACACCAGTTCACCATTTCACCTCCTATTAAACCAGACAGGCAGTTTTTTTTTTTTTTGCTGACTATATTACAAAGTTGTGTAACGTGTAGGAGAAGCTCCAGTGGCCCCTCAGGTAAAGAATAGACACAAAAAGCCCTCTTTGTTGTAAAATGTGTATTATGTTAAGTTGGTTTTCTTTAGTTATGTCATGTCTGGTCTCTTAATGTTTAGCCACGCCCTTTCCTCATGTGTCTGGTGAGCACTCCCTTCCTTACCCAAGTTTCCTGCCACAGTGCCACAGTGGCAATATTCTAATTGTCTCACTACAGTTACATAATGATCTGAATTATTAATAATCACTGAAAGCCTTGAAGGCAAACTTCTCCCATGTGCTTCTCTGCCGCAACTGTTTCCTCGACATGACCATGTCTATCCTCCCATACTCTTTGTCTGAGTCTCCCTCAGTTTTCCTTCCCTCAGAGAGTGGAGCGTAGAGAATTTCTACCCGAGAGCTGATATATTGTCATATAAAATATTGAGGTCCAAATGTTTTTCTAGAAAATGAAAAAAAACTACCTCCACCCTACATGCACACTCATAATAAGGATGATTGGAAAACAACACTTCTTCCTTACTTTCGGACAAAACAGGTTGCCACGGTTACGCCGTAATAAATTGAGCACTGGGTAATGTAATATTAATGTGATTGGAAAACCGTGAATGTCTTTTCAACGTCCAGAAATGTGGCAGGCAAGTGCTTCTTAATAACGGCCATAGAACCGCACAGTGGATAGAACTTCTTGCTCCTAACTTCTGCAAGCTACATTTAATTTTTAATCATTTTTGATTTAGCTAATTAATGCTCTATTTTAGTCAGTAACTGTACATATGTTCCACCTACAACAAAAGAATGACATGATCTTAATTATTTACTTTAGTTTTCTTTGTCATAGATTCAAGTTATCTGTTTTCACATCCACTTATTTGTCTTTGTTTGTTACTAACTCTTTTGTCATTTCACACCCTGTCACTCCCTCGTGCCTGCCCTCCCATCAGTTGATTCCAGTTCCCTAGTTTAAAACCAGTTCACTTCCACCAGTTCCCTGCCAGATCGTCTTCGTGCCTCTTTGCTGTAGCTTTGTAGCATTTTCCGATACCATAGCCTGACCTTGATCCTTGCCTGTGTGTGTTCTGTGTTACATTAGTCCCTGTATCTGCCTGGAGTGTTTTTTCTATACTCAGTAAAGACTTTGTTTTTTGCCTGCAACCCTGAGTGAAGCGCCTGGGTTGATTTGCTTTTCCACTTACTCGCCTGTCACTGCCCAGCAATCAGATCATTTTCACCTGAGCTTCCTGACCTTTTACCACAGCTGCTCCTCGTCATCCTCAGCCTCCCTCCTTTGTATATAAGATCCTTCCTCCTTCCCTCTTTGGAAGATCCTAAAGCCACATGTCCCTTCTCAGTTCTGCCCAGTATTTTTATGTTTTTTGCTAGAGGTTATTTTTGGACATTGTTGTGTCACGCCAGTTATGTTATGTTAAGTTAGGTGTTTTAATCTAGTCTTATGTCTTTGGTTTTGTCACTTTCTGTTTTTATTTTGAATGTAACTGTCCCCCCCCCCTGTTCCAGTTCCCAGACTTCCTGCCTTAGTTTGTTTCCCGCCTGTGAGATTGCCTTGCCCCACCCCGATAGTTTTCAACAGTGCCAATCACCCCTAATCTTTAAATAGCCTTTGAGTTATTTTGTTCCTTGCCAGTTCGTCATGTTTGCTCTTTGTCCTTATGAACATTTCAAATACTTAGATTTTTAGAAACCCATTTTCCACTGAACAAGTGTGTTTTGATTTTGTAAAAGCCTTTCTCCACGAGAAGTGTAAACATTGAACATTTTCAAGCTTCTGTCAATACTGAGGTGAACCATCTTGCCCAACAGCTTCACCGTGTCCTCACTCACTTAGTTCATCCCCTCAGTCTCCCACTGCTGCTTCCACACCTACTGCTCAAGCTGACCATGTGCCACACGGTGCTGCCCCGACACCAAGGGGACACACCAAGTAATTGTCCCACCTGGAGACCCCCTCCTGATATTCCCCCTGAAAGAATAGCCTCAAAGGAGCCCATGCAGTTGGTTCATAACAAGATGACTCCTGAGGAACGACTTCGGCATATACAGGAGGGCAGGTTTTTCTACTGTGGGGAGCAGGGACACCTCTTGGCTTCCTGCACAGTAAGGTCGGGCTCATAAGTAATGAGGAGAGCTCTGGTGAGCCAACTGTCCACCAAATTCACTCCTCATACTTTGACACCAGTACAGTTAAAGGTAGATGGCCATATTTCAACCCAGAGGGTTCTAATGGATTATGGTGCAGATGAAAGTTTAATGGATTGGGCTTTGGCTAACATATGTAACTTTCTAAATGTTCCTTTGAAGCAGCCGTTAAAGGCGAGTGCACTGGATGGGCGTTTATTGTTTACTGTAATTCATTGTCCTAAACCCATTCAGACCATAAATGAGACACATACAGAACAAATGTCTGTGAAGGTTCTCAGTCATCCAGGTCATGGAAATATCAAGTGCGATTCAAAGTAGCCAACTGGACTGGTTGAGACTTTACCCAGGGGACACCATTCCATGCATCTATGGACTTCCCAAGAACCCCACTCAGACCGATCATCAGCAGCATCAATTCTGTTACCTACAAAATTGCTAAGCATCTTGCCACACTAGCCCCTCTGGTTGGTAACACGGAACACCACTTAAAGAATTCACAGGAGTTTGCCAACAAAACAAAGGATCTAAAATTAGACTCAGACAAAACAATGGTGTCCTACGATGTTACTTCTCTGTTCACGTGCATCCCCACCACCGAAGCAGTAAGCATGAGCAAGAAAAGACTTCTACAGGACACCACCCTTCTTGACAAAACGAAACTCACCCCGGAACACATATGCACTCTGCTTGACCTTTGCCTGACCACAACATATTACCAGTGTAACAAATGCTTTTACAGACAAAAACACAGATGTGCCGTGGGCTCACCAGTTTCCCCCTTTGTGGCTTACAACAACATCAAGTTCATTCGTGAAAATGTGATCGGAAACAGCTTGGCCTTCTTGGACTGTGAAGTACACATCAAGGAAGACAGAAGCCTCAACATCGGAGTCTCCGGAGTCAAACGGAGTCAAACGGAGTCTACAGGAAACCCACACACACAGACCAATATTTACTTTTTGATTCCCATCATCCTCTGGAGCACAAACTGGGAGTCATCAGGAATTCACAGAGCCACAGGACCCGAAAGGGAGGCCATGACCAACTCCATTGAGTCCTCCTTTGGCCCTGCATAGACTACAGCCCTCTGAAAGAGATCACTGTCAGAAACAGGTACCCCTCCTACTCATCTCTTCCACTGTTGAACTTTTGCATATCATTTGACCAGAATCATGGAAGGGGGACGAATGGAAAACTAGGACTACTACAACAAGTGGACACAATTAATACCTAGGGATGCCTTTTGGCCTGACAAATGCATCGCAGTGTTCCAGGCACTCGTGGATGAGGAGTTGAGAGATTTTGTGTTTGTTCATCTGGATGACATTTTTCTTTTTTCTCCTGACAAAATAACCAACCAGCAGCATGTCCGTCCTCCAACACCTTCTAAAGAATCAACTTAATGTTAAAGCAGAAAAAATTTAAACATTTCCTGGGCTCTCTCATTGCCCCCAGACACTTAAAGATGGACCCTGCTAAGGTCAGTGCAGTGGTCGAGTGGCCAATTCATATCAATAGGAAAAAAAACTACAGCTGTTTCTGAGGTCTGCAAATGTTTATAGACAATTCATTAGACATTTCAGTTCCATTGCATCCCCGTTACATGTACATATCTCTCATCATGTCCCTTTGAATTGAACCCCCAAGCAGGGGTTGCCTGCAGGGGCCTAAAGAAGTTGTTCACCTCTGCTCCCATCCTCACCATCCCAGATCCACATCGCCATTTTGTGGTAGAGGTGGATGCCTCTAACAACGGGGTGGGAGCAGTTCTCTCTCAGCAGGCTGCAAAGGATAATAAGCTCCACCCCTGTGCTCACCTCTCCCATAAGTTGGTCTCGACTGAAAGGAACTATGACGTAGGTAATGGCGAATTGCTAGTAGTCAAACTAGCATTAGAAGAATGGAGACATTTGCTGGAGGGAGCCACACATCCAAACCATTTCTGGATTGGACTGATCATAAGAAATTAGAATATATCAAAAAGGCAAAAACAAAAAACTCACGCCAGGCTAGATGTACACTTTTTTTTCAACCGTTAAAATTTTACCTTGCACATAGTGAGTGCCTGCTTAATTGGCTGTTTGTGATGCTTCCCTTGCGTTCACAGGTCATTCACTGGGCTCACACGTTCTTACTAACTTGTCATCCTGGAGTTAAAATAACTCCTCGCATTTCTGGTGGCCGTCTATGGCAAAAGATGTTACTGAATATGTCCCAGCCTGTCCTGTTTGTGCTCGAATTAAAAATTCTTCCAGGTCCCAGGCAGGATTTGACTTATCAATGGACTTTGTTATTGGACTCCCAATGACCCCAGGTAATACCACTGCTCTCACAGTGGTAGATCACTTTTCTGGGATGGCACAGTTTGTTCCATTGATCAAGTTACCCTCTGCCAAAGAAATGTCAGGGATTATGATGAGTAATGTTTTCCGCATACATGGTTTTCCTAGAGACATTGTGTCAGACGGGGGGGCCACAGTTTGTTTCCAAATTCTGGTAAAGAGTTCTGCAGCCTCCTTGGAGCCACCTCAAGCCATTTGGGTACCACCCCAATCACCCGGACAATTTGAGAGACTAAATCAGGTGTTGGTGACATGTCTGAGGTTCTTGGTGGCTCAGAATCCATTATCTTGGAGTAAGAATTTAACCTGGGTGGAATACGCACACAATCTCCCTACCTCTGCAACATGTCTGACTCCTTTTCAGTGCGGCTACCAACAACCCATGTTTGCTGAGACTGAGGTAGAGGTCTCGGCTCCCTCTGCACATGTCCTGGTGAGACACTGCCACCGCATCTGGGAAGCTGCCCAGCAAGCCCTTTGAAGGAATTTGGCTTCAATGAAGAGGGTGGCTGACCGGCGCCTCCTCAATCCGGCTCCAGTCTACGAGCCTGGGCAGAGAGTGTGGTTGTCAACCAAGGATCTACCTCTCCATGTGAAATAAGCCCCCACGTTTGTTGGTCCATTTCCTATAGCGAAACTTGTGAACCCTGTATCTGCGTGTCTGCGAATCCCCAGGTCTCACTGCAGGTCCACCCTACATTTCACATCGGGAAAATAAAGCCGGTCAAGGAGAGTGATTTAGTTCCCGCAGCCAAATTTTTAGGTCTAGCCCTTCTGAGTCCTTATAGTTCAGTGAACTTTTTTTTTTTTATCATAAAATTGCTATCTTGTAGTAGATTTACTAAATTTAAATATTTATCTGCATAGCTATCAACATGTGCTTCACATTCTGCTGCACTTGATTACACACCCCTGCTTATTTAGCTGCTATCCAGTCAGCCAATCATGTATAGAATATTGCAGATGCAGCTCAGGAGAACAGCCTACAACATAGCTTATTTGGGAGTTTGTTAATGTCATCACGATGATACACATTCTGTAGCCTCTATTAGTTTCTTCCTCTTGGGATCCAGATTTTACCAAACCACTGTGAGCTAAGCACGATGGATTCTCACTTGTAAGAAATACAGCTTCTGCACTACATTATGAATGGGAAAATGAGAAAAAGGCATATATAATTTAAACAAAAATAAAATAGCAATTTGATGAATTGGTGAACCATTGCATGAGCTAATGATCACCTGGGGCCTATTTCATTAAATATGTAGCCTGCAAGCTATGATTCACAAGATGAGTTTTTTTCTCCCTCTTGCATTAATTTGTTATCTGCAATACAACCAGTGTGTCCACACTGGGTCAGCTGGTGCTGATAGTCAGCAGATATAATAATACTAGGTTTGATGTGACATGTTAACTTCCAGTGGTCCTCAAGGATTTTTTAAATGATAAATGACATAAGCAATACTGGTAACTGGTTACTTCTACTGTATGTCCCTAACGAAAGGCAATCCTATACATATAGCATGAATTGTCCATTGCCTCTAAATCCAGGATTACACTTGTTATTTTTTCTTCCCTTTTCCATCCAGCCCTAGAGGGGCTAATCTTTAAAATATAAAGACAATATTATATATTTGCAAAGTAGCAGTTTGTATGCCTGTAGGCGTAATTTACTAAGCTGCAGTGAGTCTTTATTATTTGAGCTTAGTTGCCAGACTTATGACCTTAGCTGCAACCTCTCTGTGTTCTTTCAATGATCATTCTTCTCAAAATACACTTTAATACATTAGGATTTCCCCCTTAGAATCCTTCATAAAGAAATGTGCCTCATTTTCTCTTTCACCTTCTGATTCTGGCGAAAAAAATACAGCAATGAAGTGCATCCATCACTCGGCTGATAATGAAAGACGACGGAGACACCGCTTCTGGGATTTTATTTTTTCATTTAGCTGGAAAATGACTCTGAACTGTCACAAAGTGAAATTCTCAGATGGAGGCATTTGTGGATGTAAATGCCGCTTCTGTGTGCATGTGTGTGTGCATGCCTCTGTGTGTGTGTGTGTGTGTGTATGGATTCCAGTCCCAGTCTTCATGAATCACCCGTTTAAATGATCCTAGCATGCTAATTCCTGCTGATTCCTTTCCATGCTGTTATTATAAAAGTCAGCACAACAGTCATTAACAGCAGAAAACAGCTTAAAACTTTACCCATCTGACTTTTGAATGAACCCTGCACAGCACGCCATGAAACATGACCCTGTGTGGGTGTTTGTGTGTGTACGTGCGTGTGTGTTTGTGTGAGGGAGAGAAGAGAGAGAGTGTGTGAGCTTCCTAATCCAGGATTTATTGGCCATTAGTACAGCCTGAAAGTCATTACAGTTCATTTTGCTGCTGGCTTGACGTTTTATTAGGATAAATACAGGCTTTTTGGATATGTGCGTGTGTATTTGTGTGGGTGTGTGTGTGTGGATAAATGTGTGTGTGTACGTCAGTGTATATGAGTAGGTTTGCATGCGAGTATGTGCGAGTGACATTTTATCAGGACAAACTTCCCCATAGGGATTGAGGCTGTGATTTCTGGGAGCAGTAAAAAGACTAAAAAGCCTCAAGAAAGGAGAGAGGGATGTATAATAGAGGGATTGGCAGATGGATGGAGAGAGAAAAGAAGATTTGACACTAGGGGCTCTGTTTTAATGATCTAAGTGCAAGGTCTAAAGTGTATGGTGCAAGTACAAAAAGGGCGTGTCCAAATACCCTTTTGTGTGTTTAACGCCAGGGAAAGGTTTGCTGCGCCAGACGCACGCAAACAAAAGGGTTGGGCTTAATCTGTTTATTAATCATGCGTGTGTTATGGCCAACATACAGTAAACCCATCACGGTGCCTTCTCCCATTGCTGCTAAAAGCCAGGTGTGCTTGCTCAATAGGGGATTGATTTCATCACTGAAGTTTGCCAGCTTGTAAATGAGAAGACTTCTCTGCAGGGGGAACAGTTTCAGTTCACACAAACACATCATCTGGCTATGTAACAAGTTTAGTGTTCCTATGTTGTTCATCCAGCACCTCAAAATAACGGTAAAATACTGCATCAACTGACTGCAGAACATGTTTTGTGTTGGTTAAAAGCATAATTGTTTTCTACCCCTGTATTTGCCTTTTAAGAAACTTGACACTGGATGGGGAAAAAATACTGTATCATACGTATAGCAGAGAGACGTGTTATGCTTTGTACTGCTTTGTGTGTGTGTGTGTGTGTGTGAGAGAGACGAGGCTTTGGTGCAATAGATGGATATGAAACCAATAGATAGCGACACATGATAATATCATAAATGAAAGGTTAAATGGACATTAGGGAAATGTTGGTAGAGAATTGTGGTACACAGAGAAGAGTATGAAGGTAAAGAAAATAAAAGTAAAAAAGATTGGTTTCACAGGAAAGGGTAGCAATAGAAATTAAAGTTCACATACAGTATATTGACAGAATCTAAAGACAGATTTTTTTTCAAAGATTCTCTTTCTAATCAACCCCTGTGTGCTGTTGGACTGATGGACCCGCTTACATTTTTTATCAAAAGAAAAATTATACAGTTAAATATTTTTTTCAAACTCAGATTCATTGACCTTGGCTCATTTTCTGTGGAGAACATATATCAGAACACATTTTCAATGACCACACACTGTACAACCCCCTACACATTTATATTACATTCAGTATGTTCAGGTCCACTCCACCTAATACATTGTAGATGTACAAACATGTACCATAGTATACAAAATCTAAACCTGCAATATATGGTATAAATATCTGGGCTGCCTGTGATGCCACTTCCTCCTATGCTTACAAGTCTACACAGGGAAACCTAATGGAGGAACTCCTGAGAAAAAACAAAGAATTAGAGTTGTCCTGGACATAACCCAGGGACAAAAAAATAAGTTGCACTTTCAATTCTTAAATGTGATCTAACAAAGGTAAAGGGCAAATATTAACCATAGATGCTGTTTATATTGTTTGTAATTGCGATGAAGTTAACATCTGTTAAGTATTTGAGAAAAAAATTGTTTGATTGTGTTGAATTAAAAACCCAAAAATGCAGCAGATCCACCAGTCACATGAACACTGGCTTTGTAACACAAATATGAACACCACACAAGGTTCAACATAGTTGACATAAACACATGGAGGGATTATTCATTTCAGAAATCAGCATTCATTTTCGGAGTTCTGTTTATGGCCACCTGCAATTTGTGGGCTCATTTGCTTTTTATCTCTGAGTATAGGTTTGATTGGTTGCTGATGGTCTCAACAAAGAGATAAGAAAAGCATTTAGTAGTAAGCAGAAAATGCTTACAAGGCTGACACTGAATGTATTAGGCTGGTGTATGGTACGTATCATTTACAATAAAGAATCTTTTTTGAAAACAATGAAACTTGGGAGCAGAAAAAGAAAAGAGAGACCAACCACTTTGTTCTCAAATGGGAGTGGATGGTGTTAAGGCACAGGACTCTGGATTGTTGAGTTGCAAACAAAATGTGCACTGTGAAACGGTGCACTGCAAAAAAAAAAATCTGATTTGATTTGAGTCCTAAAATAGTCCTAAATTTGTATTATATTGAGCTGTGTAAACCTACAGGAATAAAATCTCTGCCATTGCCCATTTATATTATTAAATTACTACTTACTAAAGGTCAGCATGATTTAAGTCAGCAAATTCAAGCTTCTCCAAAGGCATTTGGGCAGTCATAAGTTTCCCACAAGCAAATAGAGCCGTATTGATTTAATTTCACAATAAGCATGGATTCCGCAAAACAATTCACATCATGTTGGAGAACAATACATTCTGAGTGGAAGTATTTTCAGTGTGTGTCTGTGTCTTTGTGCATGTGTGTGTTTACTAAAAAGTTTCACTTAGGCATCATTTCAGCATCACATGCCACAAAAATGTTATATTACCATAACCCACACTGAGAAAGAAATTGAGAATTATTGGCAGACAGCTGCCGTAAGTGGTTTCACTGAATGCACGTTTTTAAAGCCAGAGAGGCTAATTGGCTGAGAAGCCTAATTGGTCCTAAGTAATTGCCATAAAATATAAATAAACCTCTATTTTGGAGTTGATGGGCCCACTTCCTTGAAATTCTGTGAAATCCTCTTTTCCCGCAAAGGATGTTAAAAATAAATGAACCTATTTTGGGTTTTATCTGGGTCCTGTACTGTTACTTTATCTTCCAATTAGCACAATTAGCATTTTATTTTGACAGAGGAAATACCTCCCAGCTTCACTGAAAATTAACTTTCAAAGGTGGAGGAAAGACAAGACTTTCTCCTAGCTTTTCAGGAGAATGTTTAAATCCAAAAACTGCTCAGCTGTGCTACAACAATAAAAAATCGGGAGTGAGGACATATATTATTTTCAGAGCAGGTTGGCCGCTGTATACAGTATATAAATATATATAAATATTATACTGTATACAGTATATATATATATATATATATATGTACACATTTTCTCCTCAATGTACATAGACGATTATTTACATATTACGTTTATGATTGAAGATTGCAGAGAGGTGTATATCTCAACAGCAGGATATTGTTTACAAAATGTGCTTATTAGGTGCAAAAGCTCCTGTTGAGTGAAAGAGCACCCAGCATATAGTGAATATATTCTACTTTTATAGATTTAATATTTCATAGCTTATATTCCTAACTTTACCAATTAAGCTGGCCCTGGGGGAAGTAGGACTATGGCTCCGGCTTCCCCTCCCTCCCTCTTCGTCTCTCTCTCTCTCCCTCATTCCCTCCTCTCCCCTGGCATAGTGTCAATTAAAATGACATCTGGTGTCACTGTCACTGTCGATGAAATGACATGTTTCTCCTGAAAGCCCTAATAGGATTTCACCCCTCCACCACTCAACCCAAATCTCTACTATAATTGTTTCACATTCAGTCATCAGCAAGTGTTGCAACTTTGCCCCCTTTTTTTTACCCCTTTTTGGTAGACTTTTTTCTTATTTGGTAGGCTTCCTCACTGTGTCCCTTGAATCCCTGGGACTAAATGAACAGAGGCCTATGTTCCCAAAAGCCGATAAAACACATCGATGCGTAAGGATAAGCACATATTACAAAAAAGTATTTGCTGTTTACACAAATCATTGGTTGAAATGTTTTAATATGATGTTTTGTTTTTTGCGTTATTCTGTTCTAAACACTGCATTAAACCAGGTAAACTGTATGTATTCTACTTATACTATACATATGATACAACATATGTTAATGTGGATAGTAAAGTATATTTTACCTAGATAACATTTTCATTAATTTCTTATATGCTAAAAAGTATGCATTTTCTTTGAATTATGAAAATATTATAAATATTACATACATCTGCAGGTTTGCAGTTCCAATGTAAATTCATCATTCATTCATTAATCTAATCAAGCTATTTATTACGTGAAATAATATTTTAAAGAATTATCTGGAATATGATTGATTTATATATTTAGACATGTTTTCCTTTCGTCTGATTATTATATGTTGATGTGTTTTGCAGACGTTTATGAAAAGAAGAGAACTAAATTAACTGGATATTTGTCATTTCACATTCCCGAAAAACAAATTAACCTGTTTATGTGACTTTTAATGTAACGATTTTACAAAAAATTGAGTCTGCAGTCCTTTTAATGTTTGCTTTTTTTGGAATCTCAAATTTCATATTACTTGTTTACTGTTCCCATCGATGGCTTGTCAGCTTATTTTGAATACTTTTCCAAAGGAAGTTGCCATGGTCCCTGACCCACTTTCAATCATCTGTAGATGTTGTTTAAGAAATGGATGAAATTTGGCCATAAGCTCAACTACTTTTTAAAAAGGTTGCGATTGTTGTGAGGGAAACGTGTGTCTGTTGATCCTCTCCGGGAACATATTTTATTTTATTTATTTTTATGAGTTACATGTTAAATGAAATAAAGTTATTTTAATCTATTTGAAAAGGTTTTGCTTTATTTAAAAGTAAGGATATCATAACTTTGGTGATAATTGTTTTTGGCATGAAGGTAACAGCATTATTTTCCTTCTAGGTAAACTCACATCCTCATGACTGTAACTGTCAATAATGCCTTGAGGAAAATATATTCATCACCTTACTTGCACACACACTCACACACCCCAAACAGGTGTGGAGGTGGGTCTTTTTTTCTCTAGCCCTGAGGACTTCTGCCAATCATACAAGCTCTAGACCAAAAGACGATAGGAAATGTGTTTTATTTTTATTTATTTTCATTGTTACCAAAAAATATGTGTCCACTGCCACTAAGAATGTGGCATTGGGATCAGGAAATGTCAAAACTGGTACTGTCTCTCATTTAGACAACATTAAGACACACATATAAATGTGCAGACACATTACCACTCACTCCTCTGGTCCTTGGCCAGGGATAGTCTGACAGTTCCCTGGGAATTGACTTAAGGAATCTTGGTGTGTGTGTATGTGCTCATTTGTGTGTGAGTGTGTGTGTGTGTCAGGACCATTAGAGACCCATGGGAGGAATGTCAGTCTGTGACAAGGGACTGGTCCATTCCCCAAAGGGGACAGCAAGGTAGGGGTAATAATAGAAGTGATAGGTGAGCTCCACTCTGTCTTTTTTCACTGTGTTTGTGTGTGTGTGTGCGTGTGTTTGCATGTGAGGTTTGGTCATTGTGGCAGAGAATATGCTACTGTATAGTTGCTAATGCTATTGTATTTTTTGGGTTTAGGTTTCGGTATGATATCTGTATGTATCAATAGACTTTATCATAGCAAGGTGAAAATAAATTGTCGTATAAAAGAAGTTGATAATCTTTTCTATATGTCCCCTGCATATTTTGGCTATACAAGATGTTAAGAACCCATTCAGGATAAATGTTTTTTGGACTTAAAGTCTAGTGAGAGTGCAATAAAAGTCCAAGGACTTTATTTACAAACAAGTTATAACTCAGGTCCAAAGTCGAAAAAAATTCTGATGAGGCAAACTGGTCGAGGAATGTATCCCATCACTACAGTGAAATAAATGATGAAATTGTTAACATCATAATGACAAAACTATTAAAAAAGGACCCTTATTGAGAAGATGATGAATCAGCCAAGCTCATTATCACTCAATCACTCATTATTTTGGAATATCATGAATTTCCACAATTATTATTTTTTTCTTCCGAGTACTCAGCTGTATATTGCTCGAATGAATGAGACAGCTTATCCTGCTCCATTATTTTAAAATGGCAGCACTTATAATGTATTATAATATATTGTATTGAGTAATTGCCATCTGTTTAACAGTTTAAAACTCCCTGTGGCTTTCTTTCTCTTTGTCAAAACATCTGGCTTATAATTGATTCCCCTTTATGTGTCAATCATTCAGCTTCCTACAAGTCTTCTAAGGTAAAAGTGTTTGTGTGTGGGTGTGTTTGCAACATTGTTACCCTAATTGCTGGGCACATAGCTGTGTGCTACAGCAAAACAAGCAACAAAATGATTTTTGCAGCATAACCAAAACCCTCTATATTCTTCCACGTCCTGCCTCAGAGGGGCGCTGGCATTGTTTTAACATCTGGCCTCCGATTGCCTACGTTTTCATCCACTTGGAAGCATTGCTCTCAATGTATCTCTCTCTCTCTCTCTCTTTTGTGTCTGTTTGTGTGTGTGTGCACATGTGTCTGTGTGTAAACGTGGAAACCAAAATGAGCAATGATTTTGTCGTTTTCTGCTGGAAGAAAAAAATATGTGAATGGGATTGTTTCAGAGAAAGCAACAAAGAAAGCAGCATATATATGGATCTGCATATATACTCCCTTTCATTTAAATACAATATATATGAACACACCTGCACTCGTTCACTTCATCTATTTTTAAAATTGGAGTAATGATTAACATAACCTAACGTTGCCTGATTTTAACTAAAAAACAACCCTAACAATTTCCAGCATATTTCCTTTTGGACATAAAGATATGTTTATGAAAAGTATTCCAAATTTTAGCTTCCAAATATAAGCTCTCAGCCAATCAGAGAAAATATTGTTTAATTTTGATTGCATCACTGTTTGGCCATTAAAAGTGATTTGGTTATTCTATAAATCTATATTAGTAAAGGGTTCAGTATAAAACTTAATCTTCATCAAAAGCCATAATGTACCATTTATGTATTCATTTGAAATATAAATATGAAATGCAAAAGCGATATATTGTATAATAAATTGAATTTGAGGCATATTCCATCCAATTATGCCACTCTCATAACTCATTGACACCTTAATATATGACTGACTACCAGTTCAAAATAGAGCCATGGCTGACTATAATGTTAACGTGAATACTAATTGCACAGTCATATTTGCAGATGAAGAGCATCTCTGACATGACTGGTAACTCCTTGGTATAATCTAACTGAATAAAAACATTTGTGTTGAGGCTTGTGGTGAACCCAGATATGTACGATTTTATTAGATTACACCCATTTGTTGGAAGAGGCATTGATGTGATACACTGTGTAATTCATATAAAGAAAAGATAAGACATCAGTAAAGAACACTCTGGCTATTCATAAATGGCTGAGTGGTGGGAATTGGGTGGTCTTTTGAAGAGACTAATTTTTCCTTAGCTGTGTCTCTGCAGAGGCTTTAACAAGGTTTTCTCCATACAGCCCCAGGGCTTACTGCGGGCAAGGCTTTTTAATCAACACGCAGAGAAAACACTGAGGACTGCTCCACAGACAGCGAAAACCTGATATTATTAAAACAGCCTTAATAGACATACATGTAAACACAGAACCCCCCCGCCCCACACACACAGACACACACAAACAAGGCTTTGATGTAACATTAGCTCCCCAACACCTCATGGACACAGAGAAAAGGGAATCCAATTAAGGCTGACCTTATTGTCTACTCAGTGAATATATAAAATTCATGAAAAGGGCAAACATGACACAAACACAAAACAGCACCGTTTTAAACATAATACAAGAATAGGCTAATGACAGTTGCCTGTAACATTAGCTGACCTTTTACCATTACGGTGCAATATCCATTTGAGTACACACACTGAGAAATGTTCGAATACTAATAAATATGTTCAAGCAGTCCTCGTGTGGTGGTGAGGAGCTTTGGTAATAATTGTTTGTCTCAGTTATTATTGTACAATATGTTTTATTCTCCAAAGAGAGCAGAAAGACAGGCTGAAACCTATTTTACTGTACCCTAATACTAAATACATCAACTCATCACATATAAAAGACTGGGCTAGAATGTAAGTAAAGCAAAGCAGAATAGGGCATTAGCTTTACTTATCTGAAAACGTACAATTTTCTTTCTCCAATATATAATCAGTGTGGTCTAATACGACTTATAAGTATGTTTGGATGACTGTTGCTAAGTGTAAACAATGTCAAACTATTTACTTTTATTCTGATGATTCGCCCAATTATAGTTTTGTTGTTGCTTGTTCAACAACTATAAAAACAAAATATACTGGACAAACAGAAACAATTTTTCTCTCCGATATGCTGACTTGGGATGGTGATACTATAACTTGCTTCATATTCCTCAAGGATATTTTTCCCCATTATACCTATTGTATTCCTCCCCATTTACCACTGATTTATCACGGATGAAAATGAGTGAATCTCCTGCATGCCAACTAGAGTAAATGGATCAGATTTTAGGCTCACCCTTTATAGAAACAAAAAGAGACTTTTCATCAGTATCTCATGGAACACTGCTTTAATCTTAATCTGATAATTAGCAAGTCTATCCATTTGCGAAACCACTTATCTTTCTTTCCAGCTGAGTTCGGGTGAGAAGCAGGATATACCCAACATACAGAGGTAAACAACCATTCAACCTCAATATGCATGTGTTTGGACAGTTTTCAGAGACTAATAATAATATAGGTGTATGTTTTGTCTTGTTTTTTCTAATGTGTACAATTTGAGTGTCCTTAGAAGCAAAATATCACATTCACATCGAAAAGGGCACTGCCTAATCCAATATGGTGATATGGGTTTTGAATGTAATAGTGAATAAGTGATTCCAAAGGGGAAATGTGTTGTTATGATTCACTTTTAATAACCCACAAAGTTAAACAACACATAATGCATAATACAAAACATTTAGTTGTGATACAAACATTTATTTGCGACAAACTAAAACAAATGTTTTACAGAAGTAGACCAACTAAAACACAAAGACCAAAGGAAAGTTCAATTCAGGACCAAGCTTCTTGGATTAACAGCTCTCCCAAAGGCCAAAAAGGGGAAGAATTGGACATCGGAGGTTTATGTTCTGCTCCGTTGACTTAATGGGATTCAGGAGTTGGTCATACTGGCATTTAGAAGGGGAGAGAGAGAACTCTCTGGTAAAAGTTCAGGGGACAGGGGGTTCATCACAAATTCCCAAAGGAAAAAGCTTATTTTTTAAAATAATAATTTCAAGTTTTGACAAGAAAAAGTGACCTTAAAAACATTGTCAACACCATTTCTTGTGCCAAATATCAATTTCTGTCTTGTTCTGAACGAGGCCCAGTACATTCGTCTCATGTCGTGGTTGTACATCTAGTTCAGGAACAACAGATGAATGTGGTCAGTATTTACCACTGCAGGAGTTGTACTACAACCCACATAAACATCAAGATTACGATTAAAAAAAATATCATCTCACGTGAAAAGAAAGAGCTTTCAGAGATTTGGTAGGAGATAGCATATCAAGTTTTACATTTTATGACATTGTGCATCGAGACAATCAATAGATTTATCTGCCATTTTGGTTTCACACAAATGTTATGTGTGTGCGTGTGTGTTTTTCTCATAGAAAAACTGAAGAGTCCCTGTGTGTGGTCTACTTCTTATTCAAAGTGACATTTTAAGCCGTTTAGCTGTCACTCAGCAGCGCAGCGGCACAGTGTTGATGACCACCACCACCCCCACCCATGGGGATTTTGGTACGACCCACTGGAGCTTTGCCTGTTAATAAGGGTCCTGCCATGTCCAGTGGGTAGGGGGGGTTGACAGGATAAGTGGCTATGCCAGTGGGAGTGACATGGCTGAATAAGTCCAGAGTCACTGATGTGATGTCTAATAAGATTTTAAAGGAATGAAAAAAGAAGTAGTCTGATGGTGTAAGGCCAGTTAACTGCAAGTCATTTGAAGCTCTTTTTGAAGTTTTCTGCTGTGACACAGAATCAATCACTCTTCTGAACTTGAAACACATGAAAACATACCAACACCACTGATATCTGCTGTGCAGAGCCCCGCTTATGAAACGTCACTTAGGGTCTCAGATGAAGGTTTCCTGTAATATTTAACGGAAAATGATAATCTGATATCAAACATTTATATCCTCAAAGGATCTGTTAGTGTGTTAGCATTACAATGTTTGCATTTCTATCCCAGGTGCATTCAATGTGTTGTATGTTGTTATGACTGTATGATCAATTCACAAATGTGAAACAAAACATTCAAATCAAACAAAAAAAAATTCACACCAGCTTTATTGAAGACATTTTCCAGATGTAAATCCCATAATGAGTGAACATAGCCCATGGTTGAATTGCTAACAATTTATATTTGATGATATAGGTTTAAATAGTAACAAATTACTGGATGCTGTGACATAATACAGACCCACTGAATTGTATGTGTTTACTGATTCAATCACACACACTCCTGTGGTGGCACAAGTAGGACACATTAGTCTGTGAAGCACTTAAGTGTAACTGACTGGACAGAATTCATTTATTTTTAACAGACAGCAGTCCAACATTGCTTTAGTATATTTAAAACAACATTAGTGGACAGCAAGAATATTTCATACCTCTGCTTGCTGGGATTATGCATCTCTTGTAAAGAAACGCTACCTTCAGGCTGATAACCTGATTGGTTATGTGCCTGGCAAAGCTGTTTGGACGGCTGTCTGTGTGCTGGTTGGATGGCTGAGCAGCCTGCTGGACCACACCAAAAAACGTCTGGGACTTTAATCCTCTGCAAACTTCAAATGTGTCCTGTGTATCAAGACAGTTTAAACTCCGCCAGTGCAAATTTGCATGACTCAAAGGGGCTGCGAGGCTCTGTTTGCTTGCTGAGCTGGCAATGCGCACATTTTATTTTTTTTGTCTAATAAAACACTTTATGCTAAATTTAAAACAACAATATTACATAACATCATTTCAGATTATTTCCAAGGGATTACAAATAATCTGTAGATGTAATTACCACAGACAAACATGTTCTCACTTGTGTCCTTCAAAACATTATTTATAGCGCTTATCCTTTGGAGGTCACAGGGTGAGCTTTAGATGCTTCATATCATTCAAATATATATATATATATATATATATATACAGTATATATATATATATTTACTCATACATTTAATTTTTTATTATATTAGATCATATATGCTATAATTACTGAAATTAGAATTAGAATTAGAATTGCTTTTAATAGTCCCACACAAACATGCACGTGCTCAAACACAACACACAAGTCGGGGGAAATTTGTCCTGCATTTAACCCATCTGTGGCGCATGACAGAGCAGTGGACAGCCGAGAGCGTCCGGGGAGCAGATGGAGTAAGTGCCTTGCTCAAGGGCATTAGAGGTGGAGACTCTTTTGATAGTGGCAGGGGGTTCGTCCATTAACAAAAGAGGCTCCACCTTTAATGCCCATGCGCAAGTAAAATAAAGTAAATAAATAAAAGGCTACTGTTTTCCAACATGAAAAAAAACACTAAGATGTCGTATCTGCTGTACTTTCGCTGTTCATTATTCATTCATTTTCGGAATTTGTTTATTTAGCCTGTATTGAGAATTAATTCATTTAAACAATCTGTGCTTTGTGTCAAATTACATCCTGCTTGACCTTTTCTTAGTTTGTCTTTGTCTTATAATGCAGTTTTATTACTTCTATGGCATGGTTTCGAATGTAATTTTTTCTTGTTTCCTTCTCATGTAGATATTTTAAGAGTATGTTTTAACACCATTTGTTTGTTACTTTGATCTGATCACGATCCTACCCGCAAAGTCAGGTCACAACATGCTACAACGCTACATCTGAACAGGGACACTCAAATCCGTACATTTGTCAATTTTTGTCTGTCAATTTTGATTAGCAATTGAATTTTCTGGTCCAGAGAAATAAAGAGAGAATGTTAGAATAATACAATGTACAACAATACAATGAGATAATGATGAAGAATGACGGAGTATGAGAAGAGAAGAGTGATGCCTGGCTAGGTTGAAGAGAGGCTTATCGTTAGTAATGTTTATTAAGAAACATAATGACTTGAAATATTAACAGAGATGGTGCCCCATGAATCACTTGTTTGTGACACCTGTTGATGGAACCTTGCTAATGAACTATCAATAAATCAAAATAAAAAGAATGGAAATTAAATAAATTGTTGAAAACCCTTTTTACAGACCCAATATTGATATGTTTCATTATTGTCAAAATATTTACTGCCCAGAGAGTCCATTTAAATAGAAGCCATATTCAGTATAAGAGAAAAAGAAAAGAGCCCCAGGAGGAAACAAACACAAAGACACTTGGCTCCAGGCAACACGCGCTCAGCTAATTGGAAATACCAAAAAACTGCACTGTTCCACGTCAAGAGCTGAACTGACAATGTCACTGGTAACAGGCTGCTTCAGTTCTGCTGGCGCCGACCTGAGGAGAGGCAATAAAGATTTCAAGAAGGACTGAAAAGGGACCATTAAGAGCCACCTCACAGACTAAAGCCTATAGTGGATGTGGTAGAGAATACAGGAAATGACGACATAGGCAGCTACCACTTGACTGTCAATGACGTCAGTGTCGGCAGAGAACTGTTCTGCTCCTTGTTTGGAAGTCAAAAGATGATTTAACATTAGGCACACAGACTCTGGCACCTTCTTACTCAGTCAACCAGAGACACACATTTCAGGTTGACCCTATTGAAAGGGGTCCTGATGGAGTCACATGGAAAGCGATTACATCATGTGCTGGTCAGCCCCAGGGGTCTTTACGAAGCTATTTAATCTTTCCCAAACATAAGCCATCATTCTGCCCTGCCTAAAATCAGCCATCATCCATCTAAGTGACTACTGAACAGTCACACTGACATCACTCGGCCAGAAGTACTTCAGGAGACCGGTGTTCAAACCCACCTTGGACCCACATCAGTAGGTTGAAAAGCAACTGTGTTTGTCTGTGCATTTTGAGAGGAAATAGAGATGAAAGGGAGAAGAGCAAGGCAGAGGATGCGCTTAGGCTTTTCCATACCTATATAAGTGTCGTACCGTCTTTCTCCAGTCAGCCCACAGCCAATTAGCAAATGCTCTTACTAAACATTAGCTGGGTGGCTGCTTTGTGGGAGGTCTCCTGTCATTTAGTTTCTGGTTTCAATGTCAGGGTTAGACTGATATGCAAGTCTGGTTTTGTCTAATTTCTGATCAGGTTCTGTCAGAATTGGCTAATATTTACCATTAAAACAAACGATTGAAGGCACGGTGTGGTGCTGGGTTTTGCAAGTTGTTTTGTTTAATTTTGCATTTTGCAATTTGGCATGCTACTCTGAAGATGAGGTCCGATCTGATTTGTGTGACAGAAACAATATTTTTATAAATACTATGCAGAGTGAGGTCCAAGTGTTTCCTCTGCAAAAAAGCAGTCAGATTTTTATAGTATTTTCTCATGTGTGTATGTATTTAACTCTATTGAGAATGATATATTGTAATAGAAAAACATTAGAAAGAAGACAAGAGATGGAGGGGGTTAGAGAGCAGATGAGCAGAGAAAAGGAAATGAGAGAGTAGGAGTAGGAGGAAGAAGAGAGGAAATGAAAATTGAGCAATGAAGAACAGAGCCAATGTTGAGAAAGAAGCAGTAGATTGGTTTGGGATCCTTGTATTTAGAGCATCTTTATGATCTGAAGCTGTATGGATTCGTAGCAGATTTGACAGCTTAATAATGATCTGTGACCTCCAGACCAGCAGATGTTTCTTCTTTCAACTTTTTAACCCCATTTATTTGTCCTTTTTAGGTGTCAGGGCTATGTGAGAGCCATCCTTAACATTTGTATAATGGTTTCAGAATGAAAACCACTGGTTTACCTAGTTTCTTAGTGTTTATTACTTATACTATATATTAATTATATGAATTTTGTATTTAAATTCTTAAATTATTTTACTTTTCTGCTTTCTCCGGGAGAATTTTGTTAAGGTGCTCCTGGAGATGTGAGAGTTTCATGGCCCTTATTTGAGAAGACTTTTTCACACATTAAGCACATTGGAAGTTGTGCATTGGTGGGGGAAGGCACATATCCAAAATTGAGATACTCCACTCAATACTGGCGGCATTTGTTTTTTATTCTGTGCCATTTCGCAGATATATTGCTTGTGGGACAAATGTAAAAAGAAATGTCACGTACCTGCAGCACAGGGGTCTCAAACTCGCACCCCCCATTTGTGGCCCCCTATTTGACATCAAAGTTTGGTACTTTCATGTGAAGTCCATCAGTGGAACACCCCTCATGTAAATCTGTGCCCATGTCAATATCATGGCATTCATTGTGCATCCTTGGAAAAGCTTGCTTAATGTTATATGCTTAATTCTTAATAAAGGCGGCGCTGTTTTTTTAAGCAGCACTTAATCGCTCAGCAAAATGAAGAAAAAAAACACACAAACTCCCCTGAATAAGTTACCCAGATGAGTACCACAAGGCAGTGCTTGGTACTTAACGACCGAAATACACGGTGCAGGTGCGGTCCCCCATCTCCCTCTGCGCAAAGTAATGCCAGCAGAGGTCAGAGGTGGGGGTAGTCCGCTTGGTCGTGCGTCTCCACCCTCAAGTGTCAGGATGCATTCCAGGTTTTTCGCAGCACATGTGTACCTGGGTACCAGTTATGTGGTCCCCTGCACGTACATGGACTTTTCCTCGCATTTTTTTTCAAATCTTAGATTTAAGAACATAGCATAGCATATAAAACAAAAGCCCCCCAAAAACACATAAGCACCCACCTTTCAAAAATATTGCTTCCAGCAGCCCCCGACCTTCTCTGAACAGAGGACAGGGCTTCAAGGGCTATTTCTTTAAAATGGCTAACCAATGTGTCATTGTTCTGTTGTAAGTTTAATACACAGTCATGACTTGTTTATTTCGGTTTGGTTAGCCTGAGCCATTTTAAGGCAATGTGCTCTCCTGTTTTCAAAGGATGATGAGGAGGAAGGTGAGCTTAAACATTAGAGAGCTATAGTGGAGTGGGGGGCTGGACTGTGTGTTTGAGTGTATGTGTCCGCGCACAGACACTCTATCTAATGTGGGGGAACTAAATATTCCTGTGGTTATTCTCCCGGAGGGAAAAGACAAGTCTATGAAGTGTGTAAGCTGCTCGGAATGGGTGTGTATGCGTGTGTGTGCGTGTGTAGGGGTTTTGGCTGGTGGTGGGGATTGACAAGCCGTGACGAGGTGCCTCTCATTCCCATCTGCACACTGAACTTCCGATCCGATCAATCAGAAACTTCCAGGATGGGAATGTTGAGGAAGCAGGAAAACACGACTCGCTTCCCTGGTTTTACACAAACTCCAGACAGCTTGATCGATCCACAGCCTCATCGCCACTGCTGCTTTAAAACCACATCACACAATTGCTCCGCGCTGAATCTCAAACACTCCCCAAATTCACTTGAACTTCGACAGCATTGAGTTTGTTGCATTATCAATAATTTTGAAATGTGTAATTAGTTTCTTACTACAGACATCAAATACTTTGATACATGATCAATCTGTAATTATCTGAAAATCACAGTTTCTTATTTCATAGACGAACGTAAGTCTAAATATGCCTAGACTCTAAGCATCCCATCAGCAAGGTTTTATTCACTTTCAAAACATTTTACAACCTATATGACGTAAATACGTATTTCTTTAAAAGGCATTAAAAAGAAAGTTAAAAGGCATTAAAATCTGCCCTTCAACAATTCATTTCTTCCAATTGATTATCACACAATATATAATCGTTAAGCTGAAATGTTTTTTTTAAAGTGAATTAATAACAATGACAATTGTCCATTTGACAGGAGTTACTGTTTGCGCCTGACTTCTAATCTCCTGTTCTTCCAAATCTCAAAGGTGTTCAGCTGAAGCCCACTGAACTTACCTACTTTTTGGTCTCCTCATCAACAATTTGTTATTCAGTACACGTACATGTGCTAGTGGGGTGTGGCTAGAGCGTCAGCTGCAGGTGAGAGAGAGGAGTGGTGGCCGGAGACCAGACACAGCTGACCAGAATCAGGTAATCAGCTGACTCAATATAAACGCATGGGATTAACCTGGTTCTGGTCTCTTTTGCAGGAGGCTGGATCCTGAAAAGACGAGTGTATGATTGTGCCAACTCCACCGAAATAGAGAAAACTGTAGAGCTTCGTGGTTTATTTTGTGGTGGCTTGAACTGTTGGGGGGGAAATAACAACCTTTATTTGCCACAACCATCCTCTCCCCCCTTCCTTGGAGAAACTCAAGTGAGCAATGGACGCTCACAGTATATATACAGTATTACTCAGTATAGACAGACATGGCAGGCAGTACCTGCACTTCAACTGCAATGCTGGTGGTGTCACAGGATCATTTACTTTGGACTGTTTTTGTTCATTTGCTTTTCCACTAAATCTCCTGTCACTGCCCAACAATCGGCTCATTCTCCTCACCTGAGCTTCCTCACCCTTTTCCACCACTGTTCCTCATCATCCTCATCAGCCTCATCAGCCTCCCTCCCGTATAGAGTATACGCAACCCCTTCCTCACCCACTCTTTGGCAGATCCTAAAGACACATGTCCTGCTGACTTCCAACAACTCCTCTAGGACATCAAAATGTGTGCTCACTGTTATCAGTGACAAATGTGTCAATCCTGATGTGACAGGTAGAAATGTATGCTGTAAAGAAAGACCAGTGGGATGAAAAAGTATAATTAATGGCATAGACTTTCTCTGGTGAACTCTGTTTGCCAAAAGTGTGTCTTCGCGAGCCAATCATTAGATTGTTCCCACTTATTAAAACAGTAGTCACCTTTAAAAAACATTCCCAACATCAGCTCTGTGGTGTGCCACGTGACTTGAATATCCACTGCGATTAACTGATCTACATCTAAACATGAAAGGTCCTCATCTTTACAATTTTTGAGTGTGTGTTACAACAGAAACACCTTAGAATGGATTGTAATAGTATTTGCGACAATACACTGCAAACAGCTCTTGACGCACAAGCAGGCAGACTCTTATGTATATTGTAATTAGTGCATGGAATGTTAGCACGTTATTATTATAGCAATTATTTTTTCACACGCTTTTTTTCTTTTTAAAGTCCGTCTCACTGACTCTGAATGTTTTTCTGCTCGACCACTTCACTTCACTTACTAACACAGTGCTTTCCAAGTGGACTTGCCTCAGGACCCACATTTTTCCTTGCATGTAATCCCCAAAACCCAAAGTTATTTGTTGACGGGAGATGCGACAGTGATGCTCCTGTGTGTGTTGTTGACGGACAAGCCTGTAGCAATGGTCCAGTGTGTGTGTGTGTGTGGGGGGGGCAATTGTCCCGCAACCCACTCCAAACGACTCACCAGTTGAGAACCACTGCTCGAAGGGGGACACTTGCTACTGAACATAGACCGTTATGCTGCCCCCTGATAAAAGAAACATGTGTACGGTACCTGTTCAGGAAAAAAGAAAACTGAATGTTTACTTCCTGCTGCACAGTATGTGCAGGTTTTATCATGTTTAAGTTGAGTTTAAGTGTTACTGCACTTTTGCTCAAGTGAGCAATACATTACTTTTGAATTGATTATTCAGTTTTGCGCATAACAATGCAATTAATCACGATTACAAAATGTATTTCGTGCCCAGCCCTAATTTTAATATATACACATGAATATTAAAAACATAAATAGCCAGAATACAAGCATTGTTTCCTTAAATTGAGAAATGCATTCCCATGTGTTATATCCTAAAGGCAAAACAGTTCAAATTCAGTGTACACAGATTTTAACCCTAAACCTCATTAACAAATTTGCAATATTATACAACAAATAACTAAAACAAAACATATTAATCGAGCAGGGCCATGTGTATTTCCACTTGCAAATGTCTATACATCCTGCTGTTTACCAATGCCAACTAAAATTAACTTTTTTTCTCAAGAAAAAAAAACATGTTTGGTGATATGCTAACGTCAAGAAGTTGCAGGTTAATTGATGCCACTGGCATTTTGGTCTGTAGCTGTTGATCACATCCCTTGAAACCTGTGATGTTCCAGACACATTAGCACCAGGGGCTACTACAAATGGAATCCAGCCAAGCTACAACTCTTTTTGTTGTTGTTGTTAAGACAATTAAGTTTTCCTTCCTTATGCTGCTCTGGTTTAATAAAGTGTGACGGCATCTCACTCATATGCCCAGGTCTGACACTGCTCTGAAATGGTCTGTCCCATTACTACCAGATGCTCTGGTGTGTAACACCGCTGTCATGGTTCTGCGGCTCTGCTTGCTTATCTATGTGTGAAAGTCGCTGCACACCACTGCTTCTTATGCTGGGCTTACTGCGGTTTAGAACAGAACACAGGTTTCCACTGGACTACGCAGGCAGTGTGCAACCAGTGTATCAGGGATAGTGAAGGGTGCGACATGCAGACGATGTGGCACACAGAGATCCTTAACCAGAATATCAAAGGTTATTGAGACTGATTAATGTGAGTTATACAAATAATGTTGATTCTATTTAGTAGGGCATGTAATGTGGGTGTCTGCTTTCTTTTTGATAAGGCCAACATTATGTTGCTTTTTTTTTCTGCTGTATGAATCCACGATTGCAGTATACTGTATATCAGTGTCATTTCCTGTTTCCACCCCCAGCAGCTGGACACGTTTGAGGACTTTTTGTATTGACCCTGTCAAGGCTCTGGGAAGAAGGGTAGGCAAGGCAAGGCAAGTTTATTAATACAGCATTTCAACACCAAGCAATTCAATGTGCTATACGAAATAAAATGGAAAAGCATTAAAACATGTAATGCATAAATACAGTAAAACAAAGTGAGTGAACTTTGTTTAAAATTCAGGGATCAAAGTTACCGTGCAGTGTAAAATATGAATCATCTGCAATTTAATACACAAGCAACTAACCAGCAGAAGACAAGCAGACTTGGAGCAGATGCTGTTAAATACCATTTTAAGAATGTTTTTCACAGTTACTTCAGAGCTTCCGTGTCACTGGCAATGCAGCCAAGATTATGCCAATTTAATGAAATCCGTGAACACCTCTAATGTTAGGCTTAGTAGTTGCAAACACCGAAAATAGTTTTCAGCTGCTTATTAACCCGGTGGGCCAAAATAAATAAACTGTTCACATAAGTAAATGCTGGGCCATAACTTGCTACGCAACATCAGATATAGTTCCTATATGTGTTTTTGTTTGGTCTTTAAAATAGGTAGTTGGACAGAGCCTTACTGTAGAAGAATCACATCAACAGCTACTTGTGTGTTTAAAACTGAAAATTAAGGAAACTAACCTGACTGAGATAGAAGCAGGTGAGGTTTTAAAGGATTTAAGATAAAACATGAAACATTGATAGATTATTGAAACCAGGAGAGTATACTGTCAGAGATTCTGTCCAGCAGTTAAAAGATTTTGGGCTGATGTTATATATTTTGATGATGACACAACGGATGATTGGACTAGCATGTGTTGGACCCAATTGTACTAGTGTTAAAACTGACTTAATGAATATTTATTCTAAGTCTCAATGGAACACAACTAGTTGTCACATCTTCTCATAGTTAATAATGGAATTGATATATGGTATAAATGCCAGATGTTGATCAATCCCTTGGCTCAAAAATAATCAATTGGAGTCAGAAAGGACTGTTATCCTTCACCAGAACATGTTACACCACTATTATTACTCTGTTTTATACTTTAACTGCATACCCAATTCAAATGATAGAAATGTGTTTTCCCTAAAGCATCATGACTGTAGTTGTTAAAGGACCTGTAATACGATTCGATCTAACATAGTGTGAATTTATAGTATGATCTCCTTATTTTAATTAATTATTCTGTTAGACGTAGATTCAGCTTGAATTTGAAGAACACCTCTTAATTGTTCCCTTAATCCGATGAGCCCTTTTAAAGACCCTATGCATTAAAATGTGGAACACTAAAAGACCAGCACAAAATTGCTTTCCAATATTCATTTAAACATGCATCAAACAAATCATGGATCTCCACATCAGGTATGGAAACCTTCCATGGTAGAGGTATTGTTATTGTTTAAAAAAAAAAACATGTGGTTGACCTTATGCAAAACATGTGATTCAAAACATGATCTTGAGTATATATGAACATGTAAATAAAAGATCATTAGTTTTTATTTCAGACTGCATGACATCCTGCCCTAGAGTAGTTTCTTAATTTGACCATAAGATGGCAGCATTGAGCTGTTTTATTGGTTATCAGCAGAGCAGCTTTGCTGGTCCTTTACTTTGATTCAAGCAGAGCAGTCACTGGATGGAAAGAAATCTGACAGTATATGTTCAGACCAACAAGTGGCAGTTTATATAGGCACATCTGGCCGAGGTCAACTTCCTTGCTTCAACATCTGCTTTTTTTTTCTAGGAATAATGTAAAAATCAAGGCACTCAAACATTTACTGTAACTTTTGACTCCTTATTCACTCAAAGGATCCATGAAAGTTTACATTCTTTGGGGAAACCAGTCAAACTCTATAAGTCACAGTTTTTGGTGGGTAAGAATTGTGACATTGAGGTGTATGGAATCACTTTAGGCCCGACTCCAGACCAGGACTTTTAAATAATACTGGTAAGAAAAAATATTTGAGCCAATTCAACTATTCGATTGCAGTAAAATATTGTCACGTGTAGTGCAGATTAAGTTGTTGAAAATGAAAATACATTATAGTTTGCATGTTTATATTAATATAGTTATACCCCTACAAGTATACTGCTAATTTGATAATTGCATTTTCATTTTGACAAAAAAAGACACATAGTTTCAGAATGAAAAATGAAATCTGGTCTGATCCTTGACACATTTTGAGGCATTAGGTGAGATTTGGACCCTGTACATAATAGTTTGTGATAGATACCATATGCAAAATTCAATCTGTAGTTCTTTGGACCTCTATAATTTGACAATTTTAATGCATAAATAGACACTGTTCTGTTTGGCTTTTCTCGACTGATGTGTGCTTGACTAGGTGTATTTTCCAAACTTTGTTGAAAAGGTGAAATGCTTGACTGAGCCCACAGCATTTAATAAAGTGAATCAAGATGTAAAATATTTGATATGACAACTTCCCTGGAGTCCGGCAGGCAGACCCCCCGAAAAACATTCTCCGACCAACATTGAGAAGTGATCTGCCATAAATAAATGTTCATGTTCTTTTTATTTTCTGTGTCCCATGTGATTGATAATTTAATTTTTTCCTTTTTTTTTCATTCATGACCTCATATAGAATAATGTGTGTTTTTCAGACATGTAATATTAGCAAGAGCAAGTGTCTGCCAGCGCTGGCAGTCACTTTGTTTTCATAACCAGAGGAGAGGAGTAGTAACTCGGTTTCTCTGTCTCTCACGCACGTGCACACGCGCACACGCACACACACACACACACACACTGGGCTCTACTGAGGGGCTTCAGAGATGTTACATATTATACATATTTTGGCTGACAGGCATGTTCAGGGTTAGTGGCAGGTCAGACAATGGAAACGCTCAAGTTATACTGTAACATGGCGAGATACATCACACACTGACCTTTATTCAAACTCACATTAACCAAATGTAGTCCACCCCATTTAATTACAACCACAACTTATGTTGTTGCAGCTGGAATATCAAGTGGTTTGCCTTACACAAAAGTTCATTTATTTATTTCAGGCTTTTGTTGTAGGTTATCCCATCACAAATGCACTAGATGAAATATCACATTGAAAAGTAATGTTCTGTGTGTACACCTTTAGTTATAATCATTCAATTTGTTAGTGCCAAAACTTGTCAATGATTGGCTCCTGGTTATGAATATTTTTCCAGAAGGCATCCCGTTATGACATGTATGCATTTCAAGGTCTCACTCATGGTCACACTGGAAATTACCGAGGTCCAGGACTGTCTGGAACCAGCCCAGAAAAGGTGGTGTAAAGATGCTGTCATTATTTTTTTCATTGATGAATTATTATTTATTAGATTTGATCATGATTGGGAAAAAAAGTTTATGGGAATTATTTCATTTTATTGTCGACATTTCACTCGTATATTTAACTCCAGCTTTAGTTTATAATATATAATTTAATGATTTTGTTAAAAAATTCTTATAATTATTATCTTGTAATTATTTTACCCTAATTTTTTAACGACAGTGGCATCATCTGTCACCCAATCACATGACCCCCTGCATTTACTTTAACTTGCTAGTTAAGACCACAAACAGTGTTACAACTTTTACATAACTTATTGGATGTTTAGGTTAAGACTAACTACAATAAGTCACTCGAAGTGGCTGTCTGTTGTGATTTTAGTGCCAATTTCTGAATCATGGAAGTTATGAAATCACTTCTGTCTGCCAGTAAATAACAGTAAGCACAATTGTCCAGTAAATTAAATGTTGTATTTTTTGGGTGAAACAAACTGTTTTAGAAATAATGTTGAGGAAATTGGATTTAATCAGATTTTCACTCTCATATACCATTTACGTTTTATAGCATCATGTGCACACACAATGTATATGTATCCAGTACATGCACACACATGGACATGCACTGGTTATTTAAGCAGCTGAAGCCCTCCATGCTGTCTCTCTTTCGTAGACTTATGCATCCAGAGAGATACACACACCTGTACATAGGCACAGCATCTACGCAGGAGTTCAATAAAAACCTGATGTGTAGGATGGGTACTGTGTCTTTTTAAATTTGATTTTTATTTGCATAATAGTGGCAATAAATCAGTCAGAACTAGCTAAATTATTCTATCTATCTATCTATATCTATCTAATCCAATCTTGTTTCACCAATTTCGGTGTCAAAGATGATACTCTGAAACACAGTAAAACATTTTTGTTTAGATGATTCATCTGTCAACTACTGTGCATTTTTTGTGGATTTATCACTTTTTTTAGCTTTAATCTTGTTAAGTAGTATTGTTACTGTTGTAACTATTATAAATCCAATTTTGTTATTCTTAGTTTTTTGTCATTTCTGCAAGACATATTATTTATATACCCGTAAGATTTTCACATTACCTACCACTGAGCATTTTCAGTGTATTCTTTCAAATTGTGCAAAATACAAATTCTATTCTCACGCGCACTCACACACACATTGAACCTATCATTATTTGTGGTTTTTTTCCAACTTTTCCTATAATTTTGAACTTTATCTCCACTTCCCTTCATCTCCTCTCTTGCTCCTACTCATAGATTCATAATCACACACACATGCACACACAAAGGCACACACGCACACGCATACATGTAGGTCATAAGTCAAGAAGGGTTTGAATGGCAGGAAGGGAGTGCACTTGTTAATTCTTGACTTAATTGTAATATATGGTGTGAACTTCTTTCTACTGAGTTCTATCAACATCTCTCTCTCTCTCTCGCCCTCTCTCCATCTCGTCCTCACTCACACACACACACACACACACACACAGTAAGGGTGTGCAAATATTTTATCTTCTCATCAGCAGGCCCGGGTAGCTTGTTAGCTTCCTTCCCTATTATTCTTTCCCTATACTACACTTGAGATGTGTGTGTTTGTTTTGTGGAGCCTCTGCCGCTGTCCCACCTTTACTTCCTGGAGACTAAAACAAAAACAAAACAAAAACGTCAAGGGAACCTAATGTACGAAAATGGAAAACTTCCTATTTTCTCCCTGAATGTTTTTCAAGGCACTTACTGTACTGCCACTGTTGGCGTTTTCCTTATATACTGACAGTGAGTAATTTAGCTGGACTCTTGCACACGGCCAAAGATACACATGCACTCAAACGTATTTATACTTCTATCACTGTGAAGCCACTAATTGATATATTTGATAAACTTGCTTCTTTGCGAAACATTTTCATCACAACTAAATCCTTAATGTTAAAGCTACCCTAATTTAAATTGTAAGCTTAAAACAGTTATTGAAGATGTGAGCCTTCACTCCATAAGGTCTATAAGTCAAACAAGTCCTCACAAAAGACGAAGTACAAATTTAACACACACACACACACACACCTACACACACACACATGCGCACACACACACACACACACACACACACACACACACACCTACACACATAAAGACAAGAGGTGATGGTAGTTCAACAACTAACATTCTACATCTGGAGTGGATTATAAAATATATCAGTCTGGAGCAGCATGTCCTCTGCACACTCACACACACACACACACACACACACACACACACACACACACACACAGATGTGGAATAAGTGGAGAGAAGAAAGAGGAAACCTTCATTTTGCTTCTGCATTGCACTGGTAAAACCTGCGTTGTACTCGGATTAAGACATTGTGTATATGTGTATGGGTGTGTGAGTGTGCGTGACAGAGAAGGAATGCAGGATTTTTTACACTTGCACCATCATTTATACATAGCATTACGTATTTGGAACACAGTTCTGAAGAAAGAAAATGGAGCCGAAGATTTGCGCATAATTATCAGCCGGTGTGTTTGCTTTCGACACTGCACTGATGTGCAATTCTAATTCTAATTCTAATTCTACACAGAAAAAAGACTGCAACAAACATTGGAACAGATGGTTAAAGTCCCAATTTCAGCTGCCACACCTAAGACATTTTGTAGCCACATTGCTGATAGACGGGAAATAGGTAATGTTCTAACCCAGCTGTGAGCCTATTCCTAAATTATCTCAAAGATGAATGCACCTTGGAAGAGAAACAGTCATTTTGGTTTTATTTATAGCTTGTTGCAATTCTGCACGAATAACGCGTCTTAGTTCAAATCCAAACATATTCACTTTATGAAAATCTAAATATATATGACCTACATTTAAAGAAATAAAACTAGACAGTAACTTAGAAGGTATCTTTTTGAACCCACAGGCATAAAAACTCATCTGTTTGAAATAATCATCTTGAAATAAACTAAGATTATTAAAGGCATACCCTGGTTGTTCTGTCACTGTCGTCACACTGAGCAACACCTCGACCTCATAGCCCACAATTTACAGTTTATATTTGAAGCTGAAGTGGATTTAAAGCAAAGGAACCATGGTACAACAGGCATCAAATCACTTCAGATGACAAACTAAGTTAACGGTTTATATTCAACAGCCAATATACTTTATTTTTAACATATACTTTACATGATACAAAAATACTGATCACAGTGTGTTTCTTTTGCAAAAGATGGAACCTGCAATAAACAGGGGTTGAAAAATAACATTTAATAAATTATATAATTCATATCTGACAAAAGAATACAGAGACATAATTAATACAAAACCAACCAAATAGTTTAAAACACATTTTTTATAAGACAATATTTTAAAACAAGTTTCGAGTGTTGACTCTCTTTCAGTCTCTCTCTTCCTGGTCTTCAGGAACGCTCCAATCTCCCGCCCTCTAATTAAAATGTCCTCACAGCCAAGTCAGTGCATTTCCAACTTTCAAATCACTACGTTTTCCCGAGTCCATCAGGGTCCACACGGTTAGCTGCCGTCACAGCTCATGACCCACAAGTCTACAGGGTTTGGGTAAGGAATTTTACTTAAGTTTCTTAAATGCTGTTTGGCATCTTATTGGCATCTCATTAACCAGCGGTTAGTCCAGCCGTCTCCAGTGAGAAGGCACGCAGCGACACACTTCCTCACTGAAGGAGAAACCTGGTTCACACCGCCGCCTCCTGACCTCACAGGGAGGCCTGAGACAACTGAAATGAAAAAAAAGAACAGTTTACAGAGTAACCTAAACGCAACACTGCCATACAGTTCCATTTTCAATCACAGTGACATGGTGTCACTAGAATGTCCCAAGTTTAAACTTTCACTCACATTTTGTTCCGTCCAAAATAACAATTAAAGTACTGCACTTGCTTTCAGTGCATATGTTGAAGTTTATTGTGTTCTGACCTATTGAACCTGAGTTCAGCTCAGTGTGACAAAACAGTAGGCCTATGCTGGAGGTTAGCAATTAACTGCTATGCCAATGTCTACCACATTGTGAGTCAGACGCAATGGAATTTAACTCCAGTTACACTTTGTCTGCTGTCTTCTGAATAATAATGTCTACCCATTTATCTATGCTGAAAACAATTATGTGTTTGCCAGAGAGCTCCAGGATGACCCAACAACAAAAATGCTGCACACACATTCATAGTACATTTTGTCCATCTTAATATGACCATGCAGTTACAATCTCTGTCTATAGTCTGTTTATATGTGGATATACAAGCCCAAACATGTGTGTATGTGTGTATAAAACTAAAGGGTCCCATATGGTGAATCGACATTGCAGTCACCCTTGGTTTGATCAAAAAAGACAAACTATTGGACTGGGTGTGCACAAATGAAACTTGAAAATGTGTTACTTTGTTACAATGTGTCTGCCTGACTGTAAATACGATCCTTTTACAGAGTCAGAAAAAGAAAGAGGTACTTGGATATATTCCCCAGGGAACATGCATGCACATTTGTTTTTGGCAATATGCCAATTAAAATAGGACTGCAAAATAATTAGATTGAATAGCATACACATTGACCTGAGAGGTGTGCTAAAGGTAGAGCTCATTGAGTGGCGTAAGTTTAATCCTCTGGGGACTATGAATGTGCAGCTTTTCATGGTATGTACTTTTGTGGAATTCTAGCCATGCTGCTAACACATTTAAAAAAACATGGATTAATTTTAGCCCTAATTCGAGAACTGAAAATCCACAGCATCTGTTCTCCATCCTTCATGGAACAAAATATGGTGTAGAGATCGGTTGTGCAAAATATTAGATTTCTTCTTATTTGAACCACTGTGGACAAGGAAGTCCATAAGAGAACAAGATTTAAGATAAAATGCCATACTGTGACTTAAGGCAGTTTATATACTGAATGTGTTATATAAATAAACCAATTTCTTTTTTCGTCAGCAACATTAGTATCGTACTAAGGTATGCTACTAGAATAACTGAAGTCAAACTTAAAGGTACAATACATAAAAAAATATTGAAGCACTTTAAGTTGTCTGATTCGTTCCACAGGTTTTCACTGCAGCCAAAAAATTGCTGCAGATGATAAAGAGCCTTTGCCGCTTCATAAACAGTAACTACTTTCTTAATGTGTTCTAAGGGCAAAGTTCAACGGGCAACCTAAGGCTTCGATTTCACAGCATCTAAACCTCTATTCGTCGGAACTATGTAACATGTAATTTACAGCACATGTCTGAGCCACCAAACCACCACATGTCCAAAAAACAACAAAGTATCAGCCTCCGGAAGCTCATATCTGGTTAACACCAGCCCAGAGTCTAGGCCCGATTGTCCAGTCTTCAAATGATAAGCGACGAGGGGATCTGCGTAATTCCATAGAGCACATGAACCGTTGGTTGGAAGGAGACCTGTTATGCATAGCAATTACGCATGTCACCAAAACCTGAAAGATTTTGGGACTGCCGTGTAATTGGCACTGCTTTTGGGACTGCACAGTGTGTCACATGGTGAATGACAGAATATTTAGACACGGATACTTGAAGAGACCTATGAACCCGGGATGAAATGCGCAGGAGGGAATTGGACACTCTCTTTCAAATGCAAAAAAAAAGTTCCAGATCCCAGACACTAGATTCTTACTGCCACGTTATACTCATAAATCACCCTCAAACAGGGTCACAAAGGGTTAAAGCTGGACAGGATGGATGGATGTGTGTGTATGTGTGTGTACTTCCTCTTGTGCGGGTAGCGGAAATGGTTAAGTGACAGCCAGGAGAAGTCATTAGCACACTGAGGTCTTGAATTACACACCAGTTTCACTACAATAACCACCTACCACTGCCAGACCACTGCTTTCCCCTGACTAGATACAAGGGTGTGTGTGGGTGTGTGTGGTGTGTCTGTGTGATTTAATGGGGTGACCACTCCAGGATGATGCAACCGCCGAAATACAAGAACTAAACTTCCAAATTCCTCCACAACTAGGATCGTAAAGAAATCATTCATGCTAATTTAGTAAATTAAATGTTTTCGAAAGTAGCTAATAATTCAATGCTTAACACTTGGTTTTACACAACACAATACAACACAGATATACAATTTAATATAGAAATACGGCGGAGTGTCAGGAAACGTTTGTATTTTGGGCGAAGATATATTCTCTGTCCAAAGATGTAACATGTTGTCCAAATCAACATGTTATAAAATGGCGAATTAAATTAAACAATTTCAGTTGGTTGGCAACATGTTGAAGAATAAGTACAGGATACACATATGTGAAACAATTGTTTTCACATATCTCTTTCTTATGGCCATGTCCACCCTGCTATGTTTTTATTTTTAAATAGAGGCTGATGTTCTGGCAAACTCAGGGACTGTGTTTTAGTCAGAAGCACAGCGCTGACACAATTTTCTGAAAGAGTGCCGACAGAGCCTGATACGCAAGTCTTGCCATGATTGTTGCTTATTATTGTAAATGATTTCTGTCTGTACAGAGATCATATTAGTAGCTTATAACTTCAAGCACTGGTTGCTCTCCATCAAACATCAGATGGCACTGAGCCCTCCACCATCCTTGCTTACCTGCATGTAGCTTGATGGAACCTCCGTCCTTTTAGGAAACACTTGTTGGGCGACTCATTGCACTCACAGGAACACTTGTTTTTATTCAGGGGCTGGTGCCTCGGACACGTCTTCATACACGTGCACTGACACGTCTCCTTGTGCAAGACGTGGTTGAGTGGGCAGGACGCGGTGGAGGGGGCGTTGCAAACACACTGGCAGGTACTGCGGTCCAGATGTCGGTTCAGCCCACAGTCCTGAGCGCGATCGCTGTACCGACACGCGCACTGACAGGTCTCCACGTCCAGCTCCTTATCTGGGCCACACACATCTGAGGCAAATATCTCTGCACAGATAAAAAAAGGAAGTCTTTTGTTAGATACAAGAGTGTGAAGGGGCAGGACTGGAGGCAGATGGTGTACTGATTTACAGAGTTAATAACATGCACCACTCTTTTTACATTCTATTTTACACTCTTGCGTGGTCTGGCAGGAGTACATTAAATGCATGTCATGTCAAATATACACAATATGTTTGCTGATATTATTGGACTTATATATAGGCCGGAAATTAACACATAGATATAAAGCCTGAATCTCATGTGAGGAGAGGGTTGGTGTACAAAGGGTTACAGATGATGCTATAAATGTCAAGAAAGGGAACTTTACAAAACATTGTCGTAAAAAGTGTTACACAGCTACGCATAAAAAATGGTGTGCAGGACAGTTGTTTGAGAACACTGATAAACTATGGAATTGAGACATTCCTAAACTGGAGTAATGATGTTGGTTCCAGCTGGTTCTCTGTCATTGCTGGCAAATTGTCTTCCAGCTGAAAAACACTGGGAGAGACAGGGCGATGTTCAGACGCTGCGTGTTTCTGTTTCTACAGGTGAACAAACGCAGATAACAATTATAAAATGCGAGCTGAGTCTACTCCAGCATCGCAACATGTGCCAACAGTCTTTAACAACCTGTGTCTGAGATGTGCACCAAAATGTTTCCTTTACGCACAGGATTCAGCAGTCTGAGCTTTTGATCCTGAATTGAGTAAGTAGTGATTTATGGAACTGAGACTTCCAATAACAAACAGGTATGTTATTGTTTGACATTCAAACTTATTTGTGGATTTAAGGTTATTTAAGGTGTTATTTTGAGGAACATATTGTGTCATTTCAAGGTTAAAATCATCATCACCTCAAATGAAATGTAAGTCAAATATAATTATAATTATATATTATAATTAATTATAGTTACTCTTAAAGGTACTGTTTTGTGATTTAGGTAAACACATGTGGTTATTGAGGATTAAGTACTACTAGTAGATTAAACACTTCACAACACTAATGTGTACTGTTTGAATGGTATGGTTTAGTTGTTCCATTAAAACTATGTACAACTAGAGAACCAATAATTCTAGAATATCACTATTGTTCATTATTGTCAGTATGCAAAGTCACATTGCAAAAATAAAACAAGAAGGACTATATTTATGCAGAATCACAAAGTGATGATGCATTGTGGGTCAGCTGAAAATATCTTGCTTTTTGATTAAGTGTCACAGTCACTGGCAGAAGTCTGCTTTGACACACACTGCACACACACACAACTATAATAGTTAGTATTGAAGTGGTCATAATGTCATATCTGTGGAAGCTAAGGAACTTATGTGCCGTTTTCTCCACTCTAGGATATTATATTACTAAGCAATGTTATGTCATTCTAATTGTGTTTTGGACACTAATACGTTGTAGTAAACTACACATACAGTATACTGTAGACTAATTAGCTTACATGCAGTATTCTGTGATAAATCACTGTTTTACTCCATCTTCTCCAATTTAAGCACTAAACTAGCATTTCACTGAAAGCTTTTGAAGATTTATCTAATAAATGACGATTGCCAATGTATACAAATTATTTATTTTACTTCACTAAAACAGAACCTTTGTCTGTCTTGAAGGTTTAACCGCTCTTGTTTATAATGCAAAATATATATTGTGGGCCTTCTCCATGAAAATGTAAATCTGTCAAACTGCAAAAGTCAAAGGAAAGGATTGATGGGGAAACTTATTTTTCCTTAATTATGGTTATAACATAGTTTTGTTTACAGGCCCTGAACTGAAATCCAGTTTTAACTACTGATATTGTGTTGTTAATACCATCAACACCTCTTATATCATTTAATATAATTCGATTTTTTTTCGTTGAAGTATAATTTAAGGGGTTGTATTCTTCTGGTGACTTTGAGAGCAATATAGTCCCGCAATTGTCATGAATGTTTTGTTTTTTTTTGTTGAGAAGCACAGCATTGTCTTAATCATGCACTCTGGGTTGCTTTCTAAAACTAATTTTGACACTAAAAATATCCCATGTGATCCATTACAACTTGTTTGCTTTGCGCCTTCCATCCAAATTGTGTAAGTGTATATATACATATGAGGTTCTGTGGAATCTGCTACTCCGGGGTCTCTGCATTCTTCTGTTTCTCATGTGTTTACACTGAGTCCAGAGTGTTATCATAGCTTTAGACACACACACAGCAACTCACACACTCATCATGGTCATAAATACTTTTTGTTGAACACATTAACATTCTCCTGTCACAAACACCAACATGAGAGATGGGCTTAGCTGACAATGTGTGTTGGTATGTGTGCGCTCACTGCAGGGGACACTTGAGATACTCGAGAAAGATTTGGAACTGCATGGTACATTCTAATTTTGCTTGATGTGAAGTTGTAGGATATCATCTACTTTCGCAGGTTTCTGATCCAGTTTGTCAGGTATAGAGAATTGAGGTTTAGTCATCATTTCAGCAGTTATCATTAGAGTATTAAAAGACAGCAGGGCACTGACCTTTCCATGTGTTCAACAGATTCCCTTAAGATGGAGAAATGTAACTTCATTGAAAACAAAGTTTCACTTTGCAGATGAAGACCATTTAGAATTCAAACAATTGATAATAATTCATATTATTATTATTATTATTATTATTATTATTATGCACATACTGTGTATGACCGTTATCATGGAAACATGCTGTCTCCGGTTGAGAGACTTTTGCCTTTGCTCATCCCCTCAACGTGTGTCTAAGTGTGCACCTGAGTAAACACTCACCAAGGTGCTGCTGGGAGGACTTTGGAGGGGGTAGCGTTGGTGGAGGGGTGTTGTGGTTCATGTTGGCCGCTACGCTGACACACCAACACAGCCTGCTGCTCCAAGCTTGACCAGGAGGACACGTCCTGTTGGCCATTGGACACCTTGAACAGAGACAGACAGAGAAAACACTTTGAAATGGACACGTGACACCCTGGTGCTTAGTTAACCCTAACATCCCCAAAGGTGGTCTACTGACTTCGCACAATGAAAATGGCTCACAGCAGTTTGTAAGATTTATTGTATAGATATCAGGCCAAGCCATTACATTCCAGTACTTTCTATCTTCATATCATATGCTATGAATTACATAACTCCAACAAAGGAACTTTTACATTTGAAATGACTTGATCACTATTGCAGTCATGCTGCACTGCTAGTACTACGACTGGTGGGCTACTGTTTTGCAATCATGATGTGAATATGTTAAGTGGGATTTCAGTTACTAGGAACAGCCCTAAACTAAAATTGGTCCCTGAAATTTAGAGATTCAAATCCTCAGATGTCCCGCTTTGTTGATTAAGATTTTTCAAGTTATGAATGACTTCATATGGATTCAATCAACCCCTCCTCATAACACCACCCTCTCTCTGTCCTACTGGTGCCTGTTGCTCTCCCAGACAAACATACACAACGTACAATTTGTCTCTCTAAGAAATATATTGAAATAAGAAAGAATCCAAGAAAGAATTCCTCTCCATCTATGTGCATGGTTTGGTGCAGCGGTCCTCGACCTTTTTTGTGCAACAGACCGGTTTAATATTATACCATTCTTTCACGGACAAGTCATAAAGGTGGCGAATAAATACGACGAAATAAAATAATTGACCCGCGTAAAAACAAATGTGACTCGTCTTGACATGTGAAGACGCACAGACAGATGTAGTTGGGAGAGAATAAGGCAATTCTTCAAGATAAAATATCTTCTGATAATCAATCGGATGGAAGTTATGTGCGCTTCGTCGGTTCGGTGCCCCGTCTGCCTCTGCGCAAAGTCCCGCGTCTCGCCGGTTTCATTCATCCGTTTGGTCGTCCGGCTCCCCCCTCGTGGGCTCGACACACTCTCTGAACACACAACCCAGGGTGGATGCGGCGGTCTCACCCTGGCCCGCTCTCCGCGGCTGTGCATCCGCAGAGAGCGTTACGATGCTCCCGGTTTGATTACGTTGAAAAGTTTAGACCTCGAATATGAGACGAGCCCTCTTTTACGAGGAAAGAAAAAACTTCTTATATTCAGGTCAATTCAGACTCAGGGATCGTACCTGCTCTGTGCTCCTCACCTGCATCGCATCCCAATAATCAGGGGCTCCAGTATAAAACCAGGCTCTTGCTGCTCCTCTCCAGATGGTTCGGTTACTCAGTCTGGTTTAGACGTTAAGGCCCCTTCATCTCTAACAGTTCTTGTTAGTTTGAGAATAACCTGACCATGTTCACCATGATTCATCCCTGCTCCCCTGACCCCCTCAGGAATTGTCCCTCTCCATCTCCTCCTCAGGACAGATGTAAATACAAAGTCTGAACGGAGTCTGCGTCTTTCTGTGTCGGCAGAGTGTGCAAATGGCTCACTCTGTTTGATGAAAGATTAGTCATGAGCTTGATAAATTGTCGTTCGGTGACATTCCTGGTCTGTCAGAGTGAAATCTGACAGACCAGGGATGTTGCCGAACTAAAGTATGTATCTTTTTCTCACAAATCCTGCCAGTGACCTGCTTATTTTAGCCATCCTACTCCTGTGTTCCCTCCCTGTTCCCAGATCCACCTGTCTCCCAATAAACATTTAACCATTTCACTCCGTTACAGCGATATTACCCTTTGAACTTTTATAATGAGACTTGCGCTTCAAACCAATCATGGTTAAAGTCAGTGATGAGCGCTTGCACTGCACACTTAGGACATAGGACATGAAGGACAAATAAACGCTTTGATCAAAGGAAGATTTTTTGTGTCAGCTTCAGACAGGAGAGGGAGATGTCAGAGGATTATCTCTTATGAGATGTCTCTGGGAAACCAAATAAATACAGGGTTTCCGCAGGTTTCCAACAAGTAAAATACTATTTTAAGACTATATTGAATGAAATTAAGAACAAGTTAGACAGGCATGTAGGAAGTTAGTCACAAGAATTACTTTCAAAGCAAAGAAATGTTTTTTCCATTTCTATCTTCACTGATTTCACAAAAACATTCTAGGAAAAAGATCAAAATATACAATGAAAGGATTGGGAGCTTGAGGAAAACCCGAAAGTGAACCACAGAAGTAAGTTAAGAACCAAAGCGTGATGGTAATGCAGTCAGAAGGATGCCAACTGCCATAAAACCTGAAAGTATTTAAAGTAAGTATATGAGAAGGTTATATTTGCAATCAAGTAATCAAGTACCTCTTTAACTCCAGCAACTATTAACCTCCCCTGTTGAATGAGGTTGTTGATCAATCACATGGACATACAGATGCATATTATAGATCTACCTAAAAATACTCTGTGAGATTTGAAGGGAGAAAGTGTAAAAAGAGATACACCACCATCGACTCTCAACCTCCATTCATTGGTGTGTTTTTTTATTTTTTAAATAAGAGGATCAAATATGGTTTAGAACCCTTCAGATGACAGGAAGACATGAAGGAAGCAGACTGTAGGCAAATAAACATCATCAAAGAAGGGCCTCTCGGGTCAACTTCAGATAAGTGGAGGAGAGTCACTGATATATCTGTGTAGCTGCAGCAGCTCGGCTGTTTGCTATGTTAAGATCACATGACCTTGATATTTGTTTTTTCTAGTTAAATTGTTCCTGTTTTCTTTTCCCCATGCCCGATTAATCATTTGCATCCTTTCATGTCTTCTCTCGTTCGTTGTTGAGCCTACTCCTCTTCACAGTGTCAAGGCAACCTTTTCATTAAGCCCCAAATATCTACCATCAATGTCTTCTAGTTGTCTGTTGATTTATGTAACGATGTATATTTTGAAAGAAGGCATAATCATACCATAAAATATGAATAAAATAATCTTCTGAGATGATTTTTTACAAATTATTCGAAATTATATTTTCTTTAGACTTGAAATCAATAATGCTATAATTAGACATGTAAGAATGTATTTGGACTAATCCCTCCTGAAGCAGGTTTAGGACCGTGTGGTGCAAATTTAAAATGTCCTAAAAACAATAAAGGGGCTTCTTTGCAGTGATAATTAATGTAATCATTAGCATATAGATTTGATAGTGAGCTCATGGAACTTTGCACTGTCAGAAAAAAAAGTCTGGCAGAAAAAGCCAACTTTTATATCAAATCTTTATTTTATAAACAAGCAATGTCCTCTCCAGCATTATTAATATTGTCTTTGGAGTGAGCCTTTGACTTGTTGAAAGCAATGTGTACAGGAATGTTTATCTTCTGTCGGGGTGAATGTAAAGACAAAGGAGACAGACTGGAGGCATAACTTGATTCTGTGCCAAGATAAAGGCTACTTCTTTGTTCATCACTGGAGTTTCATATCACGCAGCCAGCACAAACTCAGACAGCAGCTCAAATTGAAATGATCTGAGCAGTACTGCACATGTTCTTGTTTGGTTTGTGTGTGTGTGTGATTGTGTGTGTGTGTGCGTCTGCGTGTCTGTGTGTCTGTGTTGACGAAATGGCAGTGATTTAAACAGCATTTCTACATGAGGGATTGTAAGTATTTAAAGTAATTACTGTAACTGTGACCACCAAAAACAATTTCCAATGTTACAACAGTATTGCAGAACTCTGCAGAAACACCTGACACCAGAGTTGGCCAACAGAAATGCACCACCGTATCAGACTGTTCTCTTCAAATCATTTGAAAGACTAACAGCAAACAGTCAATGTCCACACGGCCGGCTGATCAATGGTTGGCCAATGTTCACCATCACCCCAAAAGAAACATTCTATATATTTATATATATTTGTTAATGCTGGGCACGCGTCATCGCATTAACACATTAACTTATTAATGCTATCAATTACTATATCGTCCGTCAATCAATCCTCAAAACCCAAAGTTAGTTGTTGACAGACAAGCACGTAGCAATGCTCCTGTGTGTGTGTGTGTGTGTGCGTGCGTGTGTGTGTGTGTGTGTGTGTGTGTGTGTGTGTGGAGAGGGGGACACTGAACATAGACTGTTAATGCTTATCCCTGATAAAAGAAAAGTGTATGGTACCTGTTTAGGAAAAAAAGAAAACTGAATAATAAATGTTAACTTACTGCTGCTCAGTATGTGCTGGTCTTATATTTCATTTGTTTCATTTCATTACATTAATTGATGTTTAAGTCTAGATTTACAAGTGTTACTGCACTTTTGTTCATACTACTTAGGTACTTTTAAAACAGAAGCGAGAAAAACATGAATTTTGAATTCATTATTGAATTTTGCGCATAACAATGCAATTAATAGCGATTAATCGCAATTTATTGCATTAATTGCATTCAAACATTTAATCGTTGCCCAGCACTTATATTTTTATATAGACATGATTGTTGTTGTTAATGAATATCAACTGTACCAACATTCTCAAAAACATCCTGACTAGCCATTATACTGAAAACAAACAGCAGTCTGATACTGAATTACAGTATGTTGTTTGGATTATTAACAACTGCCAAGAAAAATACACTTACTATGTAAACACACAAACACACACAGCCCCATGCACACAAAACACATAGAAACTTTCAAGAATGAAAATGATATACAAATTGTCAAAATAGTCTGGTGGCAATCACGGAACTGCTGACACAGAAACAAACAGCAGGCAGTGTGTTTGCAGATAGACAAACTGACTGAAGTTGTGAAAGAGTTTGGCAATGAAATGGGACACAGTGTGGTATTTATTAGAGCTGCTCTTGGCGGTCACCAATCAATTACTAGGTGTATTACCACCACATAACCAGTATTGGTATAAATCTTGGGGTGGGTGGGTGTTGTTTGTGGATGGCATGGATTTGAACATGGTAGGATATCATGATATTTCCTCTGCAGGTAGTTTTCCTCTGCAGGGGAAATGGTTAAACTTAATGAGCTGAGTGTAAACACGTTTTACAACAATCTATGAAGGTTCATGTTCGTACCTTGATGATGAGCCTTAGAATAAAGTTCAAATGCTGCCCATTTTTTTGACACTTCCTACTGCCTCAAGATGGCAAAGCACCGAAAATGCATTTGATTTCACCTAATATGAAAACCCTGAATGAATTTTTCAGCTCAGGTGGGCACATAAACAAGTGAGTGAGGTAGTGAGCGGGAATACTTACTCAGGCAGGGCCCTCCTGATGATGCTGTGAACTTGTTTGTACACATCCAGTTTGGAGAGGCAGCTGCACTGGGTGTGGTTGGCCACGCTGATGGTCACTGGCCTCGTGCCTTGTGTGATCGGCACCGTGATCTCAAACAGCTGCAGAGAAAGCAAAAGAGTGTGTCAGCGAGCGACCAGGTGAACCAGTACAGGGCACAATGAGCATTGTGCAGCGCAAAGCAACACAGAGCACTCGCCAACAAGACACATCCACGACAGTATACTCTACTCCCCTATGGCTGCCACTGCAACATTACAGATTGGGAGCTTGTTCTCTTACTTTGTTTCATACTGAACATCAACAACTCCACATGGATTATTCGAATGCATTCCCAGAGACAGCATGCAAAATTGAGTCCCTGCGTGAAGCCCAGTAGAGCAAGGGAAGTTAACTACCCAAATGCACCATGGATGGGGTCATCACCAGATGGAATGATTCATAAGAGCATACATTTTTTTGGTCTGAATACACAGTGGGCTGCCCATGTATGTTAACAAGTGAGGGTCAAAATAAGGTTCAATTTGACAGGATATATCTTCTATAGCATACGGTAGGCATTGGGATAAAAATGCATGATTGTTTTTTGTGTTAAATACAGTAATTGATTCAAACTGGCAGGCAAGCAGAACTGAGGTGTAACACAAATCTGATGGCACCAGTTCACTTGAACAAAGTGACTGTAGTTCAAGAAGTAAATATTCAACAAAGCAAATTATATACAACAAATTCCCACTTAGTATACAAGTAGATCATTATACAGTGCTTATCAATGTCAATATCAAATATCAATTAAACATGAATTACTACAATAAAAAGCTTTATGTGAAAAAGCATAGGTTTGTAATATTAGTGTGATACAGTGTCTGTGTAACAATTACATGCACAAAAAAGACAGCTAATGTTGCCAAATCACAGATCTTAGTGCTGATCCAAATGAACCATGGATTAGTGCGTTCCAGATCTTCCAGCAAATTCCAGCTCTTTTGAGCCCAGTGCTGGATGGACATGAGGTTATCTCATCTATTGGCGGCTGTAGAGAGGAAGACTGTACAAAACTAAATACAAAAGTTACATAACTAACTCAACTAAACATTTTTTCTTATCAAATAACCAAATCAGGTGTGACAAAGCTATATCTTTAATCCCACAAAAATACATATGCTTGGTTTCTAATAAATCAATATCACATCAAATGTAACCTATACAAATGAATTAAGAAAATGTAGAGCCCCAAAATGCAGAACTAAACTCGTTCAGAATGCAAATGTCTTTTGCAGTAACACATTTTTGTTTGGGTTGTTTGGATGGTAATCATTTAACATGTTACCATGTTTGTTTGGGCTTTGACTGGATTCAGGAATGTGGAGGCTTCTTAAATGTTGATGTTGTGCTAGATTGACTGGCAAAAATGACTTGGAGGCCAGTCTTGTAAAGGTCTCAATTAAGGTGGCACTGCTCCATCCAAGTGGATATATAAGAGAAAAGCAGAGGTTTGTGGTGAGACCGTGGGGGGAATGACATAGTTATAGTTGGCTCTCACCCACATAGCAGTAACATGATAAGCTTACTGAGTCGATAACCAGACTGAAGGAAACAGTGTGTGGTTAAGAGAATGAGATCCAGCACAAAGCTAAGGGGCATCCCAATGCAGAGGGGAAGTGTGATCAATGTTAGGGGCCATGACATATTATGGGATTGTGTAGTATGATAGGATTACAACAAAAAATGCGGTTTGGCCAAGATGCCCAGATAAGAAGAACAGATAAGAAGACTATGCAGCAGTTCTGACAGGGCTTCTGTCATAGATAACAGTGGATTAGCCACGTTTAAATTCCTGACTGATTTTGAACATTCCACAAGAGAAATCCTGAGACCGGTTTAAGAGCTGCCATCTTGACAGCCTCAGATAAAAAGTAGAAGTGGTGAAAGACACATGCAGTCATCACATGGTAATTGAAAAAAGGTACATCTAATGGACGGCAAAGTTTGAGATAATCTACATTAGTTGGAGAAAATGTGTAGTTAATGCAGTGGCATAGCCAAGGTATGCGATGTTCCTGGTCGCAGTGGGCACTACGGACTCTGGGTAAAACTGCTTAGCATAGGCAGGAATTCATTTGACTATTAACCATAGACCAGCAGTATGCGGGCCAACAGAGGATGTGTGGGTGACGCATCTGGTGATCATTGGTTAGCCACATATCACAAAAAACCTTTCTAGGCCAGAGGGCAAAGCAATCTGGCTAACCTCGACTCATTGTAATATTTCTCATCCACATGTTTTTCCTTCTCAGCGGGTTTGTGGAAGTGCCAGGTCGCAACTCAAGTTGCATATTTTATTTTCAATATTAGCATTTTCTTTTTGCTCTGATCGGTTCTAAAATTGTTGATTGACGCATGAAATGTGCTATGTAAATGAGGTGATTGCATTCAGTTGTTACGGCAGTGACAGTTGGCTTTGTGCTTTTCTTTGTTCTTGTCACAATTATAAATGGCAGTGAAAGCTTGCTTAATCCACAAAAGCACATGAGGTAGTGGGAGGATGCAAACATGCTCAATAACATTCAGATATGTTGCCACTTAATTCCGCTCTCTAATAATGCCTTACATGTGTTTGTCTTTATTAATTAATATCAGTGGCAGTGTAGACTTAATGACATAACTCAACAAAAAAGTAAACGTACCTTTCTTGGCCGGTAAGATGGTGAATACCAAAAAGCTGCTTCATAGTGAGATCCCCTACGCCTATTCTTCAGCAGGAGGATCTGCTCTCTCTGTGACGCATTTAACTCAACCTTTAAAAGTGTCATTCTGGTCTAAGGAAATTTCCTCGGCCACGTGTGTCACTCTCTTTTCTCCCAAACCCCAGTGTTGGGACAGTAAAGAGTGCACAGAACACCAAACTCACTATGGTAACTAACTGCGTGTTAGGGTTAGGAATCTGTGCTTGCCTCTAAATAATGTGCTTTACACTGAAATAAAAAAAATATATATTTCTAATATAGAAATCAATCAGCTAGAGTATACGGAATACATAATTTAGAGCTGTCTGATTCTCTCTTTGACTCCACGCACGCACCTGGGCGCGCACACACTGCAACGTCTTACCCTTTATTTTGTACACACAGAGCTTTAAACGTGTGTTTTCTAGTTAAGGAATATTGCAGATATCACTCTAAAAGACATTGGCAGCCCGATAAAACTTAATTGCGAATCTTCAACCAGACCCGGTCCCTACTTAAAATCGCTCTTGATATTACGATGACCTGGATGAATGAGAGCCTTCATAGACATATTTCTCAGCTCCAAAATGATGTATTCTGTCAATTCTAGCTGACTGATCGTTAGACTAGAAATAGAGGATACATTTCCCCATTGTGTGTGTGTTTGCATGTGCATGTGGGGACAAATAAAAACGCACTCTTAATTCTTCCAAATTAATTCAGATTGTACTCTACAAGTCGTACATTTCTCAGTACATTTCATCAGTCAGAATTCTCATTAGTCACGTGGACTGGATTTAATTTTATCCAGGAAGATAAACATAGACACAACATAAGCAACATCATTTCACTGTATAAGGTGATGAGAAGCCTCGCCATGAAACCGACATTAAGTCAGTTCAATTGCAGGTGAATAATGTCCGAAATAAAAATAAGGACAATGTAGAAAACAAGGGATAAAACGACGCAGATGCTGGAATAACGATTAACCCCTCCACATTAAAATACATTGGTTTTTAATACGTGGCCAGCACAACGTTTTTGGAGAGCGAATCGGTATGGTGGCCACAAATCAGTAGATACATTTTCGAAAATATTTGTTCGACTGGGAAATGCATGTAAGCTTAATACTTGTCTGGACCTTTGGCAATGTTGAGCTGTGGAGACATCCATTCACTAAAATTAAAATCCTTTCCCGTTATATCTGCAGGAGCAAAGTGATTTGTAAGAATTATAAATCAACCTGAATTATGATCATTACTTAGTAATTCTGCTAATTACAATACTGGAGAAATCACAAAATGTTGATTCTGTAAAAATCAATAAAATGTTTTTGTTTTCCACTAAAAACCTGGTGCTTTAATATCTGACCATGCAACTACACGAATATAACACATGTTATGGTTATGTTTTGTCAATCACAGCATGTGGTTAAGGTGAGTAAAATATTGGTTAATACTGAAGAAGTTCACAATGACTGAATATCTGACCGAATATGTTTTACAACCAACTACGGGACTTTACAAATTTGCGGTGAGTTTGTATCTTCATGTGTCTGTTCTCCGTGGCTCCACTGGCTTCTCACCACTTTTCCTCTATTTCTCTCTTTCCCAGGATAGATGGGATGTGAAATGGATGCAGCATGTACACAGCAAATCAATACAATAACAAATGTACAGCATTTATGAGAGAGATAGATAGAAGGCGAATAAGCAATAAAGCTCAGTTAAACCATAATACACTGGTTTTTCGGCTAATTAAGCAATACCTGTGAGTCAACATCAATAAAGATATGTTCCTTGCGAAAAACAAACTGTATTGAACATTATTAGGCACATAAAAGCAGTAAAACAGTTTGAATACTCACATTTATCGGCCTGACATTGTGCAGCATGAAGGGATTGCAATGCATTATGCAACTGAGCAAATCTAGTACATATCCGGGGATGGATCCAGCAGCATTTAACATTTCTCTGGAAAACGTTTTTAAATGTCACATACAAGACCTTTGAACCGGCCCCCCTGTTGATTAGCCCTCTGACTGTTTGCATGCTGGCTGACTATTTTTTGTGACTCTGAGATGGAAGACCTCAATTGCTTTTTTGTTGAACTCCACAGAGGGTTCATTGATGCCACAGGACAAAGAGGGGATGCAGATCATTCGGCCCAACTACAACCTCAACCTTTTGCAACGGGTTCCCAGCTACTACATCAGATCAGATCAGCCCAAGCCTAAATCCCAGGTTTGCAGCAGCCTGCCCAATCCAAAATGAAATGCTTGCAATCTACCCAGGAATCCAGAGCTTGAGCTGCCAGTTAATCCCCAGCATCTACTGCTACAGTGTCTGGGTTCCTAGCTGATGTCAAGCCTTTTCCTCCATTCGGGACCTTCTGTTCCTTTCCTCTGGGCCTCTGGTAGATCCAGCAGACGCCTACTCCATTCTGTTGTCAGGTGTGCAGGCCAAAGACAGTTCCTGAGTTCCTGACGGTGGTCTGACCACAATTCCTCAATCTCCACAGTGACCACCAACAACTGTTGCAGCTCCTCTGTCAGCTGTCCATCCGAAAAAGTTTTATGCAGTCATGTCAACATCTGATTCCTTCAGTGGAAATATTTCATTTCACCCGCTAGTGCATAAATATGTAGCCAATAACAGCTCAGCCATTCAATCATTCAAGATGTTCTTTCTGATAACAGCAATGGTCTGCTGGTTTTGAGCAGATATAATATACAATTAAACAGGCTCCATGCCTGGAGAGGAACGAAAAAGGGCCAGAGAGGTTGTGTGTCCTGTGCTCTGCTACTGTTATTACTGAGATTTATCTCAACATGTGATTCTTTTTTGGGGGGAAGACATGTGGCCTGCTCTACTCTTTGTTGTGTAAAATGAAGGAAGAAAAATACAGATACAGCTCCTTTCAACCCATGTTATGAATCTCACAGAGGAAATGTGTTCATCTTAAGAGAAACACAACATATCCACAACCAGTGAGCACCAAAACGCCATACTGAGAGCAAAGGAAAAGAAGAATGTGAAGCATTTCCACTTCAACTGCATCGAGTTGTTGAGAGCTGGGCTTTCATTTCACATGACACTGATGAAGATGCTTACACAAGACTGTTATGCAGGAGAGAACAGAAACTTCATTCCCTTAATCACAGGATTGAATAGAAAATAATTAGTCTCGATGAATACTATTCACAAACTTTAAACAGCTTAATTAGGATTAAAATCAGTAACGCAGACCTCAGCATTTGTGACCTGGTGGAGTGTTCACTACGGAAACAGAACGCGCACACACACAAAGAGAGCTCATCTCAGAGGCTACTATTGAGATTAAAAGTCCACCTCCAAAAATGTTTTTAATGCGGAGCTGTTTTGGCTTCTTAATTCTTCCAAAAGCTTTCTGATATTGAAATTGAATAGCATTGCTGTTTTTCACGACTCATCATCTGAGCAAAGGAAAAGACAAAAAGGCCAGTCTTGGAAATCTTGTAAAACTGTATATTTGGATACAGCCCCATCGTCTTCCACTCCAGCTTATTTCATTGTTTATTTATGTTTTGATATAAAGTTATGTGAGGTGTTTTCTCTGAAGTATACAAAATGAAAATGGCTTAGTCAATGGTGCTTTTCGCCCTTTTATTCGACCAGACAGCTTGAATGTGAGCTATTGTTGGGTATTTATTTAGTATTATGCCCCTCTCCCCATGGAAAGGCCCTCAGCTGATGCAAAAGCAAACAAAGACACAATTTATGAATATTTAAATAACCTGATGAGATGAAGATATATAGATGCTTACTTGTATTCTATTGTTCAGTTCTATGCTCAGAAATGTTTAGCTTATTATTTGCTTGCTCATAAAGAGATGTTAATGTATCTGTGTGTAAGAGGGTTTTATGATTCAAGGTGTCTTTAGATTTTAAACTTAGGCGACCATGTAACCATACAGATACAAATGTTAATCGCACCACTCAGACGTGACATTTAGCACCATTGAAATTTAAATTCCTCCCTGCTATGCACACCACGCCTCACACCACCACTTTTGGTTTAGAACCAAGGAAATGCATATAGCCTACTTTTGGTTTAGAACCAAGGAAATGCATATAGCTTATAATTCAAAGGAGAACTGAAACTGTGTATGCCGTAAACACATGACAACCTGGACAGACCGCTGATCCATGCACCACATTGGCAGGAAGGAGACGCTCAGGACTAACCAAGAGGTGCCACATCAAGAGCACCTCCGACCTATAGTTTAGACCAATAGCAATGTATGTGCCTCAATGTAATGAGCCGTGAAGCAACACACAGGGCTCTTTGGTTATGGGTCCACCTGGAGGCGGAGAAACCTTGATCAAGCCTTATATTCTATGCCTTCTGTAATAAATCTTTTTGTTAAACTTAAATGTGTCATTGGTGATCTGTCCTCGGCCTGGAGGAATTAAAGAACCCCACACTCTCAAATGCCACAGCGACATTTTTTTTTTTCAAAACCGCTTGATGATTGATGCTAGAGGAAAGCATTAGGTTTCCTTTTACAGAGAGTGTACCATGAGTATGTACGGCAAACTTCACTGGCACCTAAGGATAAGCTGTCAACATATCTCCTTCTTTATAGCTCTATTGGAAGATAGGACCCCATTGCTGTGGTAGAATATTTCTGCAGCATATGTGAGGCGATAAAGGTGAAACAGCCAATAAAACAATACAGAGGAGTAAAAAAAGAATAGACCTGTTCCACTCACACATCTGCAGACAAGAAGTTCAGTACTTGACAGAAAGTACTGAATTAAAACCTTATGCAGAGAACCCACAGACAGACGTGGCCCGTTTAAGACACTCAAAGCCGCTCAAATAGTAAATTATACAGTTTAGCACCACTTCTATTACCCGCTAAGTGTTAAACCCTCTCAACGCCTGCCAGCTGACTTCAAGGTTCCTCCAAAGCAAGTCGGCACAAGGAAACTTTGAAGATGACGAAACTAACCGCAGAATGCCATTGGACGAAACAGCCACATCTCCTTGCCTCTTCATATTTCCATTTACAGACAAATTATTTTCAATCACATTCTAAAAGCCGTATAAATTCAGCAAAGTGTGAATTGTCCATCTAAGTTGGCCACAATTTGAATGACGCAGTACGCTGCCTGTGTAAATCTCCGCACTCCGGCCAGTAGTCTGAGATGGCTGCCAAAAACAGCAGTTAGGAAAAACTAGCGGAGAGAAAAAATGCCTTGTGAAACCTCAAAAGACTGTGGCTCAGCACCCGCAGCCTTGTCCCCGCTGCCAGGCGAAAGACTCAGCTTCAACCTTGGCCTCTTTTTTTTCTTCTCGTACATCAACTACAGCATGGTCTGCTGCTTGAACTTGTTTTTTTATATATATTTTGTGGCTGATGAGCCAAACACATTTGTACAATTCTCAAAATACATATGCTGAGGCGGCATTTTGAGTCTGTTTTTTAGATGGGTGAAAGGTTTTGAAGAACAATAATGGTGTGAGGGAAAAATAGCAAACACAAAATCATTGCAGATCATTCGAGAGTACTGACAATCTAAAACTGGTCATAGACTAAGTTGGCAAACCTTCAGTGAACCTTATAAAAAATAGCAGTGAGTGGGCAGACATAAAAACTAATCCTGTTAAAGTCATATCACCATTTATGTATTACCAGCGGTCACAACATGACATTGTGGGACCACTGTAAAAATTGCAAAACTATTAACATGTTTTGTATCAAGCTTTTGTCTGTCTGCCATTTCGTGTGGTGTCGGCAGTGTAAAGTGAGTTTATCAGAGCTTTATTTGACAAATATGGCTCCTATATGTGTCAACTATATACATATATCCGACACATATAGCTCTTATATTCATTAGATCCACTCTGCCTTCTTTATTTCATTGTGCTGCTTGTAGCTGAAACATAAACACACACACATACATCTACACACAGAAATGAGTATGAGCACAAAAATGCATTTACACATGCACCCTAGGTGTACAAACACACAACCAGCCAAACACACAAAGACAGCCACATTCTGGCATTAGTACTCATAGACTTCCTGTTCTGATTTAATCAGCTTCAACAGTTCATCTAACAAAAGAGCCCTCGAACCAGACTGCCACTGCCAGTTCATTAAATGAACACTTAAAGGAAATGTATATAGCAGCTGAGTTGAAACAATGACCTGCCACACACTGAGCCAGTCCTTTAACGAGAGCTACCTGTAAATGAGCTAAGCAGCTGACTCCATTTACAAACTGTTTCCACAAATCTGTGAGATAATATCTCAGATTACACCGTCCATGTGTAGAGCAAAAAAGGCCAAACACAATATTGTTTGGATCATTTTTAAGACCCTTACTCAAAGCATTGCTGTTTGTATTTACTTTTACACAATTCAAAATAAGTTCATCCCATGGATCGCTGTCGGATTTCTGAAAAGTCAGACCTCCCTACAGAAGCTGCCAGAGCACTGGAGTCCTCTGTGTCTGAGCATATTTTTTTTTATGTAATTAGTTAACAGAAGAGCTATTATACAACTGAGGGGTTCATTACCTTCATAGGGTTTATAGGTTCTATTATAACTAATATATTTTAGCAGTGAGTGACAGAGTTCAGACACTGACGTTGAAAATATTAACAGGTTCAACAAGCTCGAGTGAAAATAAACAATAACAAATCAGTGTAGAGAACATTCAGCTGCAGCTTCAAATTTTTATCTGACTGCGAGCATTGCTGTCCTCGGTTAACATTGTTGCTTTGTTGTATCAGCTGTTACTAATTGAACTGCTGTCAGTTTGTGTTTCTGCAGCTCCAACAAATCCAGCAGAGTGAGGTCTCCCATATGAACTTTCATAATAACAGTTATGTTATTGATACTTGTAAAATGTATATTTTTGAACTGTGCACTTCAGAATTTGGATCTAAAAGCTGATAAAGATATGGGGTAAAGTATTTCCTCAGATGCACAGGTCGGAAGAAGTACTCAATATCAGCAGACACCCAATATTGAAAGACCAGGGCCAAATAGAATAAACAGAGTTTGAAGCAGAGATAATTAAAAGCTTGGTGAACTTATAAAGTGCTTAATGTGCTCATAAATTGTCCAACTTAGCTCCTTGGGAAGAGGTGTGCACTTTGGATTGTTGATGTATAAGAGATCTAAGTAGCTATTTAATATGTATTTTTGTAAATCCCCAAAAAAACATAATTAAAATGATTTGAATGCATATGTTTTTTAATTTCATGGCATGTTTAAATAGCAATGATTGCTTGCTTGTATAAGGATTATGTTATTAAAATTCCTCTTTATGTTAAGATATGAATAAGTTGAACTGGCTAAAAAAGCATATTTGCTAGCTTAGATACTGGGAATCAAGCCAACAGCATGTTTTCAATATACTGCACAGTATGTTTGCTAGTTATTCATGCACCATGTTTGTCTGCCTTAATATGTGCCTGTCACCATACATCTTGTTATGATGCTGCTGTACCACTGCTTTATGGCTACTCTTGATATTTCTCATCAGGATAAAATACATCAAGGTGCATTCACTGTCCCAAATTGTAGTGCTAAATACAAAAAAACAAGAGCATTTCTAGCAGCCCAAACAGTGTGAGTTTAATTATTTTCACCTTGTGAATCCCTATGTGGCATTGCAAAACCTGATCATGGTTCAGAGCCAACTCTCTTAGGATCTATCAGTGTTGTACTTTAGATAGTGACAGTCTGTCTGTGTTTACACATTTTTGTCCAAGTTCCACAATTGTTTACTGCTCAGTTGCAGTCAGAGTGGATATTTCATTCATCTCCAAACAAAATGACAATGATTAAGAATTTGACAAAAATCTTTCAGCCATGCATTAGCCCTTTTCCAAACATGCATATGGTGTTTCATGCATACATTCTAACACATAATAATGAAGGCACTCACTGTTTTGCTGAGGTAACCGGTGGTGATGTTCCTGCATTGTTTGTCCTCCGAGTGACAGCATCCTCCACATCTGTAGACGGACACACAGGGTGGTTTATAGAAGACGTTGGTGGGAGCTCCATACTCCCTGCCCACGTCGACACACACTTCCCTGGGCATGCACTGAGTCTTCCTCCATTCTGACTCTATACCTGCACACACACACAGGCCAAAGAACTATGAAAACGGGTTCTTTCCGAATGTTACCATGTTATATCATTTAGTCATGTGTCACATAATTTTCCTTGTTGCATATAGTATCAAGTGCGATACAAAGTCTTCAAAAACGTCTTCAAGAAATCTTCAACCAGTCCAGTTGCCTACTTTGAATCGCACTTTTTATTACCATGACCTGGATGACTGAGAACCTTCACAGACATGTTGCATATAGTCTTTTTTTTGTATTTCCTGAAGTGTTAGCTCATTAACAATTACGATTCCCTGGATGCCTAGGGAAGAGACTCCTGGATCAGAAACTGTCTCATCTATAGATGACTATTTTTCCAAACAAAATGTTACATAATAACAATTGTTCCCCATTTCCATTACTCAATTGGAGGTATAAACACTTTTGTAACCCCTACTGCGACATTTTTATAAAGTTTATCCATGCTCACACTCACGCAGCATTGAACTATTTTCCTCATTCTAAATTGACCCGACCTCAGTATCAGGATAGTTTTTCTGATGAGACCAGTCGGTAAGCTCTCACACTTAATCCAGTTTTTTGGGTAGTCATTGCATTTTGTATTGGCTTTGTCTCTCGTCTCTCGATAAGGGCAAAGCATGACTTGGCCCATAATACACTTGGTCCATCTGACACCCATTAGTATAAGCGCACACACACACACACACGGACACACACACACAGACACAAACACACACACACACACACACACAGCTCTCCATATGCCAAGAGTTAAGAGTTGCCAAATATAATAATATGACACCACCCTCTGAACTGTGTGAATCAATGAGGAACAGGAATCAACATTTCAATTTAAATAAAGACCAGGGTGAGGACATGGAAGCCACAGTGCAGATTTACATCACTGACAGCAGACATCTCCTTACAGCTCCTGTAAAGTGCTTTGTCAAAGAGTGCTTTAAAACAGATCTTCTGATGCAAACAATTCCTCACCCACACACCATGATGCAAAGCAACAGATAGTTAGTGCGCATCTGAGAAAATATATTTATGGGAAATCTCTGAGTGACAGAGAAAATGTGCTGGTTTTATAAAATCTATAAAAATCTGTCCAACCTATATAACCAGAAATCATACTTGTGGTTTTACTGCTGTTCCTCTGCCCATGCAGGGAGCAAGATTTCAGGCTGTGTGGCCAGCTTGTAAACATACAAATGTATACACAAATATATGTGGTAATAAGTAACCACCAGAACCAGATCCACAAACCGCCAGCTCTCTCAATTTAACATTGCAGCCTACATTGTAGGTACTGTGCGTTTGGCCAGTTTTATATATACAGTAAAGTAGTCAGCATTGATTCATACAAAGTAATATCAACAATTATGTTGTGTTGTGTATGGCTAGACTTCTAGCCAGAAGTTCTTCAATCCTGTGAATCATGAAGCTTCTTTCTAACAATGATTTTTAAAGTATGCTTTTATTTAACATGAGGTAGAGAAGAATTAGAACTGAAATAGTATGAGACCAATATAGATAAGATCACATATATAAATGGCTCTATTGCTATCATTATAGTCTATGTGTGTATATACAAAGATAGTATGGGCCAAATCTTAGAGCATAGTGTGGCAATATTTGGGTCTTTAACTCAGCAAGGGTCTTCGTGGAGGTAATATAATCTGCGCAACTCATCATGTGCATATAGTGCTGTGAAAAGGTATTTTGCCCCTTTCTGATTACTTTTTTTGTGATATTTCTATTATTATTTTTTAATGTTTCAACGTTCAAAGCAGGATTTTGTTTAATTAAAGTAAAGCGCTGTTATCAACATCTCATGTTATCAACAACAGTTGGCGTACGGCGTTGGCGTACGGAGAAGAATTGTCTCATCATTTTTCCATGATCTACCAGTGAAAAATAAGAATTCAAAACAGGAAAAGTTATAACCAGGCAATGAAGAGAAAAGAAGAGATAACTTTAGCACTTTAGTATTTTTGACAAAATTTAGTACCTGTAGGCCACAGTGAAAATTAAAACCTTTGGGGCCAGTGGTGTTGATTACAAGTGTTGCACACGAATCCACTAAGATGCAGATGTGCCAAGAAGTAGAGATGTGTTTTAAAGGTCGACATTTGATCGGCTTTGTTGAGCCAATCAGCTCTCTTAGACATGATGGGGTCGGGTCATTAAGTGCCTCTGTAAGGGAGGAGAAAGATTTTAAATTCTATTCTGGATCTCACAAGTAGCCCGTGTAGAGTAACTTATATTGTTTCTTTTACTAGCTCCATTCCTTTGCCGAGCACACAGAAGCATGAAAGTGGACAGAAGATAGACATTAAGCTTCCTGGCCATCTTCTGTCACTCAAAAAGTTACTTACCAATGATTATACCGCTCTGTAACACCTACACACGAGAGCCTCGTGTGAAACCAAAACTGAGAAATGCAGCAGCAAATGATTATTTATTGTAAGTTTCACCTTTTTTCAACTGGTGATGACTCCACTGTTATCAAACTGGTTTTACTCTATTAGACCACAGGTTAAGATGTATACAATTGTTTTATTATAAGGGAAACAAAAACAAAAAATTCTGATAATAATGAATTTGTGTCATTTCCCAACGATGATTCTTATTAGGTGTTGCCATATTTATTTGAATTGGTTATCTGAGATAACAACAACCACATTTAATGTGACCTATTTTCAACAAAAAGATTGAATCATTTCATTAACTACTCTTTGCTGGTTCAGTTCAGCATTTCACGTGAAGACGCTATTTATATTTTCTTCACAAAATGAAAGCGCAAACCTACTTTTCAAAACATCCAGGTTGAGGAAGGCGGCGGCAAATGTTGGCTCGTCTGTATCAACCATTGGCTTCAGTTGATGAGGCTGTGGCCTCTGAGGGTGTTTGAAGGCTGAGGAGGCCCCGGCAGCAGAAAGTTTGGATCTGCATTTCATAGCTGCCCAGTATGACGGGTAGATGAGACTCATCAGCTCATCCACACTGGAGGCTGAACGCAGCCTGTGCTCCACGTCTGGTTTAGGACTAAAGTCCTGCAAGAGACAAACAACATCAAATGTACTACTGTTATTGTAAGTGATCATACAAGCCAGATAGTTAGTTAGATAGTTCCTGAAGAACATGTGCAAATGGAAGTGAGCTGCACCAAAGAAATTGCTGTCAAAAAATCCGTGAGTGGCTGTAGATAAAATGTAAAAGATTGCCCACATTTTGATGAAACAAATAAAAGAGTACAAAAGGTCAAAATAAAATATGTTCAAGTGTATACATAAAAGGGTCGTACAGGAACCAGAAGTTAAATGTGTATTATTACTGTGTAACATAACTGTGACAAATGAATATTTACCATATTCAGATTGCAAGATGAGTTGGATCAGTCTCTATTTTCTTTGGCTTCTTGTAAAGTGATTGCACTGATTTGATATCTCCTGCCAGTAAAACGTTGCTGCACTTTGTACAAGATAATTGAGCTTGCAACTTTTTGGCTCTCTAAAAATATTATGGGAACAAAACTGCGTTTTTGAAGTTCGTGAAATAAAGTACAAAGATCTGTAGGAAAACATACATGGGGTTTGCTCTTTCCAACACTTTAATAAATCGTTACACACACTTAATGCTGATGATGAGCCTAAAGACTAATGATAATACTCTAATCAAAATTAAAACTTATTTGTATGATGCATCATCTTTGGTATTTAATCCCAAAGCAATGCTTTATAGGTCATTTACATGTGCAGTTGTTTTTAATATTGAGTTAATCCTAAATGTATTCTGCATTCACACTGCAAACACTGACAATGCACACATGGAGTGATGAAAAATGATAGGTAAATATTAGGGCTGGGCAAGTAAACGCGTAAACGCTTTAATTAATTGACTTTTGATAGATTTTTTTTCCGTCTTTCACCGGCTCTGAATACACATACACAGACCATGGGTCACTGGAAGGGCGGGATGTCAACCTTCATCAATGACATTTCCTTTTTTGACTGAGATTCTCCAAAGGAAATCCAATATAAACATGGACTTCACAGACTAAAAAGTCCGCTGCACAGTAAATCCCAACTGTGACCACTTCACCTCACTCTAACAGGGACACTTGCTACTGAACATAGACTGATTATGCTGCTCCCTGATAAAAGAAAAATCTTTATGGTACCAGTTCAGAAAAAAACTTGCAAATATATATTTTTTAAATGTTAATGCTCAGTATGTGCTGGTTTTATATTTCATTTGATTAAATTAATTAATGTTTTGAGTTCAGAATTTCTTCGAAAAGCGACTAGTTTGCAGGTATGAATATTTAACACGAAGTCCCTGTAACTGTTTAGATAGCAATCATTTCCTATAATTTGGTTTCCTTTCATTAAACTAAAAACTAAAGTAACTAACACAAGTCACAATATCTTTATGTTTATTACACAGCTTCCGTTACCTTTATTCTCACCATTAGCTGGCCAAAAAAGGTAACTTGTGTCCTGAGAGAGGTGATTTATGGAGACGTTTTGGCCAAAACGTTGGGCGACAGGTCGTTAGTCTCAGACACTCAAGACATCAGCGTGCATGAGTGTAAAGTCATGATTTACTGCACAGTGTTTCAATTCAGTTCACAGTTCACCTCATTCTTCGTCTTTGAAAAATGTATGGTCAGTGTATGTTAATGTTATCTCACTTCCTGTCCTTCAGTACAATAAGATATAAATGTACTATTTATAAAAACCTCCACACAATCGGTCTGACAAGAACATGACTGTTACGCCACAAGCAAGGCCGGGTCTCTCCCTCACACACAGACACACGCACGCACGCAAACTGATTGGCCTTTGTATTAAAGACTAGCCAAACAGACAGAGTACAGCAGGCCATTGTATTTTAAAGACTCTCACTGTTAATCGTCACAGCATAAGATAAGATAAGATAAGAATCATTTTTGTACTAGAACCACTTTATTTATCCATGTGTGTTTGTATATGCATAAACCTGTTTTGTCTTCTGTGTGTGTTAATGTGTGATATATATAGTGGAGCAGGTCATCCCCTAATAAAAATGTCAGTGGTTTGATACCGGGCTCCTGCAGTCCTTAAGTCAAAGTACTCTCCTGGTGGATGTGTTTAAATGGGATGTATGAATGATAGAGGGGTACTACATATATTAGTATGCATATGTCAGTAAATGGGTGAATATTATTTGTAAATCACTCTGAGTGGTCTTCAAGTCCAGAAACTATTCAATTGCAATCCATACTATACCATGTCCCCTCTGGGTTTCCTCCATTCATGTGGGAAAAGAGTCTTTACTCTGCCATTAAACTGGCTCAAAGCTGTTCTAGATAAGATTCCTGTCACCTGACGGAACACCTGAGGAAATACAAACTCCTGTTCTAAAGACTGGACCAGGCGCGAGATCACAATTGGATTGACTACGTTCAGCATTTTTTGTCAATATGTCAATACTTCTGAAGCCAAAAGAAAAATCTAAGCATTTCAATGGCAGCAGATAAAAGCCACCCTATAGATGGTGATTACCAGGGGTGCACAGAAGCTGTACGCAGGTACGCATGAGCAGCAAAAATCTGGAATGCTTAACGTCACTTGTGTCACTAAGCTCCTTTGCATACCAAACACTGTCTCTTGGTAATCATCTGAATAACTTACTAAAAAGGTTATGTGCACCCCTGTTATGAGACAGTCATTCATAGAGATGTATTTATACTGAACCAGTACTGGGGCCTCCTACAGATTTATCACTTCTCTCATTTACTAGAGCTCTGATTAGTATTGTGTATTGTGCTGCATATTGGGTAAAAAAGTGAGTGTGTGAATGTGGAAAAAAAAATTGGGCACAACCTTAGTTCTGAAAATTAGCTCAGTAAGATTTGCTAAGCTCTAAATGCTAAACAGTTGAGGTAGTTTATAAAAGTCAAGAGAGCCAAATAAGCTGTTAAATATTGTCTAGGAAGAAAATTGGGGAAGCTGCTTTCATGCACTATGCCCCCAAACTGTGACCACAATACAAAAAGCATCAGGGAGGCAAACTCATGAACAATTTTAAACTGCAGCTAAAAACACACTTTTCTTACTGTATTTATTTATGCTTTCTATTTTATTTTAAATGTACAGTTGGGTCCGTGTGTGTTTGGGTGTTGGCACGGTTTTGTCTGTGTGCACCACCACTGTTGAATTGGCATGGAGCGGTGTGTGCTTTGGGTGCAGACTTTCAGCTTTGGTTTGGGGGTGCCCCCGGTCACTCCATTTGAGGGATCAGGGATGGTTGGGAGGACTGGCGAGGGTGGTTCTTTGTGGCAGCCTGGGGTGTGGAGTCTGTGGCTGCGCTGGACGTTGGGTTTTGTCTCTGGTGGTGCTCTGCTGGGTCTCTGCTGCGGCCGTTTTTGCTTCCTGCTTGTTCTTGGCGCATTTTCCCTTTGGTTTTGTCTCCGGCAGGTGGGGTTCATGCTCGATTGGATTCGGCTTGGGTGGTTGACTTGGTCGCTGTATTCGGCTGCCCTGCCTTGGAGGCCTCTTTGTTGGGTTACACGGTGTGCTTTGGGTCAATGTCTGTTTGCAGTGTGGACCACCGTCCGATGAGTTCTGGGGCGTTCGAATGTGAGCGGATGGTAATGTCCGGAACACTTCAGAATTCAGCCTGCTTCTTTTGGGTGTGAATGCGCTTGGGTTGGAGCTTGGCGTCTGCACTTGAGGCGCATGTTCATTGTCTTGTTTCAGGTCAGTTGTGGTGGTTTGCAACGGGGTTGTGGAGATTGTCTTGATGTACTGATGTGTATGGACCTAACTATATATATTTTTTCTTCTTTGTTCTCTGTATCAAAGCACTTTGAGCTACATCCTATGTATGAAAAGTGCTATACAAATAAAGCCTATTATTATTATTATTATTATTATTATTATTATTATTATTATTATTATTATTATTATTATTATTATTATTATAAAAAATTGCATTCAGTATCAGCAGGTACCTATTTTTAAAAGACACATACAATAATCAGGAACAACACAACTAATTAAATAATAGCTGAAAACCAAATCAGAGAAATAATACACAGTTGACAAGAAGTGAATAAATTGTGTCTGGATCCTGGCTAAACCCTGTACTTATTAAACAATATATTATTATTATTAAATAAAACCTTTTTCATAAAGTCTGCTTATGACGGTATGACAACCTTGAGCAAAAGTATCAAAGTATGATGGTATGGTACAGCTCTACAATGTGCTTTTAAAAAATTGTCTGGGTAAAAAACAACAATGATTTTTTTTTCTATTGAACACACATTTTTAACATGTTTGAACATGAGTAAGTCAACAACGATGCAACCGTACACAAGTAGAGTGTGTGTGAATGAGCGAAACCTCTTATCTGGAAGCTACTGAAAAATGTAATTATAGTACAGTTAATATATATCTAAGTACACACTTAAAGGCATTTAGAGGTGTTAATTGATGTGCTTTTAAGCATGAAATGTCTGTTCACAGCTCATACCGACTTACTGGCTAAGTAAACATAATGTAAAAGGTGTGCTTGACCTAATTTCGCGTATGCATACTAGTGTATTTACTGTTTACTTACTTTTATCGTGTATTTAATTTGTACCAGTGCAGTACCCTAGTTCCAAATGATATTACTCATTACTTGCCTGCAGACTGTATGAACCTAAGTGGACAAGAAGTGAATAAATTGTGTCTGGATCCTGGCTAAACCCTGTACTTATTAAAAAATATATTAATATTATTAAATAAAACCTTTTTCATAAAGTCTGCTTATGACGGTATGACAACCTTGAGCAAAAGTATCAAAGTATGATGGTATGGTACAGCTCTGCAATGTGCTTTTAAAAAATTGTCTGGGTAAAAAACAACAATGATTTTTTTTTCTATTGAACACACATTTTTAACATGTTTGAACATGAGTAAACATGAGTAAGTCAACAACGATGCAACCGTACACAAGTAGAGTGTATGTGAATGAGCGAAACCTCTTATCTGGAAGCTACTGAAAAATGTAATTATAGTACAGTTAATATATATCTAAGTACACACTTAAAGGCATTTAGAGGTGTTAATTGATGTGCTTTTAAGCATGAAATGTCTGTTCACAGCTCATACCGACTTACTGGCTAAGTAAACATAATGTAAAAGGTGTGCTTGACCTAATTTCGCGTATGCATACTAGTGTATTTACTGTTTACTTACTTTTATCGTGTATTTAATTTGTACCAGTGCAGTACCCTAGTTCCAAATGATATTACTCATTACTTGCCTGCAGACTGTATGAACCTATTAGTATACATTTATGTTGCTGATTCCCTTTGCTTGATATTAAACCAGCTGTTCACAGAGAGAGAAAGACAGACACAGGGAAAAATATCTGCAACTCCTTAAATAGAAAAAAGTATATTAAATTAATATGGTAGACAGCAAGGTGCAGTTCAAGAAACACAGGGACAGGGATTTGATCAGTTTTGAATAAATTAGATTAGAGTAGATTAGATTAGGATATTTAGTCAGATAAGACCGAACATTGCAAGTAAAGATTAAAGTGTCAAACCAAATAAAATGCTTTGAGACAGAAAGACAGAAAGACAAAAATAACACTGTCGAAAAAAGTCTTGACCGAAAATTGGCAGCTAAACTCTAAATGTTACCACAGAGGTCTACATAAAGCCATTACCTGCCTAACCCATGTAGAATGGATGTGACACATTACTACTTCTGACTGAGCTACCAAAACATAAAATATTTTTTAAAATCCTTGTACAGGGTTTGAAATACCCACCTGCAATGTGCAATTAGCAGAATTTGCTGGTGGTACACCTCTACTATTTTGGCCGATCAGCCGACATTGAATCCCTCCTGCATCCAAGCGGAGAGGAGAGTTGGGTGCCCGGTGCAGTGTTGTCAACTTGGCAACTTTTTTTTTATCAAAAGCGACCAGCCCCTCCGCCGTTCCAAATTGCTCACAGGCGGTCAGTTTCACAGCCTTGCGTAGCAGTCCCAGGAGCAGTCCGAGCAGAGAGGAGACCGTCCCACCTCTCTCCGCGTCCACACTGCATGAATTGCACATGCGCAGAGCCACCGCTGATCCCTTCCTGCTCACAGTGTGCGATGTAAGACTCAGTCACTTAGCGCAGGGGGTGTCAAAACTACGGCTCGCAGGCCTCCTTCGGTCCACTTTGCAGTTTCATCTGGCCCTCAATCATCCACCAACCATCATCCCACCCCCAAACATGCTCGATCTGTTTTGCTAGCATGTTAGACTTCAGTCGCAGTTAGCATTAGTGGTGGAGCAATAAACCACTTTCGTCTATACAAACTTGTTTCAAGTGTTGTTATTAATTTAGGCAGTAATAAACCAATATCCCTATCAAAAGAACAGTGTTTATTCATGTTTATTGAGAATACAGTTTAATGAGAAGATGCTTTTGAGCATCAAAGATATCATATCGATAATTTGCACCTTTGAAAGTGCATTCTAAAAATGTACAATGCTGTGTATGTCTGTATATGATGATATGATAAAGGCTTCGCCCGAGTAAGAAGGTTGTATTAGGGCAGGAACATTAACATGGGTACCTGCAGGCAGTTTTTCAAAATTGCAGGTAAAATATTGCAGGCAACAAAAAGGTAAATTATATTAGCAATTGCACACTAAGTTAAAGATAAAGTTGCACAGAGACAATATCTTTGGGTGACCTTAAAAGCGAAAAAGCTGGCTGTGAGGGAGCTGGTAAGCACCCCCCTCACTAAGGTTAAGAGAATCACTTGTACATTATAAATAGACTGAACACAGACTAAAAACAGGAAGTTACTGTTTGGTTATTTGGTGCTTTTATTTTGGTAAACCCTTTTAACCAATCAGTCTTTAAGGTTTAATCCTGAGCAGGTAATGTTCATGGAGTGCACACCTACAGATGCGTCCACAGGACAACAGCTGCCTTCAATTAGCTTGTTAGGCTGTAGTGGATTTCCTCTAGAGAATCTCAGTCAAATGAAATTCAATGCAGGTTGAGTAGTTTTGCCCTCCGCTCTGAGTCTTACACATGTGAGTACTGCAGCTGTGTGAGGCCCCGCCTGTAAATGCTCTCATTGGTCAAGATGTGTGATGAAGCCCAAGCCAGTACTGATCAACATCCTGTCCCTCCTGTGACCCATGCTTCGTCTGTATGTGCATTCAGAGCCAGTGAGCAACAGACTTAAAAAAAAAAAAGTTAATGCATGATAAAAAATAATTCACGTTATAAATGTAACTGGTAGTTAATAAATGTATAAAAGCGATAACGCATTAACTTGCCCAGCCCCTGAACAGGAGGCAGAGTCAGAGTAGAGCAGAAATGGATAAATGCAGTTCATGTTTTCATTGTGCAACTACTACACCTGGATTACTAAATTGTTATTTTTCTTTTGTTGACTGAGATTCTCAGTCAGAAAATTCAGAACAAACATGGACTTCAAAACTCCCCTGCGCCGCAAATCCCAGCTGTGTACTTTTTTTTTCTGCTCAACCACTTCACCTCACTCTTACACAGTGGTTTGCAACTGAACTTGCTTCAGGGCCCACATTTTTCCCTGCATGAAATCCCCAAAACCCAAAGTGCGTAGCGATGCTATCCGTGTGTGTCTTTGGGGGGGGGATAATGCGATTGATCGCGATTTAAAATGTAATCATTGCACAGCACTAATATACTGCTCACAAAAAGTTAGGGATCTTTGGCTTTTAGGTGAAATTTATGGAAAATGTAAAACAAATCACGCTACAGTGGTATATCATGAATGCAGGGCATTTAAGTGGAAGCATACAATGGTGATTTCCTCATCTCAAACTATTTATTGAAACAAAAGCCAACAACAGGGACGTTTCAAGACACTCTGGGGGCCCCATGCAAAAAAAGCTTTTGACAGAGTGCAAGTACTATGGGGGCCCCCTATAAGGGTGTTCCCGATGTTTCCTTGCAGTGTCTTCTTCATCGCAAGACATTTAAGGGGGTTTCAGGTTGTCGTTTGCTGTGGACCAATGTAAACAGCCGGCCTTTGGGGGCCCCTTCAAGCTCGGGGCCCTAGGCAATTGTCTAGTTTGCCTGCCCCGTTTGGGTATACAATGTTGGGATCTGTGGTCACATGATTATTATCTTTGACTGGAGAAGCAGGACTATCTCGCCCTGTATCATAAAAGTTCTTCACACCCCTGACTTCCAGAAGTGGGGGTCAGTCCCCCAGGAAGACAGTGTGTGATAACAAGGATCAAAGACAACTGGGACATCTGGCGACAGAGGACATGCCTCCAAGTCCACCATTTGCAGAGCGCAGGTTTTGAAAGAGCGACACTGAGCTTCCATTGGATGAAACACCGGGCCCCCAGCCCTGGTGAAGTGTCTGTGACATCACTTAAGTGATAAAAGCCAAGGCTTCTTCCCCTCGCTCTCTTCTCCACAACCTCATCAGGAGCACAGCAGCGAGTCAGCTCAGAGACGCTACACCTCCAGAGACGCAAGGAGCAACAAGGCCTTCTCCTGCACCGAAACAGCACAGCAAGGACTGCAAGGGCGTCCGATCACAAGCTAACAGCAGCAACGCAACGCAACTCATCTCTTTTCAAAGGACTGGTAACAAACTGGGCATGACACACAAGATTAAACTACATTGCTTAAGCATTCCAGGGTTTAACGGTGACAAATGAAATGTATATCAATCTGATTATTTCACCTTAGAGTATGTGTTAATGTGTTCTTACAAGGTCAGGATTGTAGTGAGATTAATGATGCTACAGAAAGACACCAGGTCTGGCATAGAAATAACTCCTCTTCCTTAAACCTAAACTGTTACCAAAAAAGGCACACACATAGCCTGATTTGGCCTTCGAGGCAGAGTGGAGGTCAACACCTCTTGAACTCCATTGTTGTCACACGTTCTCACACGAGGACGTAAGAAAGCCACACACACACACGCACACGCACGCACATGCACACACACACACACATTCTATGTTTTGTTTATGTTTTCTTAATAAATGTTTTGTTTATGCAATCTGATTTTCGGATTAATATCGCGCGAGTATTCCCCACCTCTGTTATGCAAATAACTCCTAAATCAAGAATGAGACTGATAATTAATCAAATAACTATCATTTTCCGCTTAATAAGCGGTGGTGCCCCCGAGGTAGACTGCTGATTAAGGTCAAATTCTATAAATTAATATAAATATTGATTTAAATTATGATTTTGATAGTCTTAATTTGATTAGCCACATGCCCAGTAAAGTTTACTTAGACCAAATGGTGCCTCGTTTGAGGGTTATCTGATACAAGTTGATATAGAGCACGTACAATCAAATCTGTTAAAGAACAGCAAGTAGTGCAGAAAGTACTGAAACATTGAACTGTTTGACATGTATATTCAAAAGTTTAGAGAAGGTCATATTAAGTTCACCTGTAAAGGTTATAGTGCACTTTAGGTTCATCCTGAAATTTCACCCAATGCCGAATATCCCTAACCTTTTGTGAGTACTGCATATATATATATATATATATGTGTATATTAGTGCTAGGTACCGCTAACATTTTTTTATCCCAATTAATCGCATTATTACCTGCAATTTATTGTAATTAATTGCATTGTTATGTGCAAAATTCAATAATGAATTCAAAATGTATGTATTGCTCACTTCAAAAGTATGTAAGTAGTATGAACAAAAGTGCAAACCTTGTAAATCTCAACTTAAACATTAAAAAACTTAATTTAAGTGTCCCTGTTAGAGCAGTGGTTCACAACTGGTGGGTCATTGGGAGTGGCTCGCGGGAGAATTGCTTCGCTTCCCCCCACAAACACACACACGGGAGCATCGCTACACGCTTGTCTGTCAACAACACACACCGAAGCATTGCAGCACGCACCAACCTTTCCGTAGACAAATAACCCTGGATTTGGGGGATTTCATGCTGGGAACAACGTGGGTCCTGAGGCAAGTCCAGTTGAGAACCACTGTGTTAAAGTGAGGTGAAGTGGTAAAAAAAAGTACACAGCTGGGATTTACTGTGCACGGGACTTTTAGTCTGTGCAATCCATGTTTGTCGTGGATTTCCTGACTGAGTCAGTCAACAAAAGACTGTGGGAGCAATTCCTGCTAACAAGCACAGGGCTGTGCTTTCCACCTCCTCCATGTAGAGGTTAGCCACTATGGGAGAAACTGGTGAGCCCATGGCCCATCCATGTTTTTGTCTGTAAAAGCATTAATTAAACTGGAAATAATTTGTGGTCAAGCAGAGTGAATATTTGTTCCAGGGTGATTTTGGTTCTGTCAAGAAGGGTAGTGTCCTGCAGAAGTCTTTTCCTTGTCGTACTAACTGCTTTGGTGGTGGGGATGCATGTGAACAGATTAGTGGCATCGTAGGACACCATGGTTTTGTCTGAGTCTAATTTTAGATCTTTTGTTTTGCTGGCAAACTCCTGTGAATTCTTTATGTGGTGTTCCACATTTCCAACTAGAGGGGCTAGTATAAGTAACATAATTGTTGCAGCTGATGATCGGTCTAAGTGTGGCTCCTTTATTGTGAATCTTGAGAAGTCCATAGATGCATGGAATGGTGTCCCCATGACAGCATTCCAATCAGGCAGAGAAGAAAACAGCAATAAACGGAGAAACACGGTTATTCCATATATTGCTGGAGTCTCTGAGAAAATCCTGAGAATTTTCAGAAAACACGACATCCCGGTTTACTTCAAACCCACCAACACTCTGAGGCAGAAGTTGGTCCACCCTAAGGATAAGCTTAGCCACTACACAAACACATGGCACAACACTGGAGAACAACCTCCTCTGTCCACGACTCAGCTGTTCATCTACATCTGAAGGACAGTGGACACTCGTTGAACTGAAAAAGCCTCTAAGATTAGAGGTGAAACGTCTTAAAGAAAATCTTCAACCAGTCCAGTTGCCTACTTTGAATTGTTCTCGATATTTCCATGACCTGGATGACTGAGAACCTTCACAGACACGAGTGGCTGATAACACTGACACTTTTTCTCATATGTGCTACAGCGCACTTACTTATAAACAGGTAGGGCACTGTATGTATTTTATGTGCTTGGTTAAACAAACCACTTGAATGCACTTTTTTAACAAAAAAAAATAGTGACAATCTCACTTCATAATGCAATCCATTTGCATTCACCCTCTTTCACACTCTGCTCACTCCTATTCAGTGCCCCCTCCTCCCTTTCGAACCCACACAGTGCAAGACAAAGCAAGTCAACGGTTAAGGTCTGCAGGTCAGTCGATGAAGGGGGTCAAACACCAACTGGTTAACCTTCTAATGTCTAAACTCTCTCAATGAGCCCTCACATATTTTCGTGCAAAGTACGCCAGGAGTCGAAATAGTCCTTAAACCAAAGCCAGTACCAGAGAAGTGAATCTCTCACAAAGATTTCTATTATATATTTTTAACTTTTTTGTTTTAATTCAGGTGCACGCACATGAAGTGGGGGCCGGATGAGAGATGAGTGGAGGATAGAAGGGGAGATGGAAAGGATACATTTTTGATCAGTGTTTCAAAAAAAGGCTTCTATATACATACAAGACATGCAACAATGTTAAAAATTATCTTCCTGTTGGATAACTGGCTCATTCACTATGGTAATGGCCTTTTTTACTTGGATCACACTAGCATTCAGAAGGGATACATTTTTGCTGTGTCATTATTCAATCGCATGTACATATGCATTTTTTTTCTAGTTCCACATTCATGAATTTTGACCCATTTATTTGAGTTGTGAGATTGTTGGGGTCCTTACAATATTATATAGAAACACAAAAGTTCCTATATTGAGCAAACAATTGTAAAGTGGGAGAGAAAAAATCTTAAAAAAAATGGAAACAGATAAGAGAGAGAGACCAGGATCATGACAAACACTGACAGATGGCAGGGTGCGAAATACCCACCTGCAATCTGCAGTTTGCGGACACATTTTGATATTGCAGGTAAAAATATTTCGAATTTGCAATTCTGCAAGTTAAAAAAATGGTAGGTATCTTGATTGACGATTGTAAGCGGGTAAGTGGCCAAAACATATTTAAATGGATGAGACCAACAACGTTTCTGAAAACTGTCACATCACAATTTGATGGTACATCTCCAGTATTTTGGCCAATCAGAGTCAAGCTAACAAAATCGAATTTCCGTGGGAGGACCGGTTGCCATGTGGTTGGGGACATTGAACCTGCCTCTGTGGGAGGGAGGAGAGCTGGGAGCCCAGCGCAGAGTTGGCAACTCTGCGACTTTTTTTTCCAAAATTGCCGAGCGACAAGTCTCTCGACTTCTTCTCGTTTTATTGGATACTTTCTGAGAAAAGTGCAGTGACATTACATTTTTTGTCATATGCGCCACAAAAAAGTTTGATGTAGCAACATAGGCCCACAGACAATGAGAGAGAGACGCTACAGAAAAGGAAAGAAGAGAAATATCTGGCATTCTCCCAGATATTTCACTATTTCAGAATTCAGGGTCATCTACAGATTACACAAAGGCTGGAACTTTGTGGCAAGCAGCAGTTCCCTGCTAGAAACATTTCATCACTTTAAACCAGGGGTCTCAAACTCGCTGCACTTTTTTGCTTATTCGTTGCCCTAGGCAAGGGGTCGGTAACCTTTACCACTCAAAGAGCCATTTGGACCCGTTTCCCACAGAAAAGAAAACACTGGGAGCCACAAAACCCTTTTGACATTTAAAATGAAATAACACTGCATGTGTTTTGTAACGTCATTTTTTGCCTTTATGCTATGTATAAACAAACCATAATGTGTTGCATTTATGAAATCAATAAACTCCTGCTTGCATTTCTTCAAGCATCAAAAACATTAGAACTTCAAAAAAAAAAGACGTTGTAAACCAGTCTGGTCAACAGTTACGCATACGAATCTGCCCACGTAGCATTAAACGTACGTTTTGTTCAGACAATTTGGCCACAACTCACCTAGTTGGCCTACCTGGGGTCGAAAAGTTAAAGAAGTCGCGCACTGGCGGTTGACAAAAAACTTGAACTCCATAATCTTCAAATTTAGAATAAATTAAAAAATAAAATCAAATACATTTTAATTAAATACTCATTATTTATTTTCCAAAGCCACAGGGAGCCGCTGGTTGTCGACCCCGGCCCTTAGGGTTTTATATATTTTTTTTATCACTTATGGGATACAATAGCTCAGGTCCGGCCCAGCCTCACCTAGACTCTACCTGCAGTGGTCCCCAGGTAAGTTGAGTTTGAGACCCCTGCTTTAAACCATCATTGAATTTAAGATTCCATCAACACCCCAGTTGAACGGAAGTTTTTAAGCTTGACTAGTGTTTCTACAAAGGTTTCCTGGAGAGAAGACCAGAGGAAACAATTCATCCCTGAAACATATTGTAACCTACACTGTTTGCCTGCACTTAATGATAAAAAATACAGCATTCAAATGAACAATATCTGTGAATGCAGGACAGAGAGAATCAAGATGTTTTCAAACATTTACAGGTCACAGGAAAAACTAAAGGAAATAACATAACATGTAAAAATACTTTGCTTACAGTTGTAGGATTTACTCATTATTGTACATTTTTAAACCATAGTGCTTCAAATACCTCACAATAAACATCAGTTATAGAATTCAAGACTCCAATTAATTGAGATGGATACTTTCTTTTGGTAGTCTCTTGGCTCTGTGCAGGAAATCCACCCCAACAATATCTCTGGTGCAATAAATATCTTGCAGAAATGCTTTTCAGACAGAATGTGTACACAAATAGTCCGAGAAAAACAATAGGCATATTGCTAAATGAAAAGTTTCAAAGCATTTTTTTATATAAATCTTCACAATGATCTAGACTGTTCCTGTTGAACATGTTACTTCATAGTGATACAGTTCAGTGAGGTCTTCTAAACTCTGAGACAGATTTTGTGGAAAGCAGACTTAGGTTCAAAATCATTTCTAAATCTGTCTATTCCCAGGGGCACTGTAGTCTGTCAGCTAACATATAATACATCCATGCAAAACTGAGAAAAGTCTTACTTCTCTGTTGTCATTGCATTGCACCCTTATTTTGAAATATCTGTTTATCACTGTGACTATCTCTATCCTCACCAGTGAGCGCCATAGAAATGGCTAGTTTCTGTTCAGAGACTACTGTCTTGCTCCCACTCTCAATGCCCCCCCTCATTTTAAAATATGTTTGTTAATAGACCAAAATACAAACTTCAAACACAATCCTGCAAAACTGAGAGCTAAGCTTCTCAGCTAAATACATTGTATTTTCCGATCCATGGTAATTATCACTCTGGAAATGGGTCACATAAAATGGCCAGTAAATTGGAAATTTACCAACAAATATAAGGATAGTATAATTTGAGTACTTTGTTGTGTTTGTGAACTTCTTGGACCTCATTGTTTTCATCTATTTCATCTGGTACTCCAGTCAAGGCTCTATCTAAAGAACTATTATTACCTACGAGCACTGTTATTTTGAAATACTATTTGTTGAAGGATTGGTAGGCTGATTGGGCTCAACCTCAGAAAAGCCCCAAAGCATTGGAGCAAAAAATCGCACAGGTCAAAAGGAAAACAAGCATATGAAGCCAATGAAAACATGGAGGAGAGATAATAAAATAAAGAGGAACTGCTGGAAAAGTTGTGAAGACAAATGGCGCACAACATGGTTCACTGGAAAGACTGGCTGGGGATTTTTCCTCCCCGACATGCCAAATGCGGTAAGTCAAATGAGTCGAAGAGGATCTAGGCTGAACTATGCACTAGCTTTGTAGTGTGCATTAAGGTGTGTTACATAAAATACTGTACACTATATTTAAACAGCACACAGGGTCACTTCATTTTGCAAATAATACATATTTGACAAGAACATACATAACCCAGGAAGCAGTTGCCATGGAAAAAGTTTTCCCTAAATTTCCCCCAAGATAGAGACCATGAATTGAATTTAATCGATGGTTGTTCAGTGTTCAGTATATTTTCTTTTGTGCCACTGTGGTTGATGCATGAATTGCTCACTCAACCTAAAAGTAGGGATGTCCGGATCTGATCATTGGGATCGGTATCCGGCTCATTTAAGGCATTTTAAATGACCTGTATCTTCTTTACTTGGCCACTAATTTGAGCCGAAACTTGTTTTACATCTCATGCTGTATTGACAGGATGCGCAGCAAGCACACATGCTGTATGACGCTGCAGCTCTCTTCACTCTGTGCTCCACTAACTGGAATTGATAAGCGCAATTTATAAACATATTTTTCACATTATTTATGTACAACAAGATTGCACGAAAAACTTCCCTACATCCCTACCTGAAAAGGAACATTTCTGTTTTTCATTTCACATGCAAACCACTCAGATTTGGGAAGCACATCCGTGTCCAAAGTAGACAGGATGCATTCAGGGTACATCTTGAACAGGTTACCAGTCTATTGCAAGGCTGACATACAGCGACATCAGAGAGCAGTTAGACTTTTACATATAGCACTTGTATTGTTCTGTATTCTGTATCAATTTAAAAGTGTTTCAATTCAATAAGTCACAATGGCACATTAATTATGTGTTTCAAACTTGTTAGCAGTTAAAACTTCTTCCTGAGTGTATAGACAATATTTTTGGAATAACTTGGCAGGCCATATTAAACAGCCTATGACCCACTTACCCGTTTGCACACCCCTGCTCTAGACAATGCTGGAGTGTCAGCTTTGTGAGGGCAGGTTACTAACTGAGAATGTGTGGCCCAACTAATGCCAGGACGTAACCCCATAGGGCATCAGGGCAGATTCCAGAAGATGGTAGATCAGACACTTTCCCTCCAATCTGATGGGATTTACAAGGATCGGAAGAATGGGATAAACTGCCCAGTTCTGGGGGTAAACAAACCCAAACCTTCAAACAGCGGAGGGGGTCACAACACTTTCTGAATCAACTCGATTTAACTTGTCATTTTCTGTGCTTTAGTTGCATAATCAGATGAAACTACAGTCGGTATAGGGTTTAAACATTCTTTACATTCAACTAAAAAGAAGGAAACAATCATTGTGCACGGCACAACATTGTTCTTTTCCTTACACACCTGACAGCAGGAATAAGCAGGTGTTTTTGAAGTTCCCCTGAATAACTGTGAGGGCTTTAAAAGTCAGAAACAGCAACTGAGAAAGAAGCTAATCATCCCAGTTAAGAGTTGCAATGATCAAATGATTGCATGATAATACTTAACACTTATCCCCCCTAACTCCAGCCCTGCATCTGTGCAAAAGACACACACACCACACACCCATACACACACACACACATACACACACTTGACCCGTGTGACACTTGCCGTCATTGGCCCCTTTCTGTGGTTAATCCTCCCCCTTTGAAAAATTCACTGCTCTCCCTCCTTTCCACTTTCTCTGTTAATTCAGATCATTCAAATTTGATGGATTAGAAAAACACCAAAGAAATGCATGTTTCAGTGGTGTTTCCAGATTAACCCTAGAACACTGTTGAAGAAAAGATGGTAAGGTGCGTCTTTCTTTTCTTAAAAATAAAGACAACAAGTTTCAAATGTGACGGATAATAAGCATTTTTGAGCTCATGAATCCTGAGGCTCAGAAAAAATTTAAATAAAATGGGGATAAACCCTTAATGATATCCTGTGAGGCAGAGGGGATGATTACAATCAGTTAGGGAAATACACAGAGATCTGATTGCTCATTCGGACTGCTGATAATGCATCTATTCATCACTTGTCCAAAGCCTCACACAATTTATTTTCGACTTTAAGCTAAAGGAGCATTCTGGCTATTTACTATAACACTTCTATGAAGTTCGGGGGATCCATAATAAAAACAAATTGTCAAACCCAAATCATTGTCCATATTACCAAATAGAAGTCGAAGCAAAAAACAGTCAGTGGTTTCTGAAATTAGACACAGCAGTATTCTTAAAGCTCCTCTTCACTCCAGTTCAGTGTGAACTCCCAGTTGACAATTCAAATGTTGTATTTGACTTTGTATTTAAAAACGTATGTTAACTTAAACCCTAATGAGGGGATCAAGGTTACTTCACTGCTGCGACTCAGGATGAGTAAACGTACATTTGTGTGTACATATTTAGAGTGCACAGAGTTAGAGGTCTCTGGTTTACCTTCAGCATCAGTATCAGGTGCTTGTGAACACGAATACACAAACACAACATAAAGAGATCCAGGTTGACGTCACACAAGTTGTGCCCCTTTCCCCTCAAACTCACCGGCTCGTCCATCTGCTGCTGCTGGTGGTGGTGGTAATCATCCTGATCGTCGCTGGCGAGGTTGGTGTATAGGAGATATGCCAGAAGAAGAGATATTCCCAGTAGGTGCATGTTTAATACGTCCTCACGTGTTTATGGAGAGAGATGGAAAGGAATAATGAAAAAACTCCCTCTCCTCTTTACTCTCCTTCCACTCGCGCATCAACTATCTGTGTGTTTGTGAGTGTGTGTGTTGGAGAGTGAGACAGATAGCGCGTGTGTGTCTGTGTCTTTGTCTCTCTGTCAAGGTCCAGTATTCCAGAATGAACCCCGCTGTGAAAGTAATCCCGGTCATATGGAAACAGATTCGCGCAAAGCCCTTTGCGTCAATACGCACACTAAAGCGCTAACATGCAGGAAAACGAACGACCTGCCTTCAAAATAAAAGCTTGCTGAAGCGACAGCGACAATTGGTGCGTAAAAGGATCGATATTTTCTACTGACCTCTATTGTTAGCTGATAAGAATTGCATCTAACGTGCCAGAAGCATAGCTATTTACTCATTTATCCCCTTAATGACTTTTTGTGTATTATCAAATATTATAATATTTTCAGATGTATTTATTTTTTATATTGAGTTTAAAATGAATTCACCTTGACAGACATTTCCATTACATTTTCGAAACCTGTGAATAAATATGTTTATTATGCAAATAATTAATTTGTGTAATTTCCCTTCTGAATTGCGCTTTCTATCTTGCATCTGTTTTGTGTTACCGCCATTTATGTGTCCTTTTTTTCCAAGGTTTCAGCAGACCAATGCCATGAATTCCCGGAATCTAGGCACACATGCAATTAGATATTCATCAGTTATTGTGCTGGGATTATAAACTAAACAGGGATTTTGCACAGTATTTCGCCTGATTAAGCTGATTAGGATAATCAACCACTGACAGTATGTTACATTTGTGCACGCAATACAACCACATGAGGCAGCCTGTAGTCTGCCTGGACAGTGTTGTCACACTGGGGGTTTTGTTTAAATATTTGTATTTATTTATTTGGGAAACTTGAAACTGTAAATCCTTAATAGTTAAATAAACAAGTAATCACATTATATTGGGTTTGAATATAAATTTGACATTTTCTTTAACCTTAAATCTCTCACTTGTTTATGCAAATATAAGGAGATATTGCCTGAAAATATAACAGCAGTTCCCCTTTACACCATCGCAACTATGTCTTATGTCTAACCCCAACCCTTAAATAAACCTTAACCTAAGCATAATTCTAATCCTCAAACCAAGTCTTTGAAAATGTGAGGTTGTTCTCACTTCTCCAAAAAAAAATATTCTCACAAAGATTAAAGACACACACGTGTTTAGTAGTAAAGCGGAAGGTTGTAGTACGCAGTTTAGTCAAGAGTGTGTTATACTGAGGAATGTGCTGGTGTGTGTGCGTGTGTGTGTGGGGGGCCACTCTTTGGTTATTCAGGGAATATGAAATCCAACAGCATGGGCAGCATTCCGGAGTAACACACACACGCGCGCACACACACACACACACAGCTACACATACATACACGCACACACACACATACAGACACACATAAAACACACACACTAAAAGTTGAAGCCTGAATGGATTTTCCTTGGGGTATATTGCATTTGGATTAGAAGGAACAATAGTGAGGTGAGGTCATACAGAGAAGCAGACTATTAGACTGTTAGATGTGGATATTTGTGTGATATTTTAGAATTTATTATTGTGCGACTGTAGTGTAACATATGTGTGTTGCAGGTATTATATACTGGACATATTATGCTGTATTTTGGGGTACATGTCTTCTGTATGGGGACAAAAATCGAATTTGAAGGTGAGGCAAGTTTTGGGGATAGGGAGGGTTTAGGGGTTAGGATAAGTATTTTCTTTAAAGTAACAGAGACACAAAGAGTGTGTATTTTATGTCTAGGTTCCACACAAACCGACTTTAAAAGGATTACTTTTGTTTCACTGTCAAAGGTCAGGGTCAAAAGTGTTTGGGAAGCACTTACCACCATACAAACCATCAGTGAGGCCAGCAGCACCAAGAATCAAAGTTACAAACGTTTCCAGCATAGACCAACAGCGAGCCATTTAAATGTAATAAATACCGTGATTATCCACCAATTTACTCCAACTACAAACAGGATTGTGTACAAATCATCAAAAAAAACATGAATACGTGACAAAAGTCCATCAATTCATCCATTTTCTGCCGCAAAGCAAAATTGTTTTTGTTATCCCTCTGCCACACAATATTTTCAGCTGTTCTCAGACTCAATAAAATAATCACTCAAGTATGACCTGTGTTTACTCTTGGGTCTCTCACCTTCTTTACCTTCTCCAAGGGTTGGAATCTTATTTTAGCTGCTTGCGTTTGTGATCCATTTCTTTCAATCACTGTACAAAGCGTGTTACCATTGTTAGACACTGGAACATAGCATAAGTGTTAAATCCAAAGCTCTGCCTTCCATTCCAGGGCCTTCACCGGTGTCCTTTGCCGGCATTTTCCTGCCTGTCAGTCTCACTGTGTGTGTGCGTGTGTGTGTGTGTGCGTGTGTACCACGCCACCTATTCCAACTGTGGGAATGTTTTGTCTAACGGAACTTAACAACAATGGGGAGGATGGTAATAGGGTGTTTTGTTTGTGTGTGTGTGTGTGTGTTTGTGTGGGTGTGTTTGTGTGTGTGTATGGTGTATGTTCGAAATAGAAGAAACTCTTAGCCTGCATTAAATCCTGTTGCATTATAAAGGTCTAAAATTAAATGACTTCCCATTTTCTTTTTATTATTTTTCCAAAAATGATGCTTAATTTCTTTCCAAATTTTATTAATCACATATGAATATTTACGATATGATCCAAATGTAAAAATATCTTTTTTTCACTCTAAGTTTCAGAAGAAAAGTTATTTAATGTTGTATAACAGGTGAGCACAGTCATATTTTTGATCAAGTGCGATTATCATACACCAGACATGTTGCACGCATAGACGAGACTGTCTTCAGAGAGGTTCTGAACCATAGAAGTCTATCAAATATGCCTCAGCTATCACCTGGAAACAACACCATATAGGAGATAAAGAATGAGTAGCCATAGAGACTAATCACGTTATATTCTTCCTGCCCAGAGAGGAAAATTTGAGCTTCTGTGGTAAAAGATTTGGATTTTGTGTGTGTCTCTCTCTCTGTCACATACACACACAAACTGCCTGGAAGGAAAGCATGTTGGAGTAAAGATAAGGCTCCTTTGTTAGCTAGTTGACTTCTAGACACTATTAATTACACAGCCCCAAGGAAACAGGTCAATGACTTAACTTAACCAATAGCTAGTGTGGGTGTGTATGTGTGTTTGCATGCATGCGTGTGTGCGTGTGTGAAAACTAATTAACTCCATTATCAATTTTATGTATGAATTTTAATCATAGGCATGACATTTACTATATAGCCAGTCGTTTAACTAAATGTAAACACATGGTGTGTTTCTAACAGTGTCACACTGTGGGTAAATAAATAACATATAATAACAATAATTCCTAACTCTTCTTTCTAGAATGTTCTTTCTTCTACTAATGAAACCTGTTGATAGGACATTCACAACCACTATTGCCAGGAGTAGAGTAAAGTAAAATTAACTGGCACTTTTTTCACAAGTAAGTCACTTGAACTGTAACCAAATATTGCATTACATAAAATGACTTTTTTTTTGCCACTGCAACCCGGATTTCTTATGCTTTTTAAACAAAAAATATTCAAATCTTGATTTACAAGCCCAGTAGTTTCCTGTAAGATGCCTGAGACCATGTCTGTGGAACATTGGTAACAGAACGATAAATAATAGTTAAAAACTTAAAAGTTAAGACATAAGGATTTTAATTAAATGTATTCATATAATGTGCTCTAGTGTGTGTTCTGTAGCTTCACTGAGCCACAAGCCTGTGCTGAATTACAGGCCCCTACATTCATGTTGTCACAGTCTTTACAGATCTCCTCAATTTAAAGTCATGTAATTTTACATCTGAGGAACTCAATAATAAATGTTTCCATGAGAAAAGGCATGAATGGCACCACTGTCAGTCGTGTGAGTCTTTTGAGAGTTGGCAGCCCTGAATCATACTCGATTGAAATATTTTTTCTCACACCCTACCCACCAAGGTGTAAAGCTAAATGTTCTAAGCTGACCTTTACTGTTGGAATGGTATTAATTTAAACTCCAAATTCAAAACTCCCTTAGGCAGAAATCACATTAATCCGTACAAGTGATCCTTACTTCGAATGTATACAACAGCCAGTGGCACATTAGGAGAAGGCAAATTAGCTGTGAGTGTTGCTGCTGGCGTTTTAGTCTGTGTTTTTTATCTCTCTCTGCATCTCTGCAGCTCTAGGTCACATAAACAACACATCCTTGACTCAACATTGACCTCTTGGTTAGGCAATTAATTGCGCAGAAACACGCACACACACACACACAAACACTCAATACATTCAAACACTAATAACTCAGACCCCCTACAAATAGCAGGTCAAGGTTGTGTGCACCAATCTCTATATCCTGCCAAGTGTGTGTGTTCATCCCTCTGTGTGTCAGTGTTTGTGTGTGTGTGCTCTCTAATTGGAATGCTATGCTTTTAGTCATGCAATAACAGATGTCTGTGGAATTTGAGCTGATATGAAAATAATTGCTTCACTTTGGCCTGGTCAGACATAGTAACGAGTGTTGTGTTTGCACAGAGTCAGTCAATGTAACACAATATGCCCCGGTGTTTACGCTCAAACTTGTGGATGCTTTTAGCCTACCACAGTGTGCGTGGATTTACTGCTTCAAGTTTTCATTTTGTGCTATCAAGTGTGAATGTGTGCCAAGGATGGAACTTTGTGTGTGTGTGTGTGTGTGTGTGTGTTACTCCAGAATGCTGCCCATGCTGTAGGATTTCATATTCCCTAAATATCCAAAGAGTGGCCCCGGTTTAGGTGTTTAGGACCTGTAATAGTAAAGTTGAAATGCCTTTGCAATGTGCTGTTCTCAGTTGGATGAGGTTTTTATGAGAAATTTCCCCATAAGTGGGCGAATGTCATACACTGTCACACAGCTTACACAAGAGAAAGTGACGAAATGAACGCAACACATTATGTTCCAATCTTGGATAGGGCTGGAATTGAGTGTCATGCCACTGTGGAATTTGCTTTGCCAATCCATTTCTTTCCCTTAGTGGTGTGAATACTGGTAAAGTGTAACATGACGATCGATTATTTAAGCAACTGTAAGTCAAAATCAAATTCCTACTGATGTCAGAAATAGTTTAATCCCTACAACACAAGTTAAATGAGAGTTTGGATGAACGTATGGGTGGAAAGGCCATTTTAGAGCCTACATGACATAGACCCTACATGACACCAGTAATAGTTGTCACATGGCACACCTTATCACACCCATTCTATAGAGGGATATTTTCTATAACATTGTTGAGTCAATCAGCTTTGTTCAGTCATTGCAGCAAGCAGTGGTGAACAGTGTGATGTCATTATACATCTGTATCCATAACAGGTGAATAATATTTGATGATATAAACCCCAAAATAAAATAGAATATAGAGGAGGAAGAGACCAGAGTACTTGAAGAAAACTTGCATAGGCACAGGGTGACAAACTCAACACAGACGGGCCCAGTCAGCCTTTAAATACCATGTTGAACAGGGTTTCAAGGCTCATCGAAGTCTAATCACGTGAAATAAAAAAATCTTTACAGACATCCTGGCAAAAAAAAATGTCACTTTATTACATGTGTATGTGTGTTAATCAGGCTTTTTCCCAGGCTGGTCAATTAATCGAGTAATCCTGAGGTGCAAAAAGCTTTATCCTCTGAGGATCCTAATTTTTGCAGAGCAATGCTGATGATCTGTTCATTCCATCTTTGTTTAATTGACTATGATATAATAATAATATATATTGATTGTAGATGACATGCATTGCTTGCAGAACTGTTAGAAACAGATTTAGGCTCAATATAATGCAGCATTCCTGTAAATCTTTTCATTACTTGCAGTGAAATTAATTCAATTAATTTACAGTAAGATGTAGAATGTGTCTATATCGTACTGACATTGTCATTTTGTCATGTCTTAAAGTGACTTTATCCCTAAAATTGTCACCCTTGGGAGAAATACGGAAGTGACACACCAACATGCCAACAACAGGAAAGAAATCCAGGAATTCAAGCAATTCAAATGTGGCAATGTAGAAAATGTGTTGTTTATGTGAGTAAGTGTGTGGTTGCACATGCATGGAATGCCGTGGACATTGTTTTGTCATGTGTGACACAATGAGTGACATTGGAACCATTCAAAAGGCGACTCACTTACAACACCAGCTTTGTTTGTGTGTGTGATAGACTGTGTGTAAGACAATAACCAGAAAACACCTGCTGTATTTATGACCAGTAAACACATCCTCTTGGCCCCTGAGAGTTGCAGGTTGAATTCCCTTTGTTATGTCAAAAAGACAAATGGACTCAGGCTGAATGAACATCAACACAAATATGCTTAAGTTAAAAGGCTGAAGAATTGTTCTAGCAGGATGGAATGTATCAAGGCCTTCTAAGTCTAAAGAGGCTTTCTTTAGAGCAAATGCGTGTAATTACCTCATAAAGAGAAGTGTTCATAGTTAAAAGAATACATAAACCGCTGCATCCTTTAGTTGAAAATGTGAAGATTCTGCAGTACAGCGTCTTCTTCGATTGTAACACTTCATATCCTTGCACTTCAGTGGATCATGTGCTGTACCTGGGGTCTGATGTGATGAAGCAACCGCTGTCCCATGGTCTTCATGATATTGGATGTCAGGGCAACTAGTCTGAAGTCATTCATCTTTCTTGGATGTGTGTTTCAGGGACACAGCTCAATGTCTCCCACAGTACAGGGCCAATGTTGAAAAATACAGGTTCAAATTGGGTTGAACTTGTCCCTTATCTCAAAATCACAGCTGACTTTATACCAATATTTCCTCTGGACATAAAAAGGATAATAAAATAAATATAAATATATTAATAAACAAGTCAGTAAAAAACCTCTTCAATAAATAGCGGCTTTTTAAATCATGAAAAAAACGATACATTAATTAACTATAAGTAGACTACAGATAAAAACTTCGTCTTACCGAGATTTAGTCTAATTTAATCTTTTCCACCTACCTATCGCTTCTGTTGTCTTGGGGTCAAATATGCAGTTGCCCATGTGCAGGACATCGCCTCAACATTCCATATTTTTATCACACAAGCTATCAGAAAAAATTATCATGGCGATGAACGATTTTGAGGGTTCCCATAAATATGGGGACTATCGGCAAACAGTAGCTGAGGTTGACCTGTGTGTCTATATAGGTAATACTACTTGTGGGTGGGAGGAATGGTTCAGAAATTGCAAAAAAAAAAAAAAAAAAAAGTACTGTTTTGCAGTTAAATTCTTATGGTACAGTATATAAGAATTTCACTTCTAATGTTTCCCCTACAAAAAAAATATTCAAATTGTATTCACATTTCTTGAGTCTACTTTCTCAGGCTACACAAGTACTATCTTAAGCTAGATAATGAAATGATAATAATATAAGTCTACCATTGAAAAGGTGTTCTGTAAAAGAAAAAATAATGGTCTCTAATTTACTCTTTTTGCACCGTGAAAAGGGGAGAACTAAGACATTTATAAAGTGTTTGATTCGTTACAGGTTGTAGATTTTGTAGATTTTGGATAAAAAATTCAATGAAAATGCTTTATTTTAGAGGTTTTGTGGAGTCGGGTCATTTTGACACCGAGGACAAAGGAAGGAGACAGGAAGTTAAGACCGCACAAGGGCTATTGTGAAATAAGTATTGGGGAGGCGGTGGACTGGCAACTAAGGAGATTGACTACAGACTGGTTCGTGGCCCTCACAACCCCGACAGTGATCCCAAAAAATACACCCCTCAAAAGACTTGCTTTGTGCCCCTGGGCAAGGCACCTTATCCCCCCACAACATCAGCCCCCAGGTGCCTACGAAAGCCCACTGCTCTGGAGCCTTCGCCCTCTCTGTGGACATTGCATGCTGGCCCAGACGGGTTAAATGCGTTTCCTTCCACGCTACATGTGCATGACTCTAGGTTTAATAAAGGTTGCCTTCTTCTTCTTAAAGTTATTTTTTTACTATTACACATACTTGCGAACTGAAATCTAGTCTGATCAGTTTTATTTCATAATAACTGCCTTACATAATGGAGCTTGATTATAAGTATGGCCTCGAATAGCTATATTTACACTAATGTACTACAACATCAGGAATTATTTATTAGCAGCTGTCATACAGTGGCAGTTATGATGTGGGCAGGTTTGTTAACCCCCCCAGGAATAATATAGTTAGTTTAGTCTCCTTCATGCATAAAAAAAACGCTTTTCAAGGATTTGCACATTAGGACTTTCTCTGCTTTCTGCTTTGTGCTGTCACACAAAGAGACCTCGCTCCTGCGGTGCCATCATAGTAAATCAGTCTACAGGAGCAGTGTTGTCATTACACTTTTAATCCACTTCGATTAAGACGCCGGGTACACTCCCAGCATTCTGGTGAGGGACAATGGCACATTTCTCAGCTCCTTCCGTGCATGCAACTATGAATGCTACTGGGGGTTCTGTACAATTATTCTCAGGCGTGACATAGAACTGGTGACCATGGGTGCTTATTCTGTAAAAGCACCACTGATTGGCCCAACTGAGGTGCTTGAGGAGTGCTGTTTGACGTGTGAGTGCAGCTTGAAGCACTGCTTAAACAGCAGAGCTGAGCCTGTGCCAGTTGATTAGCTCAGTAACAATACAGCCATTCATGGACGAGCATCAGCTGATTTTTTTGTAGTATTTATCTGACCGTGCTGCCAGGTGAAAAACTGGGTAATCTGTATTCCAAAGGACACAATTGGGAAACTTTTTTTTAATTCCAGACACAGGAACGCTAAGGAGGTTCTGATGTAAAATCGACTGTTGAGAGACGTAAATTAGTTTGATTAGAAATATAAATACTTCACCATGTTTTGAACAATTTTGCCATGGTTCAACTAGAGGAAGGTCATGAAAATATATTTTGAAAACTGAGTCATCCACAGCTTGGCTAAATTAGAAACCATAAAAAAAACAACAGGTTTGAACACAGTTTTTAGATAACAACATTTACTCAACCACACAAAGCACACTCATCCCAAAATCAATCATCCCTCAGTATCGGTTTCCTCACCATTGCTGACTTTACCTAACTTGATGATTTATGATATCCGCAATCTCTACCAAGAGTAGTTTGAAAAGTGATAACAGTGGAGAAACCCTGATCATGTATTTCGTGAATAAGTGAATACATTATATCTGTGAAAGGTCACACTGATCACATTTCAACTTAGGTTCAGACCTATATTTGTTTTAAATGAAAATAATTAACAATTTTTTACTCTCCTTTGGCCCATTCATTAAATTGGGTTATGCTGCCACCTACTGGTCATACTCAAGATGTATGCCCAGTTCATAAGTTCATAACAACGAATGCAGGTTGCTTGCAATGACATTCTTGGGTCGCAGGCTAATTCTAAGAGAGCTTAAAAATAAATAAACAAATAAATGGAAACACATATAAACAGAATACACAATACTGTTATATTTGCAGAATAAACAGTTAATGTACAGACTTCAGGTGCAGATGTCTATAGTGCAACGGCGCATTCGACTGCGCAACGGTCGTACGCACACCAGGAAAAACATATCCCCTCGTGCTGTGGACATGTGAGTCCACACTACCGGAATAAAACTATTTGCCTTCAGAATAAAATGCAAAAGTACTCTGGCGGGAAGATGAATACACGTCTAATGTGGTTTCAACACAGTTTATTATCCTATAACGTTACAGTAACACGCATAATTTGTCTTTATCCTGTGAAATAATAAGACCACATCCTGTCGTATAGCCTGGCGGTGGATTTGTTTAACCGTGGCATTTATTATGAAGAGCTATCCCCGGCTGAATTCCCAGGGTCCGCTCACAGCACGGGGTGACCAGCTTCTTCAACACACGCAGGTATCGTGTGATCGACAAACCGTGTAACTCTGTGTTAACAAACTGTCAACTGTGTGTGATCACCAAAAAGAGCCAGTGTTCATCCGCATTCACGCCGTTCGATGTTGTATTGTTTGTTAAAAGGAACGCTGTTAGCCTTACCTAGCTCGTGAGCTAATTAGCCGCGTGACGCTAGCATGCATGTGAATCTCACTTGTATGGGTGTTTGTGTTACATTGGCTTCCTGTCTTAAATGTGTTTTGCATTGACTTTACAGAAAAGTTGTTATGTCCCATTCTATATATTCAGGATACGTTTTCACATACTTTATATCACTATTATCTGAAGCACAACTTTACTTTACCTTGAACAAGTTTACATGCTTGAACGAACTATTCTCTGTAGTTTGTATGTGATTCACCAGCGATAGTAAGAACATGAGAAGGGCCCCGTGAAGTTTTTGTTTTGTTTGTTCTGTTTCTCAGAAACAACGTTTTATTATGTGCCTATTGATTATGAGGTAACTTTCTGTCATGCTCATTTTTTGACAGTTTACTTAATTTCATGCTCTGTTATTATTCGTCACTTGCTGACCTAAAGTATTTGAAATATGTATAACATTTAAGATGGATGAAAAACCGCCCATGGAAAATGGACAGGCATTGCCGACACACCAGGAGCAGGAGGAGATGGATGTTACGGTGACAACACAACCAGAAAGTGTAATGGTGGCCCCTGATGATGCAGAACTTTCATCAAATACCCAAACGCATCTTGAAAAAAAAGAAGATTCAGCTGTCCCAATGCTTTCTTCAAATAGTGTGTGTCAGGCAGAGGACAGCGATAATGATGACTCAGATGATTCAGAAAGGTATTTACAAGTGTGACAGAAGGCTTCTCATCAATGTCTTTAGCCCAAACATGTTGGTTAATATTTTGAAACAAAGTGTTCTTTGTATTTGAATCCAGATACATATTGAATAGGAAATAATCTCCTAACTCTGATGCTCTTCCTCTTCTCTTCTTAGTGACAGCTCATCCTCCTCCTCCTCATCCTCCTCTTCTTCTTCATCCTCTTCTTCTCCCTCTCTTCGCATATTTGAGGAGGATGATGATGAGGGCTTCAGCCAGCCAGCCCCCATCAAAACCAGAGATGAGGTCTTGCTTGAGGTTGGTCTGTGATAACAAGAATTTATTGTGTTGTGAAATGTTGTGCTTTTCTTCCATGTTCACAGACAGTTTTCAAGTGCAAATGTATATATTTTCCTGTTAGGCATCTCTTATTACTCCCAGATGCTTTATACCAATAGTTATCAATTAAAAAGTCTGTCTGGTCAAACTGTTTCTTTGGTAGGTGTGATATTAAAACATTTAAAGTTATTTTTAATAAGGATAATATTTATTAATATTTTCTGTTACTTACTGCAGTTATGCACCACACCCGATAATTTGAAGAAATCGGTTTGTTTGTTTTTTCCCCCCATGATTGCAGAGGGTGATTGTTTAACTGGCCTTTACAATTGTGGTGGTAATAAGGTATTTTGTGGCTCAGGAGCAGCTACGCCCGTCCCTCAACATCAGACACTTAGTGAATGACAGAGATTTTAATTTCTGCTTTGTGTGTGGTGCACATTTTGTATTTCTCCCTTGGTCTACTCTGTGTTTCAATATCAAGTTTAGAGACAAGAGAATTAAAATTTCAAATAAGACCAGGGATGTAGGTAACACACATGCTGTTGCCATTAGGAGCAACTGACATTACTGTGACTGAATGTTGGATTCATTGTGAGATTTGGGGTTAGGGTTGGTTTCTAACATTAAGCTATGAATGAATCAAATGTTGTATTGCTGTTTCCATGGCATTTGTGGTCCTTCATAGGTAACATCATCATATCACATTCTAAAATGTTACATTGCCTGTCTGTAGGAGCTGCCGGCTGTCGAAGAAGTGTGTGCATCCTTACCAGAAGAAGCACAACTCCAGCCTGTTGGAACAATCTCCAGTATTATACAGCAGCTTGGTGAATAGACTCGCATCTCAATTTTTACATGTGTGATTCTGTTAATAACTTTTCCACACAAGTGGGGTTATTTTGTCCGAGTTTTTTTTAAACACTTATTTTGCCTCTGCAGTTGTCATCCAGTCTCTGAAAGACACACCTGCTCTGACTGATGACAGCATCATCTTTACGTCTGATAGGCAAACAGTGGGCAAGGTGGGTTCACCAGCAGTACCCTGGCTCTGTGTTAGACTGTCTTTATATCTATGCACTCTCTGTTACCGCCAGTGTGATCAATGGTTTTCCACTTGTTTACGTGTCTCAGGTGTTCGAGGTGTTTGGTCCAGTGTCCAGTCCGCTGTATATTTTACGTCTGACCTCTTTGGAGCAGATAAGCAGCAAGGGTCTGACGGAAGGACTGACTGTTTATTATGCACCGGCAATCAAAGAGTACACAGGATATATCCTCACACAGCAGCTTAAACTGTAAGTAAACAGAGACACAAATATATAAATAGCATAGATCATCATATGGTTAGACCAGTGTTGTAATAATGCTAATAATTAGTTTGTTGGTAGAAGTTGTCGCCTCTTATGGGAAAGATTGAAATTGAATTATGACCGAATGTGTCAAGTATGCTTTAGTTAAAATGCTTCTCCTTCAGATACAAGGGATCTGATGCATCTTGGAAGAACGATCAAGAACCACCAGTGGAGGTAGGCACAAAGACACAACTCTAGACATGCCAGGTGTTTACTTACTTGGGTCAAAAACCACAGCTTCAGCCAAATGGAGACAAGTGGTGGAAACGGAAGTTTTTTTCATCATCATGAAAAAATCCTTGAATCATTGAAGTTGTGTGCCCTGCTCTGCTCTTGCATTTGGCGGCGTTAACACAAATGCAATGACGTTGTCGTCATCCCACAATGCCTCACTGCAGCCTGTGTGCATTAAAGTGTATGGAGTTGCATCAATATTTTTGTTCCAGCGGCTAAGATTTCTGTTTTGATGTATAGTTTAAAGGATCAGGAGAGACATAAAGTGGAGGACAGCCTAGTTGAATCCAAAGATGCTCTGTCCGTATCCAGATAATGACAAGCTTTTTCACCTTTTCTGTGACTGGCTTCCTGAAATCTCAGAATTAACTTTTGGACAAACCCCTCATTATTAGGGAGACAAATCAAGGCATTTTTTAATATTCAGCGTTTGACCGGTATCGATTTTATCCTTTGCTTTTTCTTTGGTGCCATAAACTCGACAACCACACAACTGACAGGAGGGGCTGCAACCTATATGAAACGGAAACACAGATAATAATAGATAATATATCTGCAATGTGGAAATATTTTGTATTGTAAAACAAAAGCAGTCCAACAGAATCTTGTAATGTATGCAAAAGAGGACAGTAGCGGAGCTGCATTAGATGCTACAAATTTGCAATGAACAAACTTAACGAATACAGTGAGTTCAAGAATGAGCAGAAAATCAAGAAGAATAATCTATTTAAATTGTTTACTTGGTCATAAAAAATAAATTAACATTAAATAACAACTCCTATCACGGATCGGGACTCAGTATTAAATGACTTGGGATAGGGGGGAAACAAACTTGATCAGGACATTCTTCACATGATAAATGAAAATGTATAGTGAGCAGAGGTATCAGACAGGGATGTGGTGCTGGGATTAGAGCAATTTCGCTTGAACCAGTGCACCACTGTAAGAACATTTACTTTACCCAGTTAATGTTTAATTGCCCAATGTCACTGCTTCCTTAGGATTTTCATTGCTAACAATTTAGCAACCTCTGCTTTATGGCAATGTTTGACCCCTATCAAACCTCCTGCTGGGTATTTAGCAAATGTTGCAACAATACAAGTACACATTGGACTGTTTTTTTCCCCTTCAAGGCATGTGGTTGAAGCCAAGTCTGTGTAAAATGAGCAGTCATTAAAAAAAATATTCCTGACAGGACCTGGGGATCTTGTGTGTAGTAGCAAGCTGTGCTAGAGTAAATGCAAAGGCTAAGGATGAAGGGCTGACAGGTCATTTGAAGCTCTGTAGTCCCATTTTTTGTAGACTAACTCTAAAGGTCCTAGATCAATCCCACAGAATCTGCATTCACTCCTGGTACAGCCATTTTTTACAGGGCAGCACCAGGTTTCGCATACGTACTAAATAAGCATGTTGTAATGTAAATATGATGCATTTATTTGTCAGTTCAAGACATTCTGTTCTCTATTGCTTTGTCTCTCTGCAGGCTTTAGATTATAGTGATGATGAAAAAGAAAAGGATGCCAAGAAGAAAGGGAAAAACTCTAAAAAGAGGCAGAACAATAACAGCACAGGTACTGACCGTATCAACAAAGTGTGTCCTGTGTTCCTGCATGAATGGGATTGCTTAACAGTTTGTGTAAGGGGTTGTCAGTCATCCAGGTCAAGATTGTTCCAAGTAGGCAACTGGACAAGTTTAAGATTCCTGAAAAAGTTTACCTCTCATCCAAGAGGCTTCTTCACTTCTAATTGACTGGTTGGAAGTTTCAGAAATGTATCCTCTGTGGGATAAGTACATGTATAGAGAGTCATTTTATAAAAACTAATTGCAGTACCCCCTGCTGACTCATCTCAGTGCCTGCGTATCTCTCTCGCCATGCGTGCGCGTGTGCTTTTGTGTGTGCGTGCATACGTGTGTGTGTACTCCACATGTGGGAAGAGTACATTCCTTATTGTTACATTTCTTAATTATTATTTTTTTTACTTAACAGATAATCTTGCCCAGAACACCTTGCAGCCGCAGCGTGATGGCAGAGGTTTCGCACCAAGACATGCAGGGCATTCATACAGGCACCACAACCCCAGGAACAACCAACCACAGTTCAGACACGCACACCCACCCCCTAGACACACAGATGTTCCTCCCATGTACCTCCCACCTCCCTGTCCTTACCCTCCTCCACCTCATCACCATTTCCCCCCACCCAGCTTCCCTCTCTACCCTCCTCCGCCACCGTCTTACTTCAATCCATCTTTTGCCTCGCCTCTGTGGTCGCAGAACTCCCTCCTCTTCTCTGAGCCGCCGCCTCCTCCTCCTCCTCCTCCCCCTCAGTGATGCCCTCTGCACTTGGATGTGTACTCACCTTTTTTTCCCCTTTTGTTTAAAGTTTTAAAGTATTGTTTAATTTTGATCCCAAACAGATATGTCCATTATCTATACCTCGTGATGAAAATGGAGGCTGTAATGTCAATTTAAGTAATTGTGTCCATTTGCCCCTTTTTTGGACCTCTTTAAAGTGAGAACGTCGAAGGACCCAAAAATACATCCTAAATGTGTCTCCGCTGTCCACTTGTGATGGCATCTCTGTGGATGGATTTTAATACCAGGTCTGTACAGGGTCTTAGACATAGATGCCCACAGATGGCATTTAAAGTTACTTTAGGATTAAGTATTTTTCATACTAATTTGCTGAAAACAAATGAGAAACATTTAGAAGTCATCAGCCATCAATATGTTGTCACCACCCACTGCAATTTCACGACTCAAGAGACCTCCTACATGTCCCAAGTTTATGAAATAATTTTGGAGACAATTAATCCTAGTTATTTCCTCAATAAACACTGGCACATGAAGTCATTTTTCCAGTCTATAACTCTAATGTGTAAAGAAGATAACATTAGACAACACATCTGTCCATTCCTTTCACACTTTCTGCCACATGTGTGCATTAGGCTTGTATGTACAGCCTTGTTTTTAGTTAATAATGATTGTTTATGTTATTATATTTTGGGATATCATTCTGCCTTTTTCCATTTCAAATGTAGACTTGTATCTTTAGTGACTGACTAACCGTTTACATTGAGTGGAGCAGAATAGTATTTTCTTTGTTTTTTACTGCTGGAAACATAAGTGTGTAACACAGTGGCTCAGTGTGTTATGAAAGGTAGCGCTTTCCACAGTCAGTCTGCAAGTGAGGATGAAGATTTTGAGGTTGTGGGAAATGTAGATAAGCCATTTAGTCTGAATTTACTCACAGCTGCATCTTCTCAGACCTACATATATTCTATGGACCGAATAACATTATCCAGATGTGGAAGGGGTTATTCACCAATGTACTTAGTGTGTACAGATGTCAAAGTGTGAGCTCTGAAAGCCAATCATGTTATTGTAGCTCATGAGATATTGTATATTTCTTTTTCTTTTTTTACAAGACTTCTTTAAACTGCATCAATGGCAGAATAAATCCCCCTTGTCTAAAATGTGTTTGCGTCTCTGTTGTGTAAAGCTGCAGCAGAGTTCAATCTCTGAGTCAAGCTACAGTCTAACACAAGACTGACAAATGACATATAACATGTCCCACCTGAGAGGGGGTGCAAAATAACCACCTTTTACTTGCAATTTGCAAATAAAATATTATTTCCTTTCAATATTATATCGAAATGCAAAAGTTCCTATAATGGGCAAACAAGTGTAAAGGTGGAGGGGAAAAGCATTTAAAACAAATGGAAACATAAGTGAGACCAGTAACATGACTGACAGATTATTTGTAAAACATTACAATAATACTGAAACCGTGAGGCTGTGACATTGGCAGTCACGAAACCTTGAGGGATATGATTGTGATTTTATTTCGCTCATATAACAGCAATAATATAAACTGTCAGGCGCTTATGACTTAATAAACAAAGTAAAGACAAAAAAGACCCTCTGTAAAAAAAAAATAGACACATATTGTGAAAAACCGGAAGCGGAAACGTAGCCGTTAGCGCAACTCTGGCTCCTCGAGGCGTCCTCGGCAGCAGACTCGCTCCATCCAGCGTACTGACGACGGACTGACACCAAAGGGAAGACTTCCAGGCTAACAGCCAACGTCCTCACCGACTCTCCGTGAAAGGTATTTACCGAATGTGCGGCGCTCGGAACGGTGTTGATTGTGCTCTCCTCCCGGCAGCTAATGTCTGCTAGGAAACACCCAAAATGGCTGGTATGTGTGGGTCGACTCAGGGAGGCCCTGTGTGTCCAGAGGGGGACGTTATTTACGTCAACTGTCATGTCCCGTGTTTTTTCTGTCTCGGTGCGGGTTATTGTGGGTCGTTGTGGTTTGTGGTCTTGTAGCTACGGTTCGCCCAGGGCTAGCTGGGCATCGTTATTGCGCGCAGGGCCGCGCGTGCTGCCGTTGTTCCATATTTACTGGATTTCAGAGTAACTTTTGATGCATTGCCGTTTTAAGGCCTTCAATGTTGTCGGTGATTGTCGGTCGACCATTCATCATTTTCCCCGCACCTGCCTGTGTTTCTGTTATGTGTGGTGGTGACATAAAGAAGACTTCGCTGGAAAAACATAAACATAAACAATTCATGTCCACTGATCTCGGTGTTGATACACGTTACAGACAATACGCAGGCTGCCGTCCATTAAAAAAACAAACATCACGGAGGGGATTCGATCTGACGATCTCCATAATGTAAAAGCGTGATTACTCACATCAATAACCCAGTGCGCCACCGACCAGCTCGTAAAATCGCTCTTTAAGCGTCCAAATCGTCTTCACGTCACATTTTGTGTAAAACCAGATGTGGCTTCAGGAAGCACATCTATACAATCTGGTGATAGTCACAACATGACATGATGCTTGGAATACGCGTTATTTCTTTACCACAATAAATACCTGTGTGCATGTTTTCACACATCATTACATGCGTTCATATCCTGCACAATGCAAAAGGACGGTTTACATCAATGTCTACCATCGTGTGCCTATTCTAACTGTGGCAAGTTCACGACTGAGCACACTCGCACAGTCACAACAGCCATCTGTTAACTTTTGCATATACAAAGAATGCCTTGTTGGTTTTCTGTAATGATGTGTGGATGTTGTGGAGGGTTTTGCTCACACAGGCAACAAAATCAGAGAAAAAATTAAAACAAGCAGATGCTATGCGCCAGTTGCACATGCTACTGGCACACAGTGAACCAGGCTTAGTTTGACGAAAGCTCTGAGTGAACAGAACGGTACGCCAAACTTCACAAAAGTATCATTACACAATCAAACTGCAACCAAAACCATCTACATCAACGTAACTTTAAGGTCGAGGTGCAAAACTAAGTGACTAGATACCAGAGGCAGCCTCCTCATTTGTTAGCCCTGTTGTGGATTCAACAGAAATATCATCAACATGAAAGATACCAGAGTTTCAAAGCATTAAGATCCACCTGTTGGGGAGGCTTTGCATGTAATGGTTATTAAATTGTGGAATTAAAGTTTGGTCAATGTAAGAGGACGTGTTTTTGGTCGCAGTTTTTAATTATATTTTTACCCCGTTTGTGTTGCTTACATAGCCGGCAGAACATTCTTAAAACCAAAAAGGGGAAACTGGAATAATTATCCAATGATTCTCATTGACATTGATGTGTACTGTATTTTATTTATCAGTGTGTTTGTTCATGCATTTATCGATTTATTTATTTACCCAAATCTGTCTTGTCGAGCCAGGAGTGTTTTTTTTCCCTGACAGCCAAGTTTGGTCAAAGCCTGCCATCCTGTGACCAGCAGACCTGTGCTGCTTGTCGTGGCTGCAGTTTCATCACTCTGGCTCAGGGGTGTCAAACTAATTTTAGTCACGGGCCACAGCCCAATTTGATTATAAGGGGTCAAGACAAAATATAGCAGAATAACCTATAGATAATGACAACTCAAAATGTTTCCATTTTGGTTAAGTTAAAAGGGTAAGTACATTCTGAAAATGTTCATATTTTATTAACTATCTTTAGCATAATTTTTTATATCTAAAATATCTTGTATGACAAAATTAACAAACCCAAGCAAACATCTTTATGCCAACATAGTACTGAAATGGTTTGAAAATTATTTACTGCAGGAATTACACAGTGCTTCTATCACTGTCGGATTGTAATTTACAGAATGTAAGCAAATGCAAAGCTGTTTTGATAGTGGCAGTCATGGTGACAAATGCCGGATGAGTTAGTAGGGTAAGTGTCTCCTGATTGTGTTTAGTTTATTTTATAAAAGAACACCCGTACAATGTAAAAGGTGAGTTGAGATTTATATAGGCTCCGTTAGGGGCCGCAGGTAATGGTAGGGGAAACACTGATGCTTCGTCTTACATTTACTGTGAACACATGCACACAGGTATCTAATATAGTGAAGAAATAATGCATATTCCAAGCATCATGTCATGTTGTGACCATCACCATGTATAGGTGTGCTTCCTGAAGTCACATCTGGTTTTACACAAAATGTGATGTGAAGACTATTTGTACGGTGAAAGTGAGTGATTTCTCGAACTGCTCGGTGGCGCAGTGGGTAATGATGCGGGTAATCACGCTTTTAGATTATGGAGATCGTCAGATTGAATCCCCTCCAGGATGCAAAATATCCACCTTTTACCTGCAATTTGGAGACTAAATCTATGTTGCAGGTTAAAAATGTTTTGAACTTGCAATTTTGCAAATCAAAAAAAAATCTAGGTATGATTGACGATTGCAAGCGGCCAACACGTATTTCAACAGGTGACCAATAACGTTTCTGAAAACCGTCACGTCATGTTATTCTTAATATAACATCTTTGGTGGAACAATCATTTTGGCCATCAAAGTCAAGATAACGGTATCACATTTCTGGGGGAGGACTGATCACGACGGGGAGGGAGACATTGAACCCACCTCCTGCCTCTGAGGGAGAGAGGAGAGTTGGGTGCCCTGCGCAGTGTTGCCAACTCGGCAACTTTTTTTAATCAAAAGCAACCTGCGACAAGTCTAGCGTTTTTTCTGGTTTTATTGGAGACTTTTTATTGCCTCCGTATTGTCTGTAACGTATATTAACACGTAGGTCAGTGGACATGAATTGTTAATGTTTATATATTCCGGGAAAGTCTTTTTTATGTCACCACCACACATAACGGACACACAGGTAGGTGCGGGGAAAATGACCAATCTGCAACCGACAATCGCAGACAAGATCTGGAGCCCATAAACCTGAAATGCGTCATCAGTTAATATGAAATACTGTTAAACACATTAACCGTGACTTCAGGGTGGTGTAGCTGTATATTCATACGCCATTCAACTGTACAAGAAGTGTCTATAATTATCTGTAGGTTGGATACAGAGTTCAACACTTGCGCTACTGTAGACATGGTTTTCACCAAATTTACATTAGCCCGCAAGTGCTTCTGGAGAGTTGTCATTTTTAAGCAGTGCCGGCACCTCCTTCATTTCTGGGACCCGATGGCGTTCTCACTGATGCGTTGACCACTGTAAACGTATAGAATGTACGTGTGCGCCAGCAATTCAATGCAACAAAAAAGGGATGCAGCCCTTATTGTAGAAACATGGCACACTGAGGAACATTTAGGACATTTCATGTCTCATTCGGACGTGCAACAATTACCAAATTGCATACACGAATCAAAGCACATGCTTAAAATGGAACATGCTTTCATCTGAAAATGCACATATATGAACAAACGTGTTCAACTTGTGCAGTAAGAGGATTTAGGAAAGGTGATCCTTTTCCTCCTTGCTAAGGCTGTCTCTGTCACATTTAATGTGATGCCTGTATAAGCTTCTATCTTCAGGTCTTCTCACAGCTGTCAAAGAGTAAAGGGAATTGGTAAGGCTATGTGAAATAGAGTACATGAGCCAGGCAAGGTGAAAAAATGTTAAATCTTTGTGCTTTGTGCAGATCGCCATTGAAATTGACTTGAGGAATACTTAACGCGTTGGAGTTCCGGTGCTGTCAAAATAAATAAATAAAGCTATAAGCCAGTAGTTTGTCCTATAATGGTCATGCAGTTCTCAGTAGATGTTGGCATAAAACATGCCCAACACCACCCTTACAGGTTTTCCTAAAGAGGATGATACCTTTTGAGTAGAATTTGGCTCCATGTAGAAGGAACACAGTCCTGCCTGCCATCTATGATCCCATGCTTTGATGTCATCAAACTTTGCGTTTCGATATTGGTCTGATCGGCCACAACATTAAAACAAGTCTGCGGTTTTAATGCTTTGGTTGGTCAGTATACATACATCATAAATCCGCCTGAGGAAGGGCTGCTGAATGCTTTAGCTGTGTTATAACCTTTTTATAATCATCTGATTTGATTCTGTGAAGTCCGGTTATTTGATATAGTAGATAAATAGTTCTCCTTCCCATCAATATTTATTTTAATTGAACATGTCATGTCCTCGTTGTAAAGTGTAATTTTCTTTCTTCATGGCAACTTAAAAGAAACCGACATTAAGGCCTCCTTTTAGTTTTGGATGCTGATCACCATTTTATTGGCTTTTACTGGCTTTAGGTAAACGCATTGTTTACTATTTGTGTGTATATTTTTTATTAGTTAAAACAGTTTCTGTAATTTGTTATATTTATGAGCGTTGCTCTAAGATCTGTTGTTCTGGTCTAAGTCATGTTTTCACCATCTTGTATTGTTAAACATGCATTCTAGGCTGGCAAGGGCTTGACAGTATATACCATCTTTAAATTAGATATGGATGATATATATAGATGTGGAACAAGCGATTTAGGGAACTAGAGGCCTTTTTGCACACTGTATACATCTATCGAGATATATATTTTTTATTTTTTTTATTTTTCTCTCTGAAAGCTTGATAACTGATCGTTTGCAAACAACAATAACAAGAACAAAATCTTAAACTGAGAACTGAGTTTCTGTGATACATTACAAACTTTTTTTTTTTTTTTAACTAGTCAGTTTTTGCATTTGCAAATCAAAACATAAACACACATCACAACACACTTGCAGTGCTGCTGTGAACAGAGTAACCTGACGAATAGGCAAACATGAAAGTAAAATATCGAATTACTTATTTAAATAATAGCCAGATCTTTACATTTATAAAGAGATTAGAATTGTTAGAATGATCAGATTCTTACTGGTGGGAAAAGATCCTTCGTGTCTACAAATAGCATGAATGTAGCCCCCTTCAGGCCTGGTATTCACATCTGTCCTGAGACAGATGCAATGCAGGTGTCTCTTACATGAGAAATTCTCTTTCACTCTTTGCTCAGTGTGCTTCTTCTTACAGCTGTTACATTTGAAAGTAAACTGCATGTGCGCCTTGCTTTAACCACAGATTTGATCAAGTATTTTAAACACACTGATTTTGATCTAATTTTACCGTTCTGTAATTGCACACAGATGCTGTTTGTGTTCCCCAAGACAAGGTGTTTTTTTAGTTTTTTTTCACTATCAGTCTGGCACAGATTTGTCACGGTTTAACTTAACAACATAGGATTTTCTTTGGTTAATATTGCTCGGCACTAAGGATAGCAAATATGTTTGGAAGCTAAATAATAAACTAAATAATTGAGTTTTCTATCCTGCCCAGGCATTAAGGCTCATGTATAGTGTCCCTGTAGTTAAAATCAATATTTGCTCTTAGGGTTTTGATGCTTTGCATTGATTCTCTCGATACATAGTGTTGCTTTGCTTTTCCCTACCTGAAATTAAAGCATGATGGCAGCTCTTGACAGGAAAGAGATCTTGAAGCTGATCACATATCTTTATGTTCTGACACATTTTTAAGAGGAAGAAACCACACACAAAAACAGGAGACAACCTTTACTTTTTTAAGAGTTTAAATCTAATGGGAAAAGGACTTCATCTGAAAGCTTTTAAAATGAAAAATGAAAGCTTGTTCATCTGTAATAGTATATTTCTGCTTTCCACCTCAGCCTCGCTGTGCTCGCAGACAGTAATTCACACCTTGCTCCTACCCTTCACTTGGAACCGAGTGCAACATTCTCCATTGCCAACATCAGCCGGACCATTTTCAAATTTGGACCTGTGGCTGTTAATGCTGTGCGAACAGCGTTCCATCTTGGCCTGATTGAGACTCAGGTCAGTTCGCTTTCCAGAAGCTTGTCCCTCTAGCAACCAGAGCTTTTTGCAACCAGCATCACAACAACAGGTTTGCAGTGGAAAAAAAAACTCCTCAACTGAGCCTCCTGAGTCTTCTCAAAAGGCAAGAAGTGTCAGCTGTCGGGTTTAACTTGGACACTAACGGCAAAACATTCAAAACCACAAGACTGTGTTCTCCTGCTACCATGTTTCACCACCACTCCCAGCAACAAGGGCCGCAGTCCTTTTCAAATGGGCCCCGGCCTCATCAGTCACATCCAAAACCTCCGTCTGATATGATGACACAGGTGATGGGTTACCAATTTCCTCGTCCGACCCAGCTCCCTGATGAGTTAGAGTCTGCCCTGGCAATCCGGGGGTCAAGGGACATGGATCACCGTCTCATTGACCACATGAACCCAACAAATCATCAAGGTTCTGGGATCAGTCAACATGGAAGCTATGGTTCTACAACACTCACTTCTGACAGTCAGCCGGGCCACCAGCAAGGGATAAATTGGTCAAGCTACGAAACTCCAACGAAACTGTTCGCTAATCCCCCACCAAGTTCTTGCCGCCAGCCACAACAAAACCAAGGGCCTCAACAGCAGCGTGAGAGCAGCCACACTGGAATAAGCCTGTCGGGATGGATTGTCGACGCAAGTGACTCACAGTCACCCCAAGTTAGACACCCCCCAGGTAGCAGAAGTAGCGGTGGTGGGGATGGTCAGGGTTTGTACACTCCAGAGAGTGCTGGAAGCATTTTGGCTAGTTTTGGACTATCAAATGAGGACTTGGAAGTGCTGAGTCACTACCCTGATGAACAGCTAACACCCGATACTTTACCATTCATATTGCGCGACATCCAAATCAACAAGTCGGGCAAGCAGAAAACTGGAACTTCCACCTCTTCATCCTCGTTCTCACGTAGTATTCATGATATGCCCCTGCAAGGTTCTCAGTCTTTGCCATTAGCTCGTTCACGCTCCCCGGAAGTGCCTAGCCTGCTTGCTGTAACACAAACGGCGGGTAAAGTCATTGACTATGGTCATGCTAGTCGGGCAGAGGATGAAAGTAGTCCCAAAGAAACTTTCAAAAGAGAGCCACTTTCCAGTGAAAGGACAGTTAAAATGTACCCAACCTCGTCAACGTTGTCTTCAACAACCCAAAGAATGGATAAAGCGGAGAGGCGGCATGTTCATCTGGAACACACTGAACCAAGCAAGCACGGAGACCGGGACTATCGCAGGGCAAATACTAACCATCACAAGAACATTCGCTCACCAGTGAGAGAAATTCCACCTTCAGCCAAATCTCGCAATCTAGACAGAGACTACAGGCATGACGGACATAAACGAAGGCCTTCATCTGAAACCAGGAGTGAGGATTCCTCAAGACGATCTCTCTCCTCCTCGTCTGGCTCAAAACAACACGGCAATAGCAGCAAGAAGTTACCAACACCCACCATGATAAGTGATTTCTCAGCAGTTTCTCCAAAGGTGTATCCCCACACCTGCTCCCTGTGCTGCGTACAGTGTGATCAGGAAAAGGTGAGTGTCAACCTGCCCCCTAGTATTGTCCAGAGAGTTTCCTGTAATCTTTCCTCACCTGGCAATTGTCAATATCAGTGATTTCAAAGTTTTTAGATTCAACTGGTTTGTATTTCTCATATGAATACACCTTTGCTGTTGCTATATAGGATTTAGCCACGCTTGTTGAAAGTTCAGCTGGCCCTAAGAAAATGAGTCTTTCTTCAAATGTTACTGCACTGTAACTTTTAATTTCTTTACTTAAAAAGAAAACGTGTTGCCTGTGCTGTAAATCATTGAACACACAACTAAGTCTCTACTGAGTAGCTTAGTTTGTAAGTATTTAGTGGAAATCTTTCTTTGCTTTGTTTCCTGTGCCACTGGCTGCTACACAGCAACACAATTATTTTCAAAACATCTGTTTAGGACACAATTAATTTTATTATTTTCAAATGCTGATATCATTGTTTGAAGAACGGTTATGTGGGGGAAAACAAGCTATGACTTGTTTGCAATTAAATCAATTGACTCATATTTTACCAAAATTTCCCCCTCATTAACATCCTGGTGCTTGACTAATTTCTTCAGATTAATTCAGGTTAAGTATAAAACAGAATCTAATTAGTAGAAAGAGGTGTTTAATATGGTACGAGGGTGTAACGAGATGTATTATGGAAAGAGGTACGTGATATGTAGGAATGATTAACTTGGTTGAAAAAAAAAACTGTTATACTGGGGTATTAACAGGTGATAAAAGAAATTGTTTTTAGTTCAGCAGTAACCACTGTTGAATACACTCCTTTGATAAAATATATCCAGTTTCTTGTGTTCTCAAATGGTTTTATGGTTGATGATGCATCCAAGCAACAAAGGTTGGAAGTGGTTTGTACTCTGGTTGAGTATGACTCCTGATTTCTATACCATGCCAAGTGTGGAATATTTGGAAGATGAGCCTAAATCATTTAAGTAATTTATTTCATGCTTATATTTTCTCATTAAGAAAAAACTGTGTTTTATATAGCCTGATAATGAAATAGTCCCTTCATGAACAATCATTTAAATGTCCCAATGAGTTACAGTTAAATGACTATGTGTTGTCTTAACCCCATTTCCTTTGTGGTTTTCTCAACTTTTTTAGACTTGTCAAAACTCTTAACCATCCGAATCAGTCCTTTAGTTTGAACTAAGTTGTAACAAATCACAGGCTTTGACAGCAATTCATGTAGATGGTAAACTGATTGGTTGATGGTCAGAGAATGGTGCACTAAGCAATATAGTGTATATATACACATATGCATATATATTCAGGCCTTGAAAAGCAACGTAATTAGCATAAAAACTATCTTTTGATTGTTTCTGCCAGTGATCTGTTGGGTGTTATTGGTGGAGGCTGTTTCACTCTCAAAATAGTGAAAAGTAGAATGGATACAGAGGCCGTCTAAAATGAGACTAAGCATTGTTTTCTATTTCTACTCATGGCTGTGGCATATTTTGAACATAAATTTGGAATCAATTAAGCAAGTTTTCAGTTTTGTCATGTTAATAAAATCACATCAGACCGCAAAGAGTCACCTGGGCTTTTGTCTCAGAAATCAAGTATGTTACTAAATCTATCTGATAGCTTAGACTTTGCTCACCTTGTATTATTATAAATGCCTAATGACAATGCATTGTTTCTGTTTATATCTAATGTTTACATCTTCCTCTCCCATTTGTATTTTTTCTTTCAGGATTGGATAGAACATATAAACACTGTTAACCACACTGCTGCCTGCAGAGATCTGCGCAACAAGTGAGGAAATATTTAATGTGCTACCGAAGCATATTTTCACTCTTGTAGTATAGATATAGTTACTTGGTAGAGTATGGGTACCTTATCTATGTTAGTGATTTCCATCAGTTTGAAAGAACCATTTCAAATCAAGAATATGTTCATTAAACAGGGCATTATACAACCCTGCCTTTCTAGCCTGTAGAATATTTCACATCCACTTTTGTCATGGGTATGTCATGGTTTCTTATTCGGGTCAAAGAAAACCTATTTTTGGTTCCAGGTTGAACATATAACTGATGTGTATGTTAAGGGCGAAAGGATAAGATCTGAGTTTGTGTGGTACTACAAGCGACCGCCTCACAGAATATTATGAAGCTTCATCTTTAAATCAGATTTTTGAAAGCAGCGCTTTGTATGAATACATAACAACAGATGTTTGTGTCTCTGAAGGTATCCTGACTGGAAACCAAATCTCCCAAGGTCAGTTGGATTGTTGTTTTTATGTTTGCAGTAATCTGTTTGTTTATGTCCATCGACTGCTGGCCGTTGGCATTTCATTTAACATGCCCCTAAAAAGAATCCACTCTAATGTAGATATTGTCTTAACTCTCCTCTATACTTTCACTGCTTCTGTCTGTTCATTGAATGTTATATTTGATCCAGTCGACAATATGGCAGCACGGCTCCCTGGGATCCCAACGATCCCTCTCCATCCCCTTCTGCAAACAAGTCTCTCTCTTGCTCACCCACCCCAAGCCCTCCTCACACCACCCACAGGGTGGGTGCCCATCCCAGCCGACCACACGGGAAACTTTACACTCCTCACCATCGCCCTCGATACAACCACTATTCAGGTAGATAACATGCCAGTTAGTAGGCACCACATGAACAAAGTGAAGAAATGAATGACTTAACTTAATGCATCGTTTTGTTCCCTTCTTAGCCATTGTTTTTGATAGACTATGACCAGTTAATAGCACAGTGGTACATAAAGGTAGCAGTTTATCTAACCTTTAAAACATGTTCAGTGTTACTATTTGACCATTTGTTCTTATTTCTAAACCTCAGGGTGTGTTATTATGTGGTCATCACCACCACATGACGGTATAGAATATACACATCAAAACTCCTCCATCCTTCTTTGTTGTCCTTAGACCAAGGCAATCGGTTGGATCACTCCGACTCACACAGCCCCTTCCACTTACATCGCCCCTCGTCATCTTCCAGAGAGTATCGACTTGAGAAGAGGGACAGGGAATCATCAGGTAACTGTATATTTTTTTAATTAAAGTCTCCTTCCACTAAGAAATTCGTTTTTCCCCACACAATCTGACTCAGCATATGGCAGTATCAGATTTACTCTCATGTGCACCAGTAAGATTTGTAGAAAGAACAGATGTTTAACCGAGTTGTGTCTACCTGTCGAGAAAGGTGAAATCTGGACTAAAAAAAAAAGATTTGGCATTTATACTTTATTTGAAGGTCAACTGTGTAGAACAGACATTGAGCGGGATAGATGGACATAGGTCCTCAACCAGATCAAACTAATTGCTGTTATGTGGTATGTAACCCAGTTTTTTCTGTTATTATTGATTCAGGGACTGGTAGAAACCTTTTTATGTGTTTGCATATGTAGACAACATACAAAGCTATCTTGGTTTTATGAGTCTACATAAGATTAGGGTCTTTAGATTACTAATAATGTCCAGGTTTTACTTTATTCAAATGTAGGCATGTAAATGCATCCCTACATCAACATCATTTATTGACTAAGCAGAGTATACTATTAATTATATTTCTTTCAAATGTTTTTCTTTCCTGTGTCCTCTCTTTGATTCCCTGTGCATCTACAGGCCTTCCCTCTCGAAGTGGTGTGAAGCGTCCATACAGCGATACAGTCAAGTGCTTCACTCACACCAGTCAGCATCCATCCTCCCTCAAGTCAGGTCTCAACTACAAACATGGACTATCGCAGTCCAACACCAAGACTGGGACTAAGAGTGGCACAAAGACCGGAACTAAGATCCCTAAAACAGCAAAGGCCACTGACACAGTGTGTGCTTTCTATATTTATTTTTTTAAACATTTGACAAAGAAGATTGCTCTTTTGGACCATCAGACACTATTTTGCACCTAATTGTCTCCATTAGAATATAGGATAGACCATACAGATGTTTTTGAAGTCTGAAAATGTTCAACCTTTCCTTCTTAATTTGTTCCACTATCCTTGATGGTGTAAAAGTATTATGTTCTACTTATTGGTAACAAATACTATGTGTTGGATGAAGATTTAGCCCATGAAAATCAACACAACCAAAAGAAAACCTTCATGTGTATTTCTGGTCACCTATGTTAATAGTGCTTTAATGGCATTTAAATCAAATCATGCATATCGATACAGTCCATTTTCTTTGAGCAATATCATTTAATGGTTTCAGCTAAAATGAAATAGTAGATGACAGGTTTTAAGCCAGGTTCCCAATATGAACAAAAATTAGTAAGTGAAGCTTATGGATGCTGATTTCAGGCATCATCAACTGGGTTTGGCTTTTTATCTTTTATCCAATCTTACTTTTTGGCCACATGCCAAAATCTCTCCCTAGTTTGTGTTTGTTTGGCTCAAATAATCAATTTATTCTAAAATTAACCCAATACTTATTTGTTTTTTAGTCTCCCAAACCTCCACCAACTAAAAAGAAGAAGAAGCTGCTGGTGACTTCAGCCACTTGGAACTTGCATGTTGCATATCGCCTGGTTTACCTGACTGGCATCCCAATCAATGCCACAGAGCAGGACGTTACCAACTTGGTCGGATCCTTCGGCCAAATTAACAACGTGATCCTCATGCCATGCTCCGAGGACGAGAAGGGTGAAGGACAAAAGGTGCTGTTTTACTTTGACTTTTACACTATGGTTTTTTAAACGTTTGACTTCAGACATTTTTAAAACATGTTAGAAACTGGTTTAAAATGGATGATGATGAAAACATTTATATTTTAATGCTTTAGGGCACAATTGATTCGAGAAAAGTACCAGAACTGCAAACAGGCTTTCATACAAACCATAGCTAAATAAAGAAATCAGTTGAAAATAGTTGTGGTCATTCATTAGTAAAAATGGATACTGTCAGATATTATAAGTACAAGTAGCACTAATTGCTGATGTTCTATTGTTCATTGGTATGTTTTGTGGTTATAGCAGTTTGACCATGTAGCCAATATTACAGTGTGATATTTATAAAAGTAAAGCTTAGGCAAATTTGCTTTAAATTTGCCAAATCTACCTTTTCAGCTTGTGCTCTCCCCTGTTGCAGGCGTCTGTATGCATGGTGAAAGCGGAGGACGCACAGGCACTGGCTAATTCCACAAATCTCTCCATCAGAGACCAACAAGTCACTGTTTCAACAGCCAAGGTACCATTCTGGACAATGCATGTGGCCTTGATAGATTATTTCAAGGATTTTTCTAAACAACGTAACAGGGAAAAAAAATGATGTGGTAATTGTATGCAATTACCACATTAAGATTTTGGCAAATTGTATACAATTTTCCTTAAAACTGTATTTCCTGTTAAGTTAGTAAGGTGATAACAGAAAGGATTCCTGTCCTTTAACAATAGTCTAATTACTCAAAAAATGTAAAAATGATGGGGGGGGGACCTTTGAATTATTTGGTTCAATCACCCAGATGTTGTTTAACCAACTTTGAAGTTGCATAATGCCACCTAGTTGTATTACTTCACCCATACTGGTTATTCTAAAGACAATGTTAATACCCTTTCCCTACTCTTCTTTGCACTTAATAAATCCACCCTTTTAGATTTCCTGGAAGCCCTGTGCTTCTAAAAAAAAATTATTAAGAATGTGCAATAAAGTAAGCATTTGCCGTTTGCTTTCATGAAGTACGCTTTTTAACATGAAAGTTTATTAAGTGTTACAAACAGGTCTTGGAGTGTAGCCTTGTTTACCCATGCCCTATCCGTTCCAATCTTTTGTGTACAATTAAAGTCTTTATGTTAACGTTTATTTTAGATGCCTGAAGGAGAACTATTTTCTGATGTCAGCAACAGGTGTGTCACCTTTATTGTCAACATTTTCTTTTTAACTTTTTAATATTGTGCACATCTTTGCTGCCAATTTCTCACCTCTCGACTAAAATATGACTTAATTCTGATACCACAGCAAACTTCCCTCAGGACAGGAGAAAGGTGCTGCTGGGGAAGAAATAGGTAGGATAAGAGAAACGTGGAGTCAAATCTATCTTGGTCAAGAAGTGCCTTGTATATCATATATCTTATAGATATAATTAAGAGTTATAATAACTCTTTTATAAGTATACTTGCTCACCAGAATTGAATAGGTTTTTTTGTAGATGTTCTGCAAGTTTTATTGGGTTTGGGATTATTGTAGTGATTTATTTGTGTGAAAACACACTGATTGTAGCTATGTTTGCCCCCCACTCCTGGCCTGGTGGCCCTGGTTTTCCCCTCTGCAGGATGTGACGCTGACCAGAAGTCTTCAAATGAGGTAGCCTACACGGGCCATATACATAACATAAATGTTTTTACTATACACCTCTATTGTGCTGTATATAATTACGATGCCCTTCAGGTGACTGACTGTTTTATTGCTATATACTTATAATCCAATTTCAGCATTCAGGAGTTTCCCCTCACGTCCCACTACAATGTCTCTCACAGAAAGGCATGGTGTTAATCACAGGACTTCCAGAGGGCAGCTGGTCAGAAAGTGACATCTTCCAACTGATCCAGCCCTTTGGAACTCCGTCTGACATCATCCCAGCAGCTCAGATTGGAAAGGTTTGTAAACTTTCCAGTTAAGTCTCCAAAGTAATTAATTGATTTGTTTCTTCATTGATTGACAATAAAACAATTACGTTTTTTTTCCCCGGGATAACAATATTGTGCGTGCGTACACGTTCAATAATAACATGTATTTATACGTTAGGTACTTGTGTCAGTGCCAGACATGGACATTGCTGAAGAGATAGTGAAAGTGCACACCTTCATCCCTGCAAAGATTAAAGGCACTGAGCTGAAGATAGTCCACATCAAACAGCACATTGGCCTCAAGACACCAGTAAGGGCTCTCCTCATTAAATCTTTTACTGTGTATTATTATATTTTCTCCCCTGTCACTTATTTTTGTATGTTAGTCGTTTTGTTACTCCACTGTACATGTTGGTGTCTAGTTCTATAGAGCAATGTTTTGTTTTGTTTTTATCACAGGTGGCTCTCTACAATTTGCTGATGGGATCAATGGACCTTTTAGTGAGTTTACTTACTCTCATACTGTAATCTAAGTGCATGCGTTTATTTATCAGCAAGGGGTCACATTAATAAACTTGACTAAAAATGCAACAGTGCATAAAATGTTGATTTTCATCAAAATTCCAATATAATATTTATAATTGTACTGAATTGTGTATTTGGAGAATTCCACTTGGTTCTTTGAAGTAATACAATTAGATTTGGATAAAATTTAAGTTTGGAACTGTGAGTTGGTCAGTTGTGCTTTGTTTGTTTGTTTGTCAGTTTGCATTTAGTGGTTAAGATGTGTTGGAATGCTTTTTTGTTTCCTCCAGGAGAACCCGGGTCTAGTAGGCTGGGGCAGACTATTAGTGATCAGTAATGTTCCCAACAAGCCTTCTTGCTCTTCTGAGGTCCAGAAACTGGTGCAACGTTTTGGTACCGTCATCAAGACTCTAGTTCTTAAAAATATGGTGAGGGCTGTTAATGCTTGTATGCTAATGCTTATATATTTCATGAGCCACCTTTTTCCTCAGTAGTCTCCTCTCCCTAATTGTCTCCTCAAGTTTAACTTATTATTTTTACGGTAAAGACGCGCTCTTTATGTTCTGTCTCTTTTTCATCAGGTAATTTGTGAGATGGCAACTGTCGCCATGGCCTTATCCGTTTACAAACGCTTCCAGACATTTCCATGCATCATCCAGAACAACCCTCTGATCTTCTCCCGCAATCACGACCGTAAAACTCAGATGAAAGTCATCACAGCAGACCCGGATTTACCTGAGGTCCGTAACTTTGAGAATTCATTGATAATGGTGGTTCAACCCCTGTCCTGTTTTGTTTATCCACCACTTGCACACTTTCCTGCAGCGTCAACGTGACAGTCCTTAATGCCTCCTTGTGTCTGATCATAGGATACACCTGAGAATGGCAAGAGCAGCCAAACGGCGGCAGCTGTCGGTAAACAGCCGATGACGCATAAAGAGAAGTCTGTTTGTCCTTTAAAGGTAATGGGAGAAGTTGTTGGCGGGACTGACGAGAAAATAAAGACCACAGACCAAATGGTTGGCAAAGACACAGCTTTTGAAGAAATCGGAAGCAAAGACAAGGTCCAAAAAGACGAGCTTGCCGTTGCTCTTTCCGACTCTTCAGCTGCGCTAGACTCCAAACCAGAGGAGATTTTGGATGCAGACACGAGTGTAACATCAGCTGCTGAAACGGTCATGGAGACAGAAGAACAGAATGACATTCTCAGGGCATCTGAAGCTGAGGCAGGAAATGACAAAAGTCAAAAAACTGAAGAGACAGGGCTATCCAGCTCTGATGACAAAGCACCCTCTAGTGAGACCGTCATACCGCAGCTGCCTGAGGTAATATCTCCCAAATATCTCTCTGCTGTTGTCTGTGTAACTAAGCGTGTAAGATTGGAAGTCATTGTTTGATCCTTGTTTCACCAGGTTACCAAAGAAATGGTAACCAGACCAGCTTCCACCTGTGGAGAAAAGGAGAAAGAGCAAACAGAGACGGAGCAGGGGGAGAAAGCGACAAAGGAGAAGGAAGAACTGGTCGAGATCTGCACAGAGGAGGAGACAAAGAGGCAAGAGAGGGAGAGGAAAGAGAGGGAGCTTAGGAAGGAGAAGGAGGAGAGAGAGAGGAGGGAGAAGAGACCCTGGGAGAGAGCCAGGAGGGAGAAGGAGTGGGACGATAGAGCCAGGAGAGAGAGGGAGAAGAGGATGGATGAAAGAAGGGAGTGGGAGAGGAGAGAAAGAGAGAGGAGGGAAAGAAAAAGAGCGTACGTGGAAGGTCTTTCAGGATCGAGGTCATCTTGCAAGTCAGAGGAATACACGCAGAAGACCCGGAGGGATGTACAGTGTAACAACGCAGAGCCTGAGAACAAAATGGTGAGAAGATGTAGTTTGGTCAGATCATTTAGAACTCGATTTTTGTCTCTTCTCTTTATAGTTTCCTTAAATCTTTTTTTTTTTGTTTGTTTGTTTTTCCCTTATCCCTTTTGTGCAATCAGGTGGAGGAGGAAGATGATTTCCCGTTCAACATGAGTGACTTTGTGACGGTAGATGAAGTAGGAGAGGTTGCGGACCTCCCTCATTCTCCTTCTGCAGTTATTCCCACAGAGGAAGAGGAAGTCCAGCAAGACACTCCGAAGGTACATTTTACTTATTATTTTTCTCTTTAGATCATTTATTCGCCGATAGTTCATCTTATTCATACAGAACGTTTTGCAATGCTCAAATACACGATAGCAGAAAGAAGTGTGTACAAGCAAAGTACTGGAAATAAAAAAAGACCAAACAAACAATTCATTACACATTAAAAGCCGGTTTATTGTACTATGTTTTGGAGTGTCTGAGAATTGGATTTGTTTACTGTAATCTCACCAGGACATTGTGCTGTTTGTTGCTCTCCTAGGACACGCCCATGGAAGTTGGCCCAGTGAACCTGGTGGAGCAAGTATCTGTATCAGAAGCTGTGATTGCACCATCAGTCGAATCCTCAGACGCTTTGTCAGTGTTAACACCTGCCAAGGTCCCACTGAGCGCTGAAGTATCCTCCAACTTAACACCTTCACATGTGGACTCCTCTCCCACTCAAACACCTGTGCCAACGTGTCGACCAGAAGCACTTGAGACTGGTAACATAGGTAAACCCATTTTAAGAGCCGAAGGAAACAATCTTTCATGTTCTTTTTTTTTTTATTCAGGTTTAAAACGGTGTCATTTATTGTTCTTTTTTTTTTTGTTATAAAAACAAATATCACAGAGAACGAACACCTTCCCACACCGGCAGATCCAGGTAGCCCAGTCGAATCAGCCCCTGCGGACCCCTCAACCCGAGAAGCTGGATCTGCAGAGGGTCGAGCTGAGACAGAGGACAGTGCTCCCAGTCACAACCAGGCTGGGAAGGGGGACGAGGATGGGGTTGTGGTGGTGCTGGAAAAAACAGAAGAAAAAGACAAAGTGCCTAATGAGGAGGACGAGGGGAAGGCAGCTGCTGCTTCAGAGACAGGTACAGGTCTCTTTTAGTTGTTTGCATCTCAATAATAAGTGGCAGCTTGGTGGGTCTAGAATCGAATGTATGGTCACAACAGCTTCTTTTTTACGGCCCTTTGTTTAAAATGAACAGAGCAGTGTAGTTGTTTCTTGTCATATAGAACCATATGTTGTTCCAGCTTTTAATGAGGTCCCCGTCTTTCACAGGGAAACAAGAGATAACCAAAGACCACGTGCACACGCGTGGGGAGGGGAGTGTGAGGAGTTCATCCCAGACCAAACCTCCCATCAGCACAACCTGCTCCCTCCCTCCTTTTGACCCCAGCAACCCAGTTGGTATGACTCTTTTGTTTGACCATGTCTGCTGTTTGGGTTTATACTGTGGTGTACATATGGGGTTTTCTTCCATGAATGTTTCCCGCTTTTGACTTAGACGTTTCTCAGTCATCCAGGTCACAGTATCATCAAGAGCGATTCTTAACTTTAATCCAAAAAAGCCTTCTTCAGTTCTAACTAATTGGTGTTATCATTGCCTAATTAGAGGATCGCTAAGCTAAACTTGCAGCCCTTTTACCCTGTGACCAGGTTTTTGGTTTCACCCGAGTCCGGTTATAAATGTCGTTAGCTTCGCCTGAGAGTTCCTTTGTGTTGTGGTGGGTGTGTAACTTTCTGGGGCGATAATGAAGGACCGCATTGTAGGTGGCTGAAGGATGGAGCTGTTTCCGACCTGCATGTTTACCTTAACGATCTTCTTATTAGGCATTCATCGCACAGGAGGATAAATAGCTGAACGTTCACACCAGTTGGTTAGAACTGAGGAAGCCTCTTAGATGAAAGCTGAGACGTCTTCAAGAATTTTCAATTCTTTCAGTTGCCTTCTTTCGAATGGCTCTCGGGAATGTGTGATTGTACGATAGTAGCGTGCGAAACTATGTGTTTGTTTTGGTTTTTGTCCACAGGTATGGAGTACCTAGTCCCCAAGACTGGTTTCTTCTGCAAGCTGTGCAATCGATTTTTCAGCGGAACAAAGGAGGCAGAAATCAGCCACTGTAAAACCGCAAAACACTACGAGAACCTGCAGGTAAGCCACAGTTTCCTCCGCGAACCTCTCTGTTTTACGTGTAAAACAATGTCTACGCATTAGTTTGCTCAACTCCAATATCCTTTTTCATTCTCCTCTAGAAATACTTGCAGACGTTAAAGGCATCGAATGTGACTGCCTAGCCTGACTTCGGATGAATGTGGCTCTGGAACCATAGATTGAATTTGGTATTGTCTTGGTATTTTTGTGTTAAAGGTCCAGAATATCATATAGGTGTAGACTCGTCCCATGTTCTGTCCCCATTTTAAAATCTACCCTAGTCTACCCTACTGTTTTTTTTCTTGTACAAAGAGAAATGAGTGGAACTGTGCAGTGGAAGATAACAGCCAGTAGGAACTCAATAAAGTGTCTTTACTAAATTGTCTTCTAACACTTATTGTCCTTCTGACCGTCGAAGCCTGGGAGATTTGCACAATTTTCACTGGCGCTTTTTAAATCAGTGATGACAAAAGTTTCCTCAAATCTCTTTAGACCACAATTACAAATACACAGTGATATGGAAAAATACACTTGGTCCATCAGATCACATGTTAAAACCTGATTTTATTCACACATCTATGTTGCATGCCACATGATTAACTTATTCTCCTATGCTGTATATTGTTCTTAGTTTCATAATGCTCTAAATTTCACAAATTCAAATTTGCTCTCAAACTCATGAAAGAGACACCTATGCACAATGTGAGTGACTTAGTTACCATGGACACCTCAGCATTTTGCATGTAGCTGGGGCCCACTGCCAGCAGGTCTCCCCCTCCTCCTTCTGAGCCACAGTCATTCCAGCTCTGCTACCTTGGTCTTTGTTTGGATGGCTCTGCGTGATTGTTGATACGTTTTTGCTCAACATAAGTCATACAACTACACTATGTAGTCAACTGATGAAAGCTTCTCAAAGCAAGTGGCTAAAGCAAGACATGGTTTTAAAGAGATTACAAGTGTCACACTAAAAATAGGGGAATCTATCTGTCTTAGGATTTTTTTCTTAACAAACTCCTACTCGAGTTACTCGACCTAGGGATGTGTCGACTGACGTTGCTCGGATTTTAGACTGGGTAATGACTGCTCTGGTCTGCAGACTATGGACAACCAGAAATGGCTATCCTTTGCATGGTGTTTATTCAACCAGTAGATGGTAGTAAACACCTCCGAGATGAAGGTAGCATCCTTCAAGTCCAACTGTGCCACCCTCTGATGGCCAGACAACTTGTAAATCTAAGACAGCATTTCTTTTATCTACATTTCAGTTTTCTCTATGGCAAAACTTCTCTATCGCACTGTAAATTGAATTGAATACTTCCTTTTTCACCCAGATCATACATTTCATTTCTGTATAGTTTAGTAAACCTCAGTCACAGTGTATATTTTCAACTGCATATTATCATTTTCCCCTGTAACTCTAGAAATGAAGATTGCCACATACTATGTCACTTCATCCATAGTGTAATTTTTTCACCTGAATACACTGTAGCCATTGTATATATTCAAGACTGTATATTTTGTACTTTTTTTGCACAGCTTTAGTTTATTTTATTCTTTATCCTGCATTTTTCTATTCAAGCTGTACTGTTTATCTCTGCTGCTGCAATGCCGTAAATTTCCCCCCTTATCTTTTGTCTTATCTTAAAAAGAACTCCGCACAAAAGCATCAGAAAACAAACGGCCAAATCAACAAAAGGTAGCAAAGTAAACCAAGTAAAGCAATGTTACTCAGCTGGTATTAACAAACTCAAAAACCTCCAAAGATATCAGGGGAAAAAGGGGGAAACTAAAGAGCAGCTAAATGGCCCAAATAAATAGGCAAACTAATGGCCTGAACAAAGGGTAAAACAGGTTCAAACCAAAGCCCTAACAAAGGGCGAAACTAAATATAGGTGGGCAAAACGGCAGTGGATTTAGTGCCGATGAACCATCAAAAGCTGAAACCGCAATAAACCAGGCTCTTACTGCAGGTTAAAATGCATTTTAACCAAACAACCACAAGCCTACTCACCACCTCTAATAACGATGATGCACTGTGATTGTAAACCTTTAAGGTGGAAATAGGGATTCAAACAAAGGACCATGGACCATGGAACACAGACCACTCTAGGATCTATAGATAACCGAGGCTTATTCATATTAATTTGGACAAAAGAATCCACTTTGTGATTTAACATGATACCATTGAATGATCCCACTTACGGTTTAAGTTGTAACGTTTATCCATTCACTGAGTTCACAGTGCTAAATGTATCCGATTATGCACATAATCATGGGACACACGGGACATAACAAGAAGAAAAACACTTCTGTGAGTGAATGCTACTTTAGTTTTGCTTTGTTTGTGATGCAGGTGAACAAGAAAACATTTGGGTACAGTGCAATACAATGTAAAGTCAAACTATAAATATTTAGGCAAAAAAAGATGGAAATCAATGCAATAAAAACAGAAATGGGAACAGGTGAAAGCCATTTGAAATTCCTATTTTAAAGACTCACATTTTTCAATTGTTTTTACTAATGCATCCTTGGATTTCATTATTTCACATGTACTTTTTTTTTTTTCTTTTTGAATGAATGGAGACTTTTTGAAAGTGTGCTTAAGAGGCAGGGACGGAGATTTTTGAGACGGCTAACCACCTGCACACCTGTCGAGCAGGTTGGATGGGATGAATTTTTACCGGGGGCTTAGGAGGGAGGGGTTAGCAGCTTTGCAGCTGGGAAGAAAACGAGAGCAATAACAACTGGAGGAACAGTCAGCACGTACGTCTGGACATATGTTGTGTGTCTCTTGCTACTGACCTACCTACCTGTCACTTCGGACCACTTCAGGACAGGTAAGACGTTCTTCAGGCTCAAATCTTTAACCACATATTGAAGTTTTCTTTTTTTTTTTTGAATCTGGGTTGTTAAAGGTTAATGCGCATCGACTTAACAACAGCGTGCTCTGTATGTTCAATAACCATGTACCAAACACTGAGATAGGTTATTTAATGGGTGTTGGTGGAGAAATAGTGTGGAGCTTTCAGTGGTCACATCCATTATACGGTCCTCTTTTTCGTTTTTTGAAAGCTATAATCATGTGATATGTTCCGTATGTGTGAAAACTCCTGATGTTACCTTACCGTTCTATTTAACAATATATATATATATATATATATATATACTGAAGAAAAGAAGTGAATTTGTGCAGTCACTTATGAGATTTTCCCTTTTGCTGTGCACATATTTTCAAAGTGATATATTCCGATCATCCCTGCCAACTGAGCAGATAACATGATGCGTGTGATCATTAAGTTGTTTGATTGTATTAATTTCAATGAAATAAAACATTTGTAGAGTCCTGATGACATTTACAGGTGTAGCCAATTTATAATTGCATCAAATGAGCCTCTAATTGTAGCTAATTTACTATTAAAGTTTATGTAGCAATCCCAAGTTTCATGAAGACTTGAATGTGGAGCGTGTGTTGATATTGTTATAGATCCGTCTTCAGCAATGTAGATCATGAGCTACAGTACATGATGGAGGATTTATTGCAGGACTTTTATGCATTCAGATCTTATCCTCTTTTAGCAGCTAAAATTGCAAACCAAATGTGCAAATTTCAATTTGAATCTCCCTCATATTTCAATTTGCAAAAGGGAAACAAGTCTGTAGCTAGCCACTGTACCCCCACTCTATCAACTGTGTCTCATTTCATCTCTACTCCAGCTTTTCTCACTATGTTCAAGTCGTTTACTGCCCACTTCAGCTATGGCAGCAATGGGAAACTGGCTCTACCTGTTAGGCTGCTCTGTGTGTGTGCGTCCGAGTTTCAGGCATGTGTGTGTTTTTGTGTGTGTGTGTGTGTGTGTGTGTGTGTGTTTGTGAAACTGTACCATTTTAGGGTCATGTGGGGGGTTAGCTGTCTCTGGCTTGTAGAGGTGGGTTCAGACCTGGTATCACCATCTGTGTCAATTGACCCAGGGCCAATTTTTTTTAGAGGTTCGCACCTGTGATGGCTGTTCATGACCAACATTCCTGCGACACCTAGACTGTGGCATAACACGTTTTCTCATGCTGTATGAAGAGTACATTTCCTAAAAGCCACTGCGTCTCACAAATTAATACCTGTGGGGGGTTGAGGAGTAAAGCAACGGAGAACATGCTACATTTGAAATCGCATTCCTGGTAGTCGGAACGAACAATTCACAAATGTTCGCTGACCTGAAGTTTATGGATGAATCGGGTGTTTTTAACTTGACATCAGATACAGTGATTGTGCAGTTATTGCCACTCCACATATTTCGAGAAAGAAGATGATTTTGGTCATGTATGTAAAGAATAAGGTTGACGTGGTTACCTCAAATTCAAAGTCTCCTCATTCCCCCTCATCATATGTCACTCTGTTCTCAGCTTTTTTGTTCTTACGAGAAAATAAATCTATTTTCATATAAAAAAAAATGCAATAAGAGAGAGCACAAGAAATAGGAGAGGAAATCTGGATGACTTGAATCTTTTTTGGGGTAACCTGTTCAGTGTCTGATAAACAGAGTGCAATCCAACCAAGCCTGTATTCCCAGATCTTGCAACTCATTTGTATTTTTTCTGTGTGTGTGTGTGTGTGTGTGTGTGTGTGTGTGTGTGTGTGTGTGTGTGTGTGTGTGTGTGTGTGTGTGTGTGTGTGTGTGTGTGTGTGTGTGTGTGTGTGTGTGTGTGTGTGTGTGTGTGTGTGTGTGTGTGTGTGTGTGTGTGTGTGTGTGTGTGTGTGTGTGTGTGTGTGTTGTTGTGTTAGTATCGGTTTGTTTGAGGGCATCAGGTACACACTCATTCAAACATTCTTATGCATACTCACAGGAGTCCATTGTTGCCAAAAGTGCTGCAGGGTGTTGTGTGTTCATAGACGGTGTCAAGAGCAGGATTCGTTTTGGGTTGACGTTTGGCCTGGGGTTCAAAGTTGAAATTGAAGGATTGGTTTAAATATTTATTTGCGGCTGGGTTAACAGGATGACACCAGACACGTGCATAGAAAGTGGAAGCAGCATTATTATTATTGATATAACGATGCTGCAGGGTTGAAACATAAAGATCTTAGTCCGGTACAATAATAAGATGCCCAGTCAATACATTTATTTTAACCTAAAAGCTGAAACACTTTTTCGGTACTGCAGTGAAATCTGGAATCAGCCCCCTGAATGAAGTAGCAGTCACTAAACTATTGAAGCAGCTGCTGTCCAAATCCTAACCTGGAGCTTATGTTCAGATTTACCCATGACATTGTTCCTGCTTTATCTTTAGCCTGACCAATAGGGCCAGTTATACTGTCCAATAGAAAGTCTATTGTGATGCTTGTCTGTCTTTCTAATGGAAATACTGCTTTCACAGTTTGAACACTGGATGGTTATGGCAATGCCGGCAGCCTTCCTGTCTGAAGACCAATTCACCTGCTCCATCTGCCTGGAGGTGTTCACCGACCCAGTCACAACATCTTGCGGACACAGCTACTGCCAAGAATGCATCTCCTCCTACTGGGAAGGAGTGGGAGGGGGCACCAAGGTATACCAGTGTCCCCTCTGCAAGGAGGCCTTCCGCAAGCGACCGGAGCTTCACATCAACCGGACCCTGAAGGAAATCACTGAGCGCTTCAAGGAGGTTGCCAACGCCGGAGTGCTGGTGGACAGAGGACCGGAGGAAACTCACGCTTATGCTCACCACCATCATCCGCACTACCCTCCAAAGCCAGGAGAGATGCCCGACGGCGTTTTTACCGAGATGATGACCCGTTTTCCCCATCTCGGTCAAAGCCCAGATCACCCGCCCTTCCAGTCTCAGAGCGCACACCCACCTCCACCCTACTCGACCCGCCGCAGGTCAGGCACTCCAAACAAGGCAGCACGTTAGAATGCCTTTGATTCGACAACATTGTCAATGCATCTAAAAGGATATGAATACAATCTAAAAAGAGATATATATGATTGGGTACATGTGAAATATTAGCATGACATTGTGATGACTCATTTTGAGGATTTGCACTTTTTTGAAGTTTTGGTGTGTAAACTAAAAACTAGCAGACTTTAGACATAAGATTCATCCTCTGGAGAGCAAAGACTTTCATATAGAATAGAATAGAAAAGTAATTTATGCAGTGATGTTAATGTGGATATTCCCACTTTCTGTTGTTTGTATTAGTAATATAAATAACATTTGAATGAGGAAAGCAGATATAAAATGTTATTGCACCCAAGTGGGCTGATTAAGAGATTTGATTTGAGCACTTGTATTGCTATAACAAACAATAAGAGGGTTAATCAGCAGTATAAATACAAATACAGTGGTATATGTTTATATCCAAAGGGAAAATATAAAAAATGTTATCTCATCTAATTCCAGGAGAGCTAGTTCCAGCGACTATTTGTCCGGTCTGCCTCTCTGTCCTGTGCACCAGAAAGGACTCCAGTTCTTCTGTCGCACTGACAACACTTGCGTGTGTAGCGCCTGTGTGGAGACAGCAGAGCACACAGGACACAACGTCCACCCCGCCAAGAAGGAGTGGCTCATGAAGAAGGTTTAATACAAATTCTGTGACAAAAAAAAAAAGTTTCATACGGAGATTCCAAAAACAATAGAGATGTAAAACATATAATAGGACAGATGCAGGCCTCCGTGAAGCTGCGCTTTCTCTGTTTTCCAGTCCCAGATAGGAATTGAAGAAGTGGAGCTGAAGGATCGCATCTGTGAGCGAGAGAGAAAAGTGGAGGAAATCCAGAACTCCTTACGACAGATACAGGTGATGCTGTTACAAACCAGGGTCAGTCTTATGGTTTAAGGCTGTGGAGATGCTTGAGGATTGAAAACCGCCTCACAAAGGACACGCGAGTTAAAAAGTCCACAGGTTTTATACTGTATGTTGTGTGTCCTTTGTTCAGGCTGCTGCAGAGAGAGAGACAGATGGGATTGTCTGTGTGTTTTCCAAACTGATCACCAGCGCGGAGCGCTGCCAGGCGGAAATCTTGGAGGTACATGACAAAGTAACTGTAGATATCAGTTCTCTTGTGGAGTTGCAATGCATCCATACATGCACTTTTTCCTGTCAGGTGATAGAGATAACTCATCGAGCGGCGGAGCACAGAGCTCAGGGCCTGCTGAGAGAGCTGGAGGAGGAAATAGCTGAGCTGAAGAAGAGGAGTGCAGCCCTGAGCCAGCTGGCTCTGTCTGAAGATTGCATAGCCTTCCTCAAGGTATGGGTGAATGAATGAGTACAAACATGTGATAAATATGATTCCACTAGTTATGCATCAAGTCATACTATTTATCTACTCAATTCATTAAGATTCACTGTTGAATTTGTTAAAATGTATCTACTTTAACGGCAGTTTTGGTTCCTGAGTACCTTTTGAAATAAGAACTGTTTGGACCCAGGATTAGATTTCTTAATCCCTGAAACATGGCACGGGTTCATACATTCTCATACATCTTTCACATTTGTCAAACTCTGTTGTTGTTAAGGTTACCAGGTAAGGTTGTGACAATAAAAGTCCTCTTTATCTACACTGCCTCCTCTGAAGAAAGTCAGTGAGTGCCTGTGTGGCCTACAGGTTCAGATAATATCCTGCTGTTGATAAAGATTGGTACAGCACACACATCAAAACTTTCTCTCCTGTCACCTGCGGGACAATCGTTTACAGCTGATGTATTTATTTTTCTTTCTCTGCAGAGATTCACTGATATGTCCATCCCTCCAAAGACCAAGGACTGGTCCAGTGTCTCTGTGCCATGTGAGCTGACCTCAGGGGGCATTCTCAGGACTGTTCGTCCAATGATGGAGCGCTTTCAGGAGGAGATGAGGAAGCTGCCAGAAATCTGTAAGGCTTGTTTCACACATAGAGCACAACTGGATAGTCCATTTTACCCATGGACAGATTATTATTACCTAGTTAGAAATAGTATAAGCAAATTTATTTACTATTATTATTACTATAATTATTATAATTATTACACACTTAATATAAATAAAACCACCACTAAGAAACTGTGAAATATCTTACCTTCTCACATGTTGTCAAAGCGTTAAAAAAACACACATATATATATATATATTATAATTATTATAATTATAATAATAATAATAATTATTATTATTATTATTATTATTATTATTGTTATTATTATTATTATTATTATTATTATTATTATTATTATTATTATTATTATTATTATTATTATTAAAAATACTCATGATAAATCTAAAGTCCAAGGGCATGATACAGGGCCCTCGGCACATGCCCACATGCCCATGCAAGAATCTGTCATGTGTCCAATAATAAACGAAGATTTATACAAATTAAGAAGAGTCTCATCTTTTCTTCTATTAACAGGTCAGCAACCCTCATTGGACCAATCTGTACCCAGACCAAAATCAAGTATGACCTTGATTTATTTTTATTATACTTACATGAATTGAAAAATGAAAAAGCATAAATACTTACTGTTTTCTCCACAGAGATCAGGAAGGTTCAGGAATATGCCAGTAAGAGTTTTAAAAAAACATTTAAGTACCTTTAGACTCTTGTCATTTTCTCTTAGATTTTATTCAAATTCTTGCTTGATTGTTTCCACCATGCCTTACATTTACCACCATCCCGATGTGTCTTTCTGAAAGCTGAAATCACGTTGGACCAAAACACAGCCCATCCGCGACTCAACGTCTCAGCAGATATGAAGCAGGTCCACTGTGGTGACCGCCATCAGCTGTTACCAGACAATCCTGAGCGCTTTGACCGGGTGGTGTGCGTGCTGGCCCGCCAGGGCTTCAGCTCAGGACGACATTACTGGGAGGTAAAGTGGGACACATTTATACATAATATATATATATATATATGTATATACAATTTTTGCTGAGCTGGTAAACCAGTAGTTAGGGTCCAGTCATTCACGGACATAACAAAAAGTCCGAAAAGGAGTTTTGATGAATGACATTGTTGAAGTCCTGTACCCTGACTTAATATTTGTCAATGGTAGCATGCACCATCTGCAACCAGGCCAGAGAAATGAACTGTATCACACTACCCTCTCTAAGGTGGAGGTTGGAGAAAAAACTGACTGGGACCTTGGAGTGGCTAGCTGGTCTGTCCATCGGAAGGGAAAAATCCCTGTAAGTCCCGCCCATGGTTATTGGTTCCTCAGCCTGCGGGACCGGACCGACTTTGCCTTCCGTACAGAACCCTCAACCAACCTTACCGTCAACCTCAGGCCCTCGCGGGTCGGAATCTATATAGACTGCGATAAGGGAGTGTTGTCGTTCTACAACGTGGATGCCAGAGTGCTCATCTACACATTCACAGATACTTTTCCTGACACCATCCATCCTTTCTTCAGCCCCTGTACCAATAAATCACGGAGAAATGAAGCTCCACTAATAATTTGCCCCGTTGCACTGGCAGAGTAAAATAAGCCATCATAATCTTTATTTGCAAAAATAGTTGAGACAATCACCCTCCATTGACAATGAAATTATTTCCTACAAATAAATTACAAAAAAAATGTCAAGACTCTGGGAAAGTTTCACAATTTTTTTGTCCTTAAAAAAATCTATCCTTAATCAGAATCAATGTGTTGTTATGCAATATTTGTCATTTTGGTTAAGAATGATCAATTTTTATAATATGTTGTATTATATTTTGGTTAACAAAAGAAGGATTTTATGTTATATACTTGAAATATTTTTTAGTTTTTCCCTATTTAACATTTGAATAAAAATTGAAAAAACTTTTTTAAAACGTTTTTGAAAAAGTTTTTTTCTGTCTAAGAGTCCCCAAAACATTGAAATCCTTCTCCAGGAGATGCTGCAAAAGAGGCACACTTAATGAAATCAACTATTTTCTCGTTTAGATAATTCTTACACGTATCAGATCTCGCTGTATAAAATAATCTTCCTGAGGGGTGACACTGCTTATATTACCTGTCTGGGCTACAGTGAATTTATTCCTGACAGCCACAGATGATAAGAATCAAAGATTCCCATAAGATTCCATAGACAAACAATGTTTGAGGCACTGCAGGATTAATAATAAATCAAAAATACCTTTTGCTTTTATTCTAAGTTTCTTTTGACAAAATTGTCGGCTAAATGAAATGTAATCTGCAAATGTAGTTTGAGAAGATTCCACGTCCGAGCTGTGGAAACAAGAGCTGAGCGGAACGTCACTGTGCAGCCATGGATCTAACGAATGCGAGTGTTGAACTTGTTTGTTTTCTGTGCTCTGTAGCTTTTGTTTTGGTTCACGTTCTTTTAATGATGAGGTAACCAGAGACTATTCCTTGAGTTGTGTAGTGAACCAGCATCTGCGTTATCATTGTGAGCATGTTGACATACAGACATTCACATATTTTTTGTACTCTTCCTAACTAGTGGGAACTGAATGAACAGTGATACCCTAAATTAAAAGGTACTGCAATATTTACTCTTTTAATTTAACATTACTTTTTGTTATTGATTTAACTATTACATAATATAAAATACATTCATTGATTAAATATGATTTTAATAAAATACATTTTAATAAAATAAAATGTTTATTTATGTTTATTTATATGTATGTTTCTGCTATGAAGAATTTGCAGTTTTAGACTTCAGATAGTGACAAAACAAAGGTTTTAAAATAAAGCTCAATTCAATATTCAATTATTTATACAAAATAAATATTAATTCTTTAATCATTCTTTTTTCAAATCAAATGTTTGTAAATTTGAAGATGCTTCACTCCTTATCTAAAAATGCTTCAGTCCTGACTAACTAGAGGGAAATTAATGGGGGTCGTTGAGCTAAACTTGCAGGTCTTTGACGCTCTTAATATTAAAGTAAACACAATATTTAATTTGACATTTTTTTTACTATTGATTAAACAATTAAATATTGCAGAAGAGAGGGCCGTTGAGCTAAACTTGCAAGTGCTTGACCTGGTTTGGAATGAGGATTGTTTTTGTCTACAGTGAGGTCCTTGTGTTCTAGTGGTTGTATAATCTAATATTTAGGGCTCAAATTTCTAATCTCATATTTTGTTGCCCAACCTTTAGAACCAATAACTGCAAACAAGTTGCTGACTTGTGCATTTGTCCCACTTTCACTGAGCAAACTGCTCCTGCCGTCTCAGGTTGGAAGGTTCCTTCTCCAGTGTGCATGTTTCAGCTCTTTCCATAGCTGCTGGACCCCAGATTGACCCACATCAAAACTCCGAGCCCAGAAAACTATCCATGGATGACTCATCCCTCACCCACTTCGAGAGAAAAATATCTCCTATGTCCGCCTGCTCATCGTGGACTTGACATCCGCAGATATCACACCATCATACCACCCTCCCCCCTTTGCAACTGGGTTCTGGATTTCCTCATCTACGGACACCTGGACCTTCTTTACCAGTGACCCACACACATACACAAACCCTCCCCTTTGTTTTTGCTTTTTACTGATTTCAGTCAAACCGGGTCCTGGACTTCCGAACAGAGAGACTGCAGTCGGTCAGGATCCACACCATCTCCTCTATTAGTTATTGAAATGAAATCAATAAGAGTAAAAATATAAATCTTTAAAGTTGTGTTACATGAACTTTGCATGTTCCCCTTATGTCTGTGCCGTTTCTCTCTAGCTGTATTGATTATTTTAGGTCGTGATTGGTGGTTGTCAGATGATCTGGAGATGCAGTTTGGTTAAATGCTGTGTGTTCTCTGTCTTGTCATGTCACTTCAGTTGACAAAGGTCGTTACACACCATGTTCAGGAGTTTTACACGAGAGTTGGCTCACTGTTATATTCGAGAATTTGTTTGGACTGAGAAGAAGTGATATCCAGAGTCAAATGTTTTGAAATTTGCCTGGTGAGGATTTGCCTAAAATGGAAAAGTTTCATCATTCGTTCACTTTGAATGATGATGGAGGCGTCACACTAAATTCACCTTCAATCTGTCATGTGTTTTTCTGTCTGGTTTCCTGGCAACAGCTGAAGCACACTGCAGCAGTGTAATGTTCAGCAGATACATTCCTAAAATACCTGTAGTGATTGCAGTAGAACACATCATCCACCTCAGTCTCTCAGGAGCGATCAGGTTATTTACAGTATCTGCAGCCTATCAACTGTCCACCATATGAAACTGACAATGACGAACAGAGTGCTTTTCAGCAGACACCTTATTCATCTCCCTTTCCTTATCTTGGAGCCTTAATGGCATTTAAAATGATTTAATATTCTCTTCACAGAGCACCTTGGCGACATCTGCTTTTCCACTGGAGTTAACATCTCTGCAGGGAAGTTACAGCCTGACTTACACAGGCCAAGCTGTGAAGATGTTGAGACGTTGGCGCCACCTCGCGGTGTAAAGTGGAAACTTCAGCCGCGATAAATTGGTCCTTATGTCTACTGCTAAAGAAAGAAATATAAAGTAAATACTTTAACGATAGAATTGTACCGCGCAGTGGGCAGGGTGAGGGAGGAAGCAACTATTTTTTTTTTTACATATTCCTGCATTTCCAATACATTGACGGTTGTTTTTGCTCTAGTAAGTTCCTCCTTTATGTTGAGTGATTATGAGGAAAAACAACATCTTACTCTTTTTCCGGGCATGCTTCAGGGCTGATGTTGACCAAGCAGGGATCACCGGGTCTACTCAATAGAAAAGAGAGTGGTATATTTGACCATTTTTGGTATTTTTTTCAGATTCAGCTGCTGACCTGTAGGACGTGATCCTGAACACCATGAGCAAAGCGGCCTCCCCAGTTACCAGCTTGTAGAATAGAAGAGGCGGGATCACAGTTTTAGGTTAGACTGTAAGTATTTTACTTGTGTTTGTTGATATATTCCTGTTAATATGTTATATGTATTTTATTTTCAAAATTCACAGCGGATGTGTGTGTTGTTCTGAATCCGGTGCATTGTAGGTAACCCTCAGTAGCAAATGATACAGCACAATTGTAACTAACTTTAATGTCGGTGACCGGAGCCTCTGTGGGTGTGCTCATCCAGGACAGTCACTGCAGAACGATACACGCTTTTACTTCAGTCGCCAAAACACCAAAAGTCTCCAACAAAACCAGAAAAAGTCGCTAGATTTGTCGCTGGTCGCTTTAAGATAGATAGATACATAGACACATAGAACTTTATTGATCTCAAGTTGGAAAATTCTTGTGCTACAGCAGCAGGTAAATTGACAAATAAATATAAATGTATATATCCCCACTAAGATATACAATACATAAGATAAAATATAACTAAAGAAATACCTTAGAATACGCTATAATAAAAATAACAAGCGACAACTAAAATACAAACGAATAGGAAATTGGTTGCAGAAAATACTCTGTTGTCTGTCCAGGAGATGGTGGAGAGGGTGGTCAGGATTATCCATAATGGACTGGACAGTTTGTTCAGACTCCTTCTCTCAACCACAACTCAATCATGGTCAAATTTGACCAGTCAGTTTTAACAGCTCTTACATTAACAAAAATAACAGTTATTTATTACCAATCCGAAATGTTGCTCATTTGAGAAAGCTTTTCAACACACTAAGTTTGGAGCCAGAATCGGGTCATAATTTGCTCGCTCACTGAAGAGTCCCGAGTGAGCGGAGCAGCGCTTGCGCCCTAGTGAAATCTTTTGACCCTGAGTGCGGAACCGCTGGACTTTGATTGACAGCTCTCGGGAAGCCTTGGATGGCCACGTAGGCCCCTCTCTCGCTCAATAGTGTCACAAAACTCCTCACCCATTGCCTGACAGAATTGTATATACAATGATTTGTTCTGTAGTATTCCAAAAAGGACTTTGGGCTTGGCGGTCCTTTTGTTACGATGTCAGGCTTTTCTTGAAAAGTCCGTCTGGAGACGGGCCTGGTACGGTAATTAAATCTGACTAAATCTGTTTCTTCTCCTCCGTCAGCCACTGTGAGTCGAAAAATAACTAACAAACGAATAGATTGCTTGTCCAGGTGTTTACGGTAACTACAGATGCTGTGTGCTAGCTCTGACCATCCAATCAAAGTCTGTGAAAATTATGACACTACTCTAGGCCTGCCAGAAGGCCCTGGGGTCGCCTCCTCAAAATCGGATTGGTTAAAGCAGTGAAAGCATCAGCTTCATTGCCATTCACTTTAAGCTACCGGAACCTTCACTGTTAATTCTGAAGGCCTTAGGCAGATTAGTTTGACCCTGGCAACAGATGACAGCTGAAATGTGATTGGATAAAGTACACACACGCTGCTGGAAGCAGCGCAACCGATCAACACGGTATGAAATGAAGAGAGAAGAGAAAGAAGACTTTTTGGAATAATGTAATACATATTAGTGGAAAAATACATATTACATTGTAAGTCAGTAAATCTGATAACGTTTAGGACAGCAGAGAAGGCCTTGCTGGCCCTGACGGCCCGCCACTGGATGTCAGTATTGCAGCATTACTTCAGACTGAATCATGTTTGCTTGTGGACCATGATCCTCACTCTCAGCCATTTCACCGAATGGGGAAGTCTCTAAAGTAGCAGAATGGCATCAGTCTTTTCCTCTGACGCCACAGATTTAGCCCAAAAAACTCAGGTCTGGTACAACTAACAAAAAGGCACTGCTCCACAAAACTTCTGGTACAAAAGTTGGAACCACTGATGTCATATAGCTATGTAAGGGGCTACTGCAAGAAATCACCTCACAATTGAAAGGAACGTGAGCGTCACATGTCTGCTAAAACATAAAAAATGAAATAAATACCCAACGCAGCCGTAAGGTCAGTCCTGTTTGTTACAAACCTTTTATTAAGATATTCAGATTTTTTTCCTCATTTTTAATCAGTCTGGTTTCTTTTTCTCTTTACAGTAGTTAATGTGCAATTATCTTTATTACTGGGTCACAGTTAGGAATTCACAAAGTTATTGGCACTTGGAACACATGGGGGAAACACTGGCATGTACATGGGGCAGGGGACGGGGGTTTTGCATGGGATGGGGGGCAGGGCTGGCGTAAAGGTTTGTGTGTGTGCTGGGGAGAGGTTGGTTATTTTTTTCAGTAGAGGCTACTGCATTGATTTCGTTTGTTGATGTTTTTTATCCATTTTTTAAATTTCCTTTCAAAACCTGTCAGTTTTACATTTTTTCAGAAATATGAATAATAAAGAATAATACCTCATGCTGCGAGTGCACATCTAACAATCAACCTTCGATAGTGCTTCTATGTCATAATGTACAGTTTATATATGAATATATTTATATATGAAAAAGAAAAAGATCTGCAGTTATTTTCACCCAACACCACCAGAGACAATGAAGAGAAGGAATAAAAAATAGTCATTCACTGTTTTTATGATTGTATGTGAGCCCTGCCTCCCCTCCCTTTATTCTGTAGTATGATTCTGAGGTAAGACTGTGTTGTCATGGACTCTCGGCTTGTGTCCCGTTTCTGTAAAAACCCTGCACTATATGCATTCAAATGGTCCAAGAGCACTCTGCTGAGGCTCCCAGGTTTGTTCCTGAAAATTAAAAACCCCCAAAAGTTATGTACCTGCTTTGTAACGGCAGCCACAGCAGTACAGAAGCTACTTGCAGCGCCAAGATATCTGTAGGGAATAAGGTTTGGCTATGGCTGAGAGCTCCAGAGGTATACAGGTACTTTTTTTTTTTTTTTGAACTGCATCAGTGACACATAGACACACACACACGCACACACGCACACACACAGGTGTGTGTGTGAGCTTCTGTATCTCAGAGGTTTGCCCGTGTTGTATTCATGTATACATTTACAGTATATATATAGATATTTATATGAATGTTGGTGGTGTCTCTGGTGTGTGGGGATTTGGGAAAGAGCGGGGTAAATGATTCTGGATAGAAGTGTACAGACTCGCAAACGGCGGGGTGAGAGATGCCAAGCTTAAGGAGTGCAAGGGGGAAAAAGTCGGCTGAGGTTTGATGAGGTCAGGCCGCAACGCCGAGGAAGAGGTGGCGGAGGGCGGCTGAGCAGAGAGGAAGCGAAAGAGAGGGAGCGACAAACAAAGAGGATTCACCATAGTTTCCCAAGAGTCTGGCATCTGCTTCCCTTGTTCTTCTGTTCTCGAGTTTAGAATTTCTTTCAACACATAATGACAACTTTTGACAATTCCTCCGTGTTTTCAGAAGGGCTCCTACACAGGACAAATCCACTCTCTGTGTACACGTTAAACTGAAATGATTTGTTGAAACAGACCTTAAAGAAAAAATGATCATCATGTACCTTGGTCACTTTTGCAACATTAGCTCTACATACCCCCCCCCCCCCCCTCCCACCCTCCCCCCCCCCCCCCCCCCCGTTGCAGCTGCCTGGTGAGGCAATAATTAAAATAGTATAATGCACTAGATTAAAGAAAGATTAAAGCTATTAATAGTGATTCAACAACTTTGTGTAACCTTTAAGAGGTATTTTGGTTTTATGGACCAGTCTTTCATTGACCCTGTTTTCAGCAGCTGAAAGTAGCGGCTTTTAGCCAAGAAGCTCAAATAGAGACACAGTACATCACCTGTCCATCATAAAGGACCTGGCCACATTGATGAACATAGTGGAGCAACTAAAGAGGCTGATGGAGCTAAAAGCTGAAAGAATTCAGATGTTGATGTTGGCCTATATCACGTACATCTGTATCAGAGTATGTGTTTTTTGCTGATCTGCACTGATATGAATGCTGAACAAGATGCAGGGGATAACTTAAGTTAGATTAAAATCCAACACACACACACAATATTATATGAATATTGACAAACGTTTACATTTTAGAGGGTGGATTTTTCCTTTACAGTTTGAATGAAAAAATTATAATTTAAAAAGGCGAGTACAATCTACAATCAAATCATACACTTCCCCATGATAATCAAACCACAAGCATTTGGACAGAATTGACAGTAGAAAGGACATACAAGTTGTAGGGCTGCAGTCAACCGAAGGTAATCTTGGCCAAATGACTGATTTTTTTCCCCCCGCAAAATTAATGATAAAAAATTAAAGGTATTTTTAGCCTCATAAGAAACCCTTCACCCTTGGGAGATACCCAATTCACTTGGTAGCTCCCTTGACGGACGGTCCAAATGCAGACGTTAGCATATTGTTCTGATATGCCTTTCTTTTTTGTCAAATCCGTTTTAGCAAAGTGAAGTCACACCAACAAAATTTGGCAGCGAATCCAATTAACATAAAACCTAGTATTGCTCCATCAGAAAATAAACCTGGAATTGATCGTTCTGGAGATGACAGCCCTACAAAGTTGTCCAATTTTTGCCTTCTGAAACCTGACGTTTCTGATATCTGACATGGACATCAGTCTGTAGATTATCAATAAAAAGGGATTTCTCAAAGGAATTTCTTGCATTGCGCAGACATATCTGTGGTTGTTTGGGTTGAATCTGAACCAAATGTACCGTTGAAAGCCAGGTTTCACATCCTGAAAATATCAAATATCTGCATAGGAACCCAGGTAGAACAACATCTAGTTTCCTGATAGCCCTCACACACTTGAACTCACAGCCCCTCCCTTTTACCTCGTCCTCCAACATCCTGCACAGAGGAGGGTTTGCACAGTCTATGCTCCCACAGGTTGATGGGAACAGTATCATTTTTACAGTAAACAACAAATGTCATAAAGAGAGAAGAGAAAACAAACATAGAACATAAAAAATGGGAAAATAGTACAAAAGATTAAAACAATAAAAAAAAGGAACTTACAAAAAGAACCCACATAAGACCCCCCCCCCCCCCCCCCCCCCCCCCCCCACAAAACCAACAACAACCCACATCTGACACCAGTACCCAACCCACAGACAGGAAACGACATAGTGAGTGTGCTCAGAAAGGTGCAGAGAGCTTCTGCTCTCGCAGACAGGGGAGCGCTCGCCCAAAAGGTGCATTTCTTTTTGTTTATAAAGATTATTCCACTCTCAACATTTGTTCCCATCTATGGATTGGCAGCCGAGGCGGAGATCGGGATTGAAAGGGATGGACGTGCTTCTGGATGGATGTTTCAAAGCTGCAGTGCTCTTTTTATTTTGGAAGTCATGCCAGCAACTTTCAATCTGCAGACAACTTATTTTTGGCATCTTGGCCCACAAGCTGTGGACATTTTGGTGAATTGGGTCTTGTGATGAATTTGTAAAATGAGCAGCAGGAGCCTCCAGTGGTCTGATGATAAGGTGCTGGGATCAATACAGTGATCAAGACTATTTCATTACAATCGTGGATTGTGTAGGATCACTGCTTCTTGGGATCCTGCCCCCTGGTGGAATTGTCAGTTACTGCAACTGTTGACCCCCCCCCCCCCTTCTCTAAGATGCAGTAGCTGCCTTTTGCCTCTAGGTATCTAGGCATCTTTAGCAACAACTAAACAGTCAAGTAGCAATAGCTTATTCTATGTGGAAAAGCTGGTCAAAGAACCAGGTCAAGTAATCTTACTTTGGATTGATTTCTAAAGACGTTTATACAAACGGCTAAGAAATGTATTTTGAAACATCACAAGACGATGGAGTGTAATACATTAACCATGACGTTTTTTTTAGACAGACATTCAGACTTGTAGCCTTAAAATGAATTGAGCATTTTTTTTAGCATCAACTGTCCATCCGTTTATCAGTCGGCCAATCCATCTGCTTTCTGCAGTCCCTTATTCCTGCCCCGACAACAGCCGCAGCACGGTAAACAACCACACATCTGGTCCAGCATTAAATCCCCAAAACCTATAGCCCCTCAGTCATACAACAATTGCAATGCAAAAATATGTGTTTTTTTTTCTCTAAACTATTTTACAGCTAAACATGTCTCCACTTTATTTTTTTATAATTTTCTTTACGAGACTTGGCAACTCTAAATACAGGTGTTATGGTTGAAATATTAGTAGCATCTCCTTTAAAATAACTTCCAAGGACTACAGTACACTAGCTCAAATGTAGAAAAAAGATAAAAATAAAAAGGCAACAGATATTGTAGAACGAAAAACGTGAAATTCTGAAATGTGTAAAAAGCTCTTTTAAAAGCGTGACAAAACTCTTATCGCATAAAAAAAAGAAAAAGATCTTCTCTGGACCCCGTTCAACCTCAAGTCTTATCTTACATCTTTGCTCTGACAGAACTGGCCTAGAGAGGCAAAAGTCTGCAACATGGAATGACTTTCAAAAAGGTTAAATGTGATATATGGAAGTAAATTACTATAAAAAATAAAAAAATTAACAGCTTTGATGTTCAAAACCGTCCTGATGATACCGATACCACTGTACTTTACGGGGCAACAGCAAGTCCCTGTAGCGTCCTCAGTCCAATATTTGAATATGAAGAGGTAGCATTGCCCACAAGGTGTAATAACAAACACAACAATGACAATAAACCTGTTGACAAGCAACCATTGGTGTCAACATTAGCTTTGCTTTCTGCTGCTTACATTGGCTTTGTAGTGTTAACAATTACTATACATGAAATCTTAAAAAAAAAAAAAAAAAGGTATTTTAAATTGCATTTGAAAAAAGATATTCTGTGAACCTATAGCGTGGGGCAAGCCAAGTATGACTGTTGCGTTTCATGCAGTGTTTTGCTCTGTGTACGGCAGAGCAGTGTTGAAAACTTCATTCTCTACCGTCTCATCCTGGTAGAATTCAGCTCCTGTCTTCTAACATTTCCTCAAATTCAACAAGGAAGAAAAAAAAGAATACCTGGATGCAAACCGTTGTGCACCCAGCAAACCTCACAACCCACAGGGAGAACTAGCACCAACACATGGCAGGAACTTCTTTGATCAACTTTAATCCTGGGTTACCACAACTTATACGTTCTCTCGTGCAGAATAACACCGAGGTCCGAAAGAGCACTCAAACAGCACTTTGAACAACAATGGAAATGCATCTATGTAAATACAGGTCCTACCTGACACCAAACATCCAATGAGCCCGGAGAGAGGAGGCATTTGCTCAACTGGTAGTGGAGTTGAATTCCTGTGTACTTCCGTTTAGCATTGTGTGGACAGCGTGGCTGTTTGCCCCCCCCCCCAAAAAAAAAAATCAATTGTTTTCCAGATGTCTCATTCTTTTTTGCCCAATGTTCAGTGTAACACACATTGACAAAACCCCAGGCCAAATGTGAGAAAAATTGTCTTCACATTATCATATTGCAATATAATACAATCAGGGTAACACAGCCAAAATGCGTTTCTTGACCTGAAGGACATTTTTTCCTCAATTTTTACATATATGTAGTGCAATTTCAATTTTGTGGAAAAAGGCAACATTTTCATGTTCTCTGGAACCAAAATTTAAGTCAAGTTTTGGAGGCTTTACTCTTTGGATCACTGTTGGTGTCCAATAAATCGCTGCTCATCTTCCTGGGGTTTTATAATAAACGTCTCAAAATCTGCCTTTTATTCTCCGACCCCTCACCTCTGTAAAATGCTACGCTACATAAACAAAAAAGCATCCAGGAATTTATCTTGGTGGCACAGGGCCAGAGAGAGAGAGAGAGAAAGAGTGAGAGTGAGAGAGAGAGAGAGAGAGAGAGGCAATCGCCTCCTCCTTTTCGTCATTAGTCTCCTCTCACTCATGTCTCTTTGTCTGGATTGTGGCTTCGCTCATGTGACGGCAGACTGCCGCAATGCCTCATCTGTCCTGGGAGATTCTTAACAAACATCTCCTCCTCCTCCTCCTCCTCCTCCTCCTCCACAGGAAGAGCAGCACACGCCCTCCCCTTTTACTGCTCAAGTCCGGGATAATTACAATTATTTCTTTAACCCCACTTGGGCAATTGCTTCAACAGTCTGGTCGATATAAGTCTAACGATTGACTGCGTCTCTTATGGGGACATATTAATTGGTCCACAACAGCAGCCAGGGGAATTTAGGGACAGACAACCCTCACTCATCAATAGTCTGATTATTAAGAGTGCAATAAACACTGTAATCACACAATCGGACCACAGTTTCCCATGACGGAGGGGTGGCAAGATATGCAAGCTTGCACGCACACACACACAATTTGCATTCACATAGCTGACATGTACATGACAGCAAACATTCACACCCACGGATGGCAAAAACAGATCGGGAGAGAGATCTCCATAATGAGGAGATGAGACGGGAAGAAATGTAAACAAAGAAAATAGAAAAATAGAGAGGCAGGGTTAGGACAGAGATGGAAGCAAAGTCGAACTGAAGGAAAGAAGAAAAAAAAAAAAAGACGTGTCCTAGCTGCAGTTGTACTGCTGCCGTATACAGGAAGATGGGCATTTACCAGGGGCCGACAGAATAATTAGAGAGGGAATCTGCTGGATAACAAAAAGAAAAGTGCAGCTAACAGAGGTGGCAGCATTCAGCTTAGTCTGTTGTGTACTTTACATCTAAATGATACATTTTTTTTAAACATTGCTCACCCACGAACAGCAGTGGTGTAGCCTCATATGCAGCTGGCTGCAAACACCTGCAGCTTTCAAAATGGCACACATGTAAAGACTGTACTCTGGATATGGATATGTGGCTGCAATGAGCGAAAAGCAAGGGGAGGAAAAAGAAAGAAAGAAAAAAAAAAAAGTATAAGGCTCTCTTAGACAGACAAAAACAAACAGCCACACATCTCAACCTCTCTGCACATACACACCCTCCCACACACACGCATGCACGCACACTTTGCAGAGCTGAGCACCCAAGCCACCCACACAGTGACAGACATGCGCAGTCACTGCATGAAGCCAGACACACACGTATGCGGCACATAAGATTGAGACGCAGACCCAGTCTGGCATAGGCATGCGCATTACACAGACCTACACAGACCCACACATACACACACACACACACATATACACACAGTCAAAAGCTCTTTCGGATGAGGAAGCACACATTAACATGCCATAAATGGAGATGGAAGGAAGCGAGAAAAAAAAAACTGCATACATTCATTAATATGCACACACAGATACAACATTAAAAGTCACACACCCACGCATTGTGTTGGCCCACAGATGCACACACATACAATCACAAAGCCTTCACAAACGGCTCCCAAACCCACCCTGCAACAAACTACACATACATGCACGCACAAAGCAGTGGGCACGCAGGCTTTCACACCAATCATCAAAGCGTCCCAACCCCCCCCTCGTTCTTCCCTCCTCTCTAGGGAGATTTAGACTGCCCTCTTCTTCTCATTCTCTTTCTCTGAACTTTTTTCCTTTCCATTTTTTTTTCTTTAAAACCACTTGTAAAAAAAGGTAAACTAAACAATCATGTGCAAACAGTCATTCTTTCTTCCCCTTCATCCCTACCCTTCCAAGTTCCTTTCACCTTTCTTTATCTCACACTTTTTCTGGCATCTTCCCTCAGTTATTGAACTTATTGGTTTAGTCTCCCTGGACTGTACCATGTTCCAGTATGGAGGGTGGGGCAGGGCATGGATTAGAAGAAAAAAAAAGATCCCCATTACCCTCCTTCCTACAAGGTACTAAAATCTGAATCAAGGAGTCTATGACTGGAAGCCTTCTTTAAAAGAGAGAAAAAACTCTATATGTATAAATCTATAAAATGAAATAAAACTATGCTTAAAGCCAGATCGTAAAAAGAAAATTGATGTTATGCATCAGAGGTGATTCAATGACAAACACTCCAGAGATGGTGTGTGCATGCGGGTCAATCCAGACCTCAGTATAAACCTATAACACAGCCATTAAACAGTTCTACTTGCCTTCTTCTCATCTGCTACTAAGGTGCCTAAGGTTTCGTTTCATTTGATTGAAGATGACTAGAGTGTAGAGTAATATGAATCATTTGGGTTTCCAAATTGTATATAAATAGATTATGTATTTATCTTTACCAGATTTAATAACTTTGGGAGGGAAACTACCTTTAGTGTCACTTTAACTTTTCCAGTTTCTTTTAAACAATGAGAAATTACTTTTAACTAATCAATTTAATTAAATACAATGTAATTGTTATTTTTCCAATGGTATCCGTTTTTTAATGATACATTATTTTAGGTCATGCTGGATCACTATGCTAATTGTACCTCAAGTATCGCACAGTAATATAATTAACGGGTGCAGTAAGGAAATATGGACTTAAATAACTTTTTTGTTAAATTCGAGTCATCATCATCAATACCATCAGTAGTTGAGCACATAAAATCGTAAAATTATGAAGATCCCGTTTTTTAAATTATTTCGATAATATTTCTTAATTTCTTTCATGCACAGGGGGCAGTTCAGGGACTTCACAACAGTCCACACTTGGACGGCTCTGGTCTAAGGCTTGAATTTTTCTTCACACTTCACAGAACAATTGCAAATAAAATAAAGTGAGCTTCGCACTTTAGCACAAGATAATAAACCAATTCACCAACCACTTCAGTCATAAGCCTAAAAATGAATATGAAATTTGTATGAAAATTAAGATATAGGGACTAACCTAATAAAATTCAAAATTGTACTCATAACGTGTTGTATTCCTAAAATACAAACCAAACACTCCTTCTCTGGAATACAAAGTTTTGAATCTCAACTTTTAACGACTATTGAGGAACAAAATTCCAGCAATAACAATAAGACAGTTGACACGGAAAGAGCAAAAAATCTCTGTACATTCATCTATATTGCGGAGGATCGTTTTTTCTTATCCCAAAGCTGCCATTCAGATATAGTAGCGAATAAGAGTGAATTTGGCGTGCAATATTTCTTTCAGGGTTGCTTCTAAGGCAAAATTCTAATTAGTATAATTTCTTTCTCTTTAAAATCCAAAATACCTCTCATTAAGACTGGAATGAAAATCCATAAAAGTAAACTTTCAGCATGTGCAGTAAAAGTGTACCTTTTCCATCAGTTCTACTGTTGCCACCTTATAACAAAAAATGAACATGTTATGTAGAGTTGCTCAGGTCCATTATAGGCGCAACTGCCCACCACTCTGATGTTCTGAAGCTGATGCAACTGACAACGCCCAAATGCGTATTGGCATGTACATATGCTCACGGAAGTAGTGATTGAATGAATCAACAAAGCGTGTGTAAGAACACGCCTTCTGGCCTCTCTCTCCTTCACTCTCTCTCTCTCCTGAGCACACAAACAAATTGTGAGGCTGCTCAAATACACACCAACTCATACACATACAGCGCTGTTTTTCTTGCCATGTACCATTGCTTGAATTAGCACCTTTGTCCATGCCAGGCAAGCACACAACCAGGCAGCAAGCCTGGGGACACTCGCGCTGCTAACGGCCATGGCTGTGAATTTTTTATAGGGGAAAGAATTTAAACACGTTCAAGACAAATTAACTTTAACACTATCTACAAGCAAATACGATCACAAGTACTATCCTAAAGCCAGCCAAAAATTGGCTTTTGGATATCTCTTGAATTCTCTTCAAATAAAAAAAGGGTCATTAACAGATAAAAATTGGTTCTAGCTGGTATTTTTTCTTCTTCTTTTGTTAAAACCACCCCTCTCTTTCTTATGCGCACAAAAAACGATTGTACTCAACCCGAAGGAAAACACAGTGCAAACTCTTTGACAATCATCAACAACAAGGAGCCTTGGCAAAAATCGCACACGCAGGAACATAGTTAACAGAAAAGGGGTAAACAAACTGGGATTATAATGTTTTCTTAAGGGTCAAAAACTAGGGAAGCTTTGGGGGTGGGGGGTGGGCGGGGGCTGACACATAAAAAAAAAAAAAATCAAAGGAAATTTGTCAAAATTCAGCAAAAATGTATGAGTTGAAGAGCAGTGTTGGTGGGATCAGGGTGAGGTCTGGGGAGATCATAAACCATGCCAATATACAGATTAATAATCATCGGCCCCTGACCTCATCAACCCCATACTTTTAGAGGAGCTTTTGTCTGGAATAAAGCAGAACAAAAAAAGAACATATCAACCATACCTATAAAAGGAAGGCTCTGTACAATCTGTGCCTTAACTGGCGTACAATGCTGCGGTTTGGATGCTTTGCCACGCATACATTCAATATCAAAACAACAGTGTTACTGGTGTCGTCACCCAAAAAAACAGGATAACCCCCTTTCCCTGCCCCCCAGGGAATGTATGTGATTGATTATGGTAAACAAGGGCCTTGGTGACAGTATACACTTTTAAAACATAAAAAATAAAGGCTGAAACTATCAGGTCATGAAAGGTGGCAGAGGAATGGGGAGCGGGCGGGGGGGGGGCTGTCAGCTGCCTCCCTCTGCTACCTTTAACTACCCTCTTCATTTCTCTCTCCACAAGGAAAAATGAACAACCCAAAATGAAACATTGTGGGCAATGGAGAGAGTGTCAAATGTGGACAAACAAATGAAGGAAAGCATAACAAACCGAACAATGGGGGTTTAAAAGAAGAAACAGATCCCCAAACACAAGGCGGCAAGGGGTGGAGTGACCACTGTCATAACGACCCGCAATCTCTATTTATCGCTCCAGAGATATGCCATCCCTCCTACTTATCAATCTGTCCATTCATCCATCAGTCTTTTCACTCACTCAAAACAAAGTGCTGCCATCTCCTCCTGCCCCCTGGAGGGTGTCTGCTGGCGTCGCTCCACCTCCTGCTTCATCACCGTTGGCAGCGGCTGCCGCTGCTACAGCCTCCAGGGAGGCAGGGTCAAAGCCTTGCTCCACCCCCAGGGCGTCAGCCTCCATCTTCACACTGTCGGCCAGGAAAGCGGAGTAGGCATCACTGTCAGCCATCAGCAGTTTAAGCTTGGGGATCCAGCTCTTGCGAACAACACGACGTGCGTTGGTGCACATGTCGGCTGCTATGGCGTTCATCTCGCTCTCTTTGAAGCTTGGTGCAAAGTTCTGGCAGTAGACTGCGAGAAGCAAAAAAGAAAAGAAAAATGGGGATGCAGAAGAAGAAAGCGTCTGTGAATGTGTGTGCGCATGCGTTTGTGTGCGAGTGCATGACTCACATTTGACAGCATGCAGAACCCTGTTATCTAGGGGTTTACGACTGGGGTCGTTGGTTGAAGATCGGATACCAGTTCCACAACTGTTAGCCAGAGTGCTCCTAAGCAAGGACAAAACAAAAGCACAAACATCACAACAACAGATTAAAACAAAAACAATCTCATCACTCTAAAAAACCCTTATTAGTAACAAATCCATCTTAACATGTTAGGGAGCTAATCTGACTGTTTTGGGAGAACAGGCTGAGCTTATACTGTAGTCTATGACAGGTGGCTTCTAACTGTGTTTACATCTGTGATCGCGAGAAAACAGCACTTCAATCCAAAGTCTGTCCCCCTGTCCCAGGGAAAACAGGTCTGAATGGAGGGGGGAAGAAAACAGGTCATTTGGCTACACCTTGCATGCTTCCATCGCACCATGACATAACTTCTGCTACAACATTACAGGAAGATACTTAAAAGCAACTTCTTGCCTTCGGAAGAAAGCTATAACAGCATGTCATTTTATGGATGGCTTTAGAGATGATTTAACCCCTCGCTACACTTTTATTGATGGTTTGTGGATTTTAAACTTGATCTGCTATCGATCTTTCCCATTATTTTCTTTCCTTTAACTTCCTTTTGAAGGTTTAAAGAGTCCACTAGCCAGTTACGACAGGTTCAATGCACGTATAAAAGCCTTCATCCTCAAGCACCCCATGCATTAAACCTGAGGCACATGTCGGATACTGACCTGTCAAAGAATGCGGCCAGCAGGCGTCTGAGCAGCACTTTGTGGCGAGTGCCGGCGCTGACATGGCAGTTCATGAGCTGGGCACGGGAGATGAACACTGAGGTGCCGCTCACCAGCTCCAGCTTCTCGGCCGGGTCGCCCTCCTCATACAGCTTTGGGTGGCAGCGGTTCCCAATCTGGCTGATGAGCTCGGCAGGCAGGGACGCCAGGTCCTGCCGGGAGCGCGCCCCCCTGCCTCCCCGCCCGCTGCCAGAGTCCGGGGCCATGTCCGGCAGGGCCTCAACCCTTTCCCCGACCACTGAGGAAAGCAGATGGGGGATTGTTATCGGCTTTAAAGTAGTAAAGCGAGAACTTGGCCTAAAACATTTGTCCATACAAGTAAATAAATAAAATATTATGTTATGTATTAAATCTATTTGACCAAAGAATGGGTTGAAAAAAGCTTTTCACCGCCAGTTTTGAAACTGTTTAATACCAAAAAAGGTTAGGATGAGCTTTAAAACTCAGCTGTTTCTTTTAACAATGGCTTTCAAGTTGTTAACCATTCCTCATTTGCAAATACTATGAATGTTGCAATGTATAATGAAATACATTAGGGCAATTTCAATTTATATATTGGCACTTATTATCTCAAATTCAATTCCTGTTCAAAATCCATGTCGTTGACCAAATTCCATTCTATGAGTAGATTAAAATCTAAATAACGAATACGCCCTGTTGACATTTGCTTTTTAAAACAGTTCAATTGTGAGACAAAAAACTGACAACAAAATATTCAGTTGAAATTTTAAAAAACATCCCTGATTTAAATTTTTTGACATGTGACAATGGAAGATAATTCACTCCAAAGTGTTTGTTCAAAGCAATTTAACATAGAGGCAACTACACTGCATTTTGAAGTTGAAGCTTCTTCGCCTTCATGCATTTAACTCTTCTGGTGCGTATCCCAAAGATTTACCATTCATACTCTATTCAAATTAAATAAGAACAGAGGTCAAATTCTATTGATTCGGTAGTATGTCAGTATAGATGAATGCGTATTCCGAGGAAGGACATTAACACCCACTGCCCTGTGCTTTCAAATCAAACCTTTCGGACTTCAGATTTAAAATTAGGCCGTGTGGCCCTTTGCCCATGCCCTTGTGTATCAACAAGGGGTTTAATATTTAGTGGTCCAAATTACAATGTAATTGTATGCAGAAGTAATATATAAATTATTACAAACAACTCATAGTTAGCATAATCAACAGTTTTCGGGTGGTTTCTGCATTTTCAACATTTTGCACTCCTCTAATTGAGAAGTCTGGATGAACAACCTTCACATTGCTCATTTTGAATCAAACAAGCAACAGCGAGACATGACAGATCAGAAGATAAAACGTATATATTTCCATGAAACGCATTAACCTCGAAATGAAGTCCCACACTTATTCATCGGCTGTCAGAGCTTACCTGCTGCTCCGGCGTTCAGCATGCTGTACATCGTGTACATGTTGCAGATCTGTCTATACTGCTCCTCGGCACTCTCATCCGCTATGTCGTCCTCTTCCTCGTCGTCGTGGTAGCTGATTGGCGAGTCGCTGGTGTACATGCTCAGGGTGCCAGGGCTCGTGCCCTCAGGGGTCCCCCCATTGTGATTATTGTTGTTATGGTTGCTGTTGAGTCCGGCTCCTCCCACCGATGTGGCGTTGCCAGCACCGAGCATTGCGGCATTGGCGGTTGCAAGTCCACGCCCATCCTGGGTGTTGTTGGAGGAGGAAGTAGAGTAGCGTGCCGCCTTCCTCATACCACCCCCTCCACCCCCACCAGACCCCCCTCCCCCGTCACGGTTCCCCCCTTCCCACAGCCTCTTGGCCACAGGGGTGCATACAACCGAGTAGGGGGAGCCCTCCTGCTGGGGAGGAGAGAGAGAAATACCGCTTGATTACAATCCCCTGGCAGGGATCCTTGGGACAACTTTTAACAAACTAAGACTCAATCCAAACTAATTTTAACACTAAAATTTATTTGTATTGATGTAATATGATGATCCAACTGAATTATAACAGAAACCTGTTCAAATGTGATATTAACATCATGTACAGGTGTGAACACATTCCAATTCGTCCTGATTACATCCTCAGACTCAATTACACAAACATTCGGATGTGGTCTCTGGGACACATGTGGCCACATCCTATTACATGTGTGAATGCAAATTAAGGACCACCCACTGAAGTGACATCCTCTGACCAGCTACAGTCTTCCAAAGGAGCCAAAGTATTTTAACTCTTCTAAGCAGCCATATGAACTCTTTTTGCGAATGGTTAAATTCGTAATACTTTGTACAGCGGTGCACCATGTAAAATAGAGCATTTGGACCTGAACAAACAGCTAGGAGTCTTATTACGGTGTTAATGACAAAAAAATATATATTTTACAACAATATGTTTTACCCGTTTGTGTTGCCTACATAGCCGCCAGAACAAACTTGTTTTAGAGACAGGCCACATACAGCCCAATTTGATCTTATGAGGGCCGAACCAAAAAAAAATATAGCATAATAACCAATAGATAACGACAACTCAAAATTGTTCCATTAGGTTAAGTAAAAAGGGTAAGTAGAAGTGCAAGAAGAAATTTTTACTAAGGCTGCCAAGCGAATAAAAAAATCTGATTACAGGCTTTATTAATCGCATAAAATAATATTTACTGTGAGAAGCATTTAAACATATTCAATTGGATTTTCAAAGATAAGTGAATATATAAGTAGGCCTTGTAAACTTTAAGTCAGGGGTGTCCAAACTACAGCCCGCGGGCCATCTGTGCACGAACCCCCCCCCCCATTAACATTGAATTATGGACCAAAAAATAAATAAATAATATATTTTGCCTGGTAAGTGTGTCCTGATTGGGTGGATTTTCTGGGGGTGGGAGATAGAAAAAGGGAAGTAGGGAAGCTACCAGAGAGTTCTGGGTTCCTAGCCGTCTATTGGAGTGGCAAAAGATCAACAGCCCTTATCTTTACACTGACACCGCTGTTCTGGTTGGTCGTAGCAGAGCTAACATTGGCATCACATGTGCCAGATTCAGGCTGTCTGCGTTTGAAAAACACAGGTTATTTAATTGAATTTATTATTATAATTATTATATACTTTTTAAAACACTGTTAATTCCAGTGGATGCCCAAGGCTTTGTTGGGGGGGGGGGGCGCAGATGTTACACAGTATGGACTATAGACTGTATATTAAAATGAATGTGTAAAATGATGCCAAAATACATCAGATACAAGTCCCTGCATTACGATCATTGTCCAACCCCAATCAGAAGTCGGGCTCAGCAGTGAATCATGACCTTTTGCCACATTTTATAGCATCAGATAACATATCAAAAACAAACTCATTGGGAAAATTAACAATAGAACACACATCATTGTGAACAACTACCTAAAATGATTTATTGAAATTAAATTGGACTACTATGGATGGAGCACTGGTTATGAATAAATATATGAACAAATGAATATATTGTAGTAAGCAACCAGGGGGTAATAAAGGTGGTTTGGCTGATAGAGCAAACATATTGAATGATCACACTTCTCTTTCAATATTTTGAACACACCTTTAAAGATAGCAACCTGACATCCACACATTTAAATTCTAAGAAACTGGTTTGTGCAGTTTTTTTTAACCTGTATTAAAATACACGATATGACTCACATATATATATATTCTTTTAAATAAAGATAACGCCTTACAATCCTCTACTTATTTGTCTATGGCAAAGGCCAAGTCTCAAAATACATGATGTAGCCCTTCAAGCATGGAAGTTTAAATGAAAAAGCTATAATGTAATCTGGGAGGTATAGAATATTTCTTTAATATAACAGATTTTGACACACCTTTCTTTTGAAGAAAGTAAAAAAAAAAGAAAAAAATTATACACAAAAAGGCCATCTGGCGTTTGAATGAAGCCAGTTTGTCAAAATAAAAGGATTACATTATATTTTACACCTACTGATCATTAATATCGATAGTAAAATTATAAAAGAAACATGATTCTCTCTCAGCAATAAAAGCTCTTTACCACATCCATTAAAAGTTTATATGGAGCAGTTGACTGGGCACAATTTAAATGGCCACCTCTGAAACGGTTTGTCAGTGCCTGAAAATAGATGTCTATGCTCTATTAGAAATTGACCTAAAGGTTATGAGTCAATGAATAATAATAAAAAAGTACATAGTGTTGTATAAATGCATATTCCATGTGCCATTATGGCAAGGCCTACCTGCTGCTGCGGTGTGGGCTGAGGTGTAGTCACTGCCTGCTCTGTCTTCACCTTGGACACTAGGGGGAGGGGAGTCAGACAAGAGGAGGGCCTTCCTGCAGCTGTGGCAACAACTCCAACCCCGCCCACTCCTGCTGTTTGAGTGACGGGGCTTTGGGGCTCAGAGGATGGGGTCTCTTCTGCGTGGAGACCCTGTGAGTCACAGCTTGGAGATGAGACCTGGTGGTGTGGCGATATAAAGAACAATCACACTTTTGTTTCATAGCATTACATACAAAGTCATACACAGTATATTCATGCTATTTTATTTTAAAACATTATGATTATGTAAATTGTCAGGCACCTTAATTTGGAATCAGATGTCTAATAATACGTTTTTTACTAAATATGTGCATAGACAGCCATAGACAGACAGCGTAAGCCAGATGGTTAGGGCTTAATTCACATTTCAACTGCCTTAATAAAGACATAAAATGCCTCCCCCCAAGAATTAGCTAATTGAACTTGTGATGCCCATTTATAACCATTTCTGAAGATTACAGGTACAAGCTACATTAATCAATCATGGAAAAAATTAAGATGTGGTTTAAATGTTCTGAAAAAGTTGTAAAACAAATCAAAACATACATTCTACAACATTAGTTTTCAAAGAAATAAACTGATTTATGTACAAGGCACTCCAAATCTAATTCAGATATACAAACATAAAAAAATGTGATAAACCGCCACAAATAATGTGAAACAACGGGTGCAATGGTGGCAGTTCAAATTATATTTGGATTATTCTCTTTTCATGATGAGCATTTGCAGGGTTTTTAATATGTAAAATCTGGTGGTATGCAAGTGCTTTATAATTAAGTCATAGCTTTAAATGATTGTCTATTAATGCTGCCTAAGCAGGTTACCTTAAGGAAAAACTCTGTGCCTTTCTCCATGATCTGCTGGATCTGGAGGAAGCCGGCGGTGTACATGAGGAGGAACTGGTCTCCAACGTTCATGCTGAGGCGTCCTGTGTAGCAGAAGGCAAGGATCTGCTGGAAGCTCTGCGGCTGCACGGCTGGGGGCAGCTCCACCACAGAGCTCTTCCCACCAGCGTTGAATAGATCCCGGAAGTAGGAGCTGCTGGCTGCCAGAACAGCACGGTGGGCCTGAGGGGTAAACAGCAGGGAAAAGTAAATCATAAGGAATGTTACTGCTTTTAATGCAGTGTGAAGATATTTCACTCGTTCTATAGTTTTTACTGGTTCTGAGCAGAAGATTGGCCTTATCTCAGCTACCTGATAAATTATTCCAGCAATTTCACTTTGGTGGGCTTTTTTAAACTGTGAAAGAAATAATAATTTATTTTGAAATACTGACCAAAGCAACACTGTTTCAAACTGTATTGCTTCCTCTTCATTTTGAAATATAGCAAACCACCTTACAAATTGAGATTGTATTAAACAGTGGCAACGTTTAAGATTTGGTGGCCCATGGGGAGAGAGGTGACCAGACGGAGCCCAGGAAAAGGAATTCGAAAATATTTAAAACACTCTGGCTGTTTTTGACCAAGGCCATATTTCTCAACTGATTTTGAGCAAACCTTGTCAAAACCTACCCTGTGGAACTAAATACACTGTATCACACAGGCTCAGTGATACAGGACTAAACAACAAAAACATAGAACAGATAATTCAAATAAATGCATGTATAATTGTTGTTACTGCTTTCCCTTTGTGTATACAAATAAATTTGGAAATATTAACACACTGCTGCTTTAAGATGTAAAGGTAACTTGGTAGTGGTATAGGCAACACATAAATATTGAAATGAGAATGAGCTAATGAGCTTATTATCTAGCAGGTGAAACTACAAAAAGGCTAATGTCCCTGAAAAAAGCTCTTCAGTAACCAACAACAGCAGAAGACTATGATCTAGGGTCCATGGCAGCTTCCAGGTGAACATGAATGTAGGTTTGAATATAAATGCTTTACATTAAATAGAAGAAAAAAAAAATTAACTCTTGGACCTTGAAGGCATGTCCCTTGACAACCACAGAGACATCACAGTAGAGGCCCTGTAGCCGCTGTTCGTTCAGACACTCCAGGACATTGTTGCCGAAGTTAGGGATCGCCATCTGCAGCGTCTGAGCCATAACGCTATGCCCAGCACCACAGGGTCTGTCGGGAAAAAAAAAGTACAAGTTAGACTTAGGAGGGGACTCAGAAATGGGGGGACTGAGACACATTAGAGGGGCGATGCAGAAGCAAGGACAAAATGACACAGCAGAGTCAGGGGGGAAGGGACACAGTAAATAAATAGTGACTGATGAAACAACGATAACACAGTAAAGAAGGTCGAGAAGATGTGCCAAAATGGAAACAAGACAGAAATGAGGAAGGAGGAGAGACTTAACATTAAGTAGCAGGGTAGGAGAACTGTATGATGATTAATGAAGTAAGGATTTGGTAAACAACTTTAATTTTTAAACTCCAATTGAACTCAGAATGAGAAAAAAAATGTGGGCCACCAGCGACAGTTATATAAGCCATCTTTCCCCTCCTTATTTTTAAAGAACTTGTTTTGATTACGTCTAATTCACAGTTAATAAACTGTTTGGTGGTTTTTGGCCTACTTTGTTACTTCCTCTTTGCTCCCTCATAGCCAATTACATAACTTGTCTATTTCACTTGTTCCCGTCACAATCAAAAAAAGGAAGACCATGATAAGGCAAAGTGGAGGAGCTTTAAAACTGGAGACAGTAAAAACAAAAAAAACAAATACATCTCTAGAACCACCTTTGTGTCAAGACTGGGAGCCTTTCAGTACTTTATGCATGCAAAATATACAGTAAACACACAGAAAACTCCTCTAATGCAAAGTTTGATGGAAATTAATTACACAGAGGTGACTCACTACTATGCTACTGATTACTGAACAAATACATTTATACAACATCATGATCGGCGTGATGGATGGTATACAAACTGAGTTGACACAGAGTTCAGTGTCACTGATTCTGGTGCATGACAAAGAGAAACAAAGCTGGCTACTACCCAAAAGAAATCACTAATGGGAAACAATATTAAGCTATTTAGCTTTGTTCCTCTGCTGGGGATGACTCAAGGACAAAACCTAGTAACCCAAGCAGTAGACTGCTACATCAATGCTAGTTCTCTGACATTTTGGAGAAGGGAGGGGGCTATGCCACAGCCTAAGGTCAGAGGTCAAGACAAGAGCTTCAAACGAGCACTTCCCACTTGAAGACCACAACTTCAGACTAACTTGTTATTAAAGTGCAAATAATGAGCAAATTCTTTTAGTGTCTCTTTTCATGATATATTACTTTTTAAATAAATTCTGGGACATGATAAAACCAAAGGTTTGTGAATAAAATTCTCCAAGACCAAACAGCTCTGGTGCAAACAAATTAAAGCATTTGTGTTGAAGAACGGTTATTCTTAGCTTTGGCATACAATAAAAGAAAAATTCCAACGGTATTCTTTTTACTGTATATGCAGTAAGCTGCTACCCTGATCAAATATTTTCAGGAACTATCCTTTATCATATTTCTCTTTAAGGAACTGATTACAGTGAAGTTCAAACAGTGCCTTATTTTCCTTTATAACCATGACAATCAGCCAGTCATGGTGACATTAAGGCAGGTCAGAAACGCTGTCTTTGACCAAAACCACGTCCTACACGGTGAATACAAACCTCTGGCATCAAACCAGAAATATAGGATTTCCAGAACTACAATATGGACTCAGGCCTTCCTTTCTGTATCAGTCGTGACATTGAAACTTGAATTTAAATCTGGAAATTAAAAATGACTATCAAAAATAAGAACTTTAAATATTGAAATAGTATCGTATACAGTTACTTATGTGGTAATAGGCATCATGAGTGAAACTGAAATCCTACATACGGAGCATGTTGCCAAGTCTCCAAAATGTGGTACTTCCCAGTGTGAAATATTTTAAAGAATCTCACTTTACTGTAAGCGGTCTGTCTCTGTAGGCATGGTGACACAGGTTTTCCAGAGATCTGATTGGTCAGCAGTTGGGCTATTGATTTTTGGTTTTGATCTATTTCACCTACTGGTTAGCAGCTCAGCATTTGTTACCTCTGTGATTTAACTCAGTAAGAAGTTAACAAAGCTTTTATACAGCAAGCAAATCAGTTGAACCGTTGCACTGATGCTAATATTCACCTTTGTATAAACTTCCAATATATTGTAATTATTACATTGGAAATGTATCATATAGAAAAAAACTGTGGTTTTGTCCAACTTCATGTGTTAAAATCAATTAGATTATGATATGTCAGACATATGTTTGTTTGCCAGTGTACCTTGACAATTCATTGTGCCTTAACCATTTTTTTCTTTTTTAATCAATGTACAGAAATCAATGTGCATCAAGTAATTATAATTGAACTAGAGCGTCTCAGAGTAATACTTCTCAGTTCATTTTGGGCCTTATCCAGGATTTGTTGACGTTAAGTTCTCCTACAATAATTACAGCATCAAGATCTCAGTATATCTCATCAAAGCTGGTTACAGTTGTCGTAAGCTGTACTGATAGAACATAGAGGTTAGGACTGAATGTTGCTGGTTTTGACATCTGGACTGATGGGAAGGGAGGGGGAATCTAGGCAATAAAAATGCATGGTACACTGTCAGCCCTCCAACACCTGCACTTCCTGTGGCCTTTAGTGAGAAATTGATCAGACAAGTATTCCGGAGGGGCATCTCTGTGACCAATGAGAAGAGGCCTGTGATTGTTTCTCGGTGAACAGGTGCAATCATATGAATAGTAAGCAGACATCTGTTTAGAAAAAGCACTCACGCCAAGAGACTATTCAAACACACTCGCAATATTCTAAAAAAAAAAAAGAATACGTCTGTGATTGACTCGATACTGACCATTGGACAATTTTGAACCAAAATTGCTCAAGTGCATTTTTGTAGCCTTAAAGTCAACATTTCCTTCCATGCAAGAAAGCGCGTGCCTGATTTGATTTCAACACGCCTGCTGAGCACCGAGATGTCACACAAGGACATCCTACCAGCCGCCCTTTCCTCTGCAAAGGCCACAAAGGTCACAACAACTTCCAGGAGACATAAAGGGTGGTTAATTCACACCACTTGACCCTTGCCCTGTAGACCCCATGTGCCCCATTATATACTCTGACTTCATGGTAAACAGTATGTGAGTGAGTATCCTGCGAGTGTGAGTGTGTGGGTGTGCGAGTGTGTGTGTGCGTGTGCGTGTGCGTGTGTGTGTCTGTGTGTGTGTGTGTGTGGGTACAACTTACTTAATGAAAACAAAAAACCCAGATTACTTTATGTAAACTAACCCCATGTTCCTGCAATATCACCCAGGAAGTAATTTGGTCAGTGCAGCCAGCTCGTTCACCCGTGATTAATCAAAAAAAATGTTTGGATCATTAGGTTTACGATATCAAGATCAATCACTATGTCCTTTTATTCGGTTTCCTGGTTTTTGGGAGGTTAAAGGTGGCCTGTTAGCAAGTAGCAAGCTAAAGCTAAGGCTAACACTGGCATTGGCAAAAACCATTTCACCTGTGTTTACAATTCGCAAAACATGCCTTTAAATTACACGTCAGGAATCCCAACGATGTGTGAACTTAACTTTATATAGCATTTAAGGTTGGAAAAACAATTCATTTAGCGACACTAGTGGGCAAACGGGAGCCCAAATTCTGGCTATAGCGTAGCCTCCCTTGAGCACGAGCAGCGCTGAAACTTCCAAAACGAAACATTTTTTTTCCTACACATTAATAACGCATCAATTTATCTCACATGAAACTCGAGCAGAGCCAAGGTCTCGCCGTGTAAGACGCGCGGGGAGAGGCAGAGCCGGCAACCGGCAGCAGCGCAGTGGGAGCGGGCAGAGTGCGCTGGGTGCCCGCCGTGTGCCAGCCTCGATGCCCGGTAGGATTTGGGAGTCCTCGGTTGGCCCGGGCCGGTGCGTGCGTGCGTTCAACGGAGGGAGGAGGGCGGAGACAGCATCGGGAGACGGACAAAACCCCCCACCAACTAACACGCGTTCATCTTTAGCCTAGGAACCGGGGACACGGCATTTCCCACAAAAATAGTCTGAGATGAATTATTTTGCAGTTTAGCGCTCCGCACGCTCCGTGCCAGCGCGGTGTGTGATGTCCGTGTGGACCGAGCTCCTCGACTGGCCGAATGGCAGCTATCGAAACGGGACACACGCGCGTTTTTCCTCCTCCAAAATGTCGCTTGAGATGATATGTCACGGCGAATTAATTGTTTATAAAATGTACACATAGACTGGGAATCGTTGCGCACGAGTAGGGGCACGATGTTAAGTGGTGGGTTTGTACGTTTTATGCATTATTATCGTTGTTCTGTTGCTTTTTCCGGAGCGCGGTGGTGGTCTGTTGCGGAGGGTGAACCTGGCACTCCATCTTTAGCGGACATCAACAGGTCATCCCGGGACACAAATGCGCTGCAACTGTTGGGCGAGACAAACGGCTGGATCCGGCATGGCGAGGCAAGAGGAAAGTAGGGGGGCTTACAATCTTAACCCGTCTACCAACACGACCTCGTAATGTGCGGTGCGAATCAACGACTCTCGTTTTTTTCGGGTGCTTCGTTATATTTGGTTAACAAAATTAAGTTTAAAAAGTAGTATAATAGAAAGTTGAGGGATGTGTGGTGGACAGGGAGCGGGGGGCAAGCCACTCACCGAGGTAAAGTAGGGACAGCCTGCGGCGAGCGGAGCCGGCGAAGTGGTTAAAGTTTGGTCTGTCCCCGGCAGCCCATCCCCCATTAGAAGCCAGCAGAACTTTACAACCTCCCTCCCCTAAACAAAAACAATGATACACAAAAGCTAAACCCCCACTTCAACGCACCATCACGGACCGTACACCCCTCTAACCAAAACGCTTATTCGATTTGAAAGGCAACCCCTTCCCCCCCACAGACACATACACACAGTTTGTGGATCGGACCACCGGGCCGTCACGTCGGCCGAACCATTGCCCTCGTTGACCGGCCTCTCTGTACTCACCCCCCCTTTGCTGTGTGTGCCGCTGGAAAGTGATTCAATGGAGGAGCAGATCAGACAAGGTGAGCGGTGTAGCGTCTGCCTCCCCCTCGCTACAGGCAGCCATTCATTGTGACTGTACACCGTGAACCAGCAGCCGGAGCGCGCGCGCACGCACACACACACAAACACGCCCGTACGTACATGCCAAACAAGTGTACGCGCCGGCGTACGAGCACGCACTCACACATGCAGGCAAAGAGGAGAGCGCAGAGCCATCGAGGACAAGGAGGAGGGGGGATGTATCTGGCTCCCCCAGGGGGAGCAGACAGAGCCCAGAGCTGCCGATGGACCAGACAGACAGGCAGACACATACACACACACGGGGAAGCAGTCTGCATTGTCTCACTACTTTCGCCTCAGCACCAAGTAACGCTGCACCGCCAATGCCGTCATTTCAGCCAACCATACTGAACGGTGACTGAATCCGGCTTCCGCCTCATCCAAAATGATGACACAATGTCATCCTCAGCTGCCTTTACATTAATGCACATCGTACTACTGTAACCTTCAGGCTACAACTTCACGTCGATAAAACTTGGACGGAGATTAAGTATTCGGCGAGCTCACCTTGTTGGTAACCACCTGAACAAATCTTCACTTTATTTTCTGTATTATATTTTTTTTTTACCAAAAATCCTTTAAACATCAGTTTGAGTGTAAACAATGAGCTCATTTACAAAGACTTTGTTTTTGCTAGGCATTCCTAAAAATAACCGCACGAGACACACTAATTTGGATGACGAGCAGGAAAGTAGATATACTGAAGTTAATATTCAATGAAAACCAAGAAAAACGTTTTATTGTTATCATTAATAACATTAGTAGTATTAGTATTACCATGCAGATCAACGGATAAGCCAGATCAGAAATAACATTACATTGTACACAATATTAATGTAATGTAATGAATAATGTAATGTAACAAATGATGAGTGTAAAAAGTAACGAGATTCCTTTCGCAGGAGAAACAGAGTAGAGAATGGAGCGCATGCAACGCTGCGGGCAGGTAGACAGGCAGCGTCCCCAGCCGACCCGACTGTCTGAGCCCCACCCACTAAGTCCACCCACTCAGCCCCGCTCCGCTCGCTCTCACCGCTCACCGGGGCCGTCTTCTCCCTCCGGGCGGTCGAACCGACTCCCTCCTGCCTAACACTGTGCACGTGAAAGCTGGCGCGCGGTGGTCCTATTCCCCGCGTCCTGAACGCACTCGGCGATGGTGAGTCTAGACTCCGGGCAGGTGAGCCGCTGCGCACGGTGAATGCTAAACAGGATGAGACTGCATTCAGGCACGGCACTGCGCTCCCCGCTCTCTCTCCCTGTCATGCCAAATACTATTAACTCTATAATTCTCCTGTGTCAGATGTATAGCGCCACGCTCTCTGGGCATTTATTGTCACAGCGCCCCCATCCAGATGTTCAGGATGGCGTGCGCCTTCGGTGGAGCCGGTGGAGTGCGTTTACCCCCACCACCCACAGTCATCCATGTTTTATGGAAACTGGGAGCACACAGCTTAACAAGATCTCAGGTGATGACACATAGTATCACATTAAGCGAAACAATGGGAAATACATTTTCAAGTTTCTATGTTTTTATTAATTTGCTTGGTCACATTTAAACACACTGATCCACTTAAATTCTAAAATTCTAAATTGGTTTTAAGCATCTAATTATAGTTATTCTAGATACTAAGAGCAAATTGAAAGGGGGCAAGACATAGCCGTTGTGCAAATATGAGTTTTCCATTTTATTACCATTAAAATTAACCTTGTCACTTGCATTGGCACACACGTGATTTTTTTAAAATCATACACATTGTGTGTGGTGCATCTCTCCATCCGTTTGGGGGCCTGGAAAATTTTGAAAACCCCTGTCTTAGATTATGTAAAATCACTGGCTCATGTACATTCTTTCTCTGCTTTAATTCTGTGGCCACTGGTTTTGATTTTCCTCTCATTTCTGTTTTTTGAGGGGAAAGGGTACTACTCAACTGTCGACATAGATTAGTATATTGATTAATAGATTAAATATCCTCTTGGACAATGGTACAAACATGAAACGTATCATAAGACACTAAATTTAGCTTCCTTCTTTAGATGGCAATACACTGCAGAAAACAGTGGTTTCTGAGGAAAGCTACACATATGGTACATATATCCTGGCAAGGCTGTTGTTAAACTTTAAATACTGTTAGCACAAAATGGAAGTATAGATGTTTGACTCAGTATCTATCATCAGGACATGCTCTCAAATAATGTTTGGTACAATAGACTACACCTGTAGCTTTCAGGGTCCTGGTGGTTGTTGGGGCACCTGCAGTTTGCCACTTTGGTGTGAGGTGATCCAGCCTTTGCTCATCAGTAACAACATGTGGTGAGTGACGAGTCCACATATCAATAGATATAATAACAATGTATGTTAAGAACGACAATTTCCAGTACCTGGTGGTTGTTGGGGCACCTGCAGTTTGCCACTTTGGTGTGAGGTGATCCAGCCTTTGCTCATCAGTAACAACATGTGGTGAGTGACAAGTCCACATATCAATAGATATAATAACAATGTATGTTAAGAACGGCAATTTCCACGTATCTATACATTTGGCTTGTGTGCTTGTACTAAGTGCAAGAAAAGGGAATAGGATAAAACCACATGAATCAAAACAATATATATACATCCATGTGTTTTAAACAGCATCCCATTTCTTCTGAGACCTAATGTCACCAGTGTACTGTACGTGGCTGTTCAGCATTGACCTGCAGTGATCTCTTTTTTTCTATCTTCTCACAGCAGAGGGGTCGGGGTATATAATTTGGTTAATCCATATGCTATGTTGGCCTCCTCATTAGAGTGAATCACCGAACGTAGGCGCGGCGAGATTAAATGTGATTATTCATGAAAGCGGACTTATGTGTTTTCCAGTCTACATCACATGTTCGCTGCAGGGTTAAAGTAGGCCATTGCGTGTGTGTGTGTGTGTGTGTGTGTGTGTGTGTGTGTGTGTGTGTGTGTGTGTGTAAGCGCGTTTGCGTATGTGCGCAGCGGCTGACTGATCGACCCTCCGCCCCGTGTCCTTACATTACACTGAATCCCTTACATCACGCGGCTCTGCACGGCTCCCTACAGGCTTCCGTAGAGACGTTCCGAAACATGGCCGCGTCCATGCGCTAACGTGACAGAGTGGACTGGACTGAAGACCTACCTCTGCGGCTTAACAACGAGGATACACACTTAAACAGAGTTAAGACACAAACACTGCACGATCAGCCGTTCCACGTTTACAAAGAAGAAAGCCAGGTAAACATCGAACACTTCCACTGCTTCTTTTGGTAGCCAACATGCTAATAAGTGCTACTTAGGTTTGTGTGTAGCGTTCTTTCTGCGTGAGAGACTCACCTTTGCTTCAATTCAGTCGACAAAATCAAGGTAAAAAAGATTATTCTTACCAGTCCTGGGCGATGTTCAGGACAATTTAGCGATGGATGGAAACACGGTCAACATTACGTTGATTGTCAAGAAATCGCTTTTTAACCACCCTGTTCGCCTCTGTGCTAATGTTCATGTGTTCCTAAAACACTTAAATAATTGAAATATACAGTATTGCCACATTTAGTTGATGTTCTGGTGCATTTGGTTATATTGTTGCGAGTTCGAGCTTTAATTCAAGAGGCGGAATCATCAGAGCCTTTACTGATATTAGGAACAAGTCAGATACACACTGATCACAGGACAGAAGGCATATAGTGACCAACAACTCTCCAATTATGGCAAAACGTCTTCGTCTTTAATGCCTGTCATTAAAACATGGCAGTACATAAACAGTATGACATCATAATAACACGATATAAGCTGCCAACACAATCCAACAGAATAAACAACATCTATTTACGCTGCACAGAGGCATGCTGGGAACTCCCCGCCCACATAGTCCACAGCATGCTACAATATCTTGCCACTGAATTGTTGATTTGATATCCCACGGGTTTTTCGTGTACACTGTTTCAATTGATTAAATCAGATTTATAGCCTGCCATCCCTTCTTTTAAAGTACTGTTGTTCGGAGTGATCAACCTTGAATATCAAATTAACATGAAATTGGTCACATCATGAGTAATTAATTAATGACCAATATGTATAACATTTTGATGATGAACATGCGTATGTTATGAGTTTTAACAGTATACATAAGCATGTGGATATTAATCGTTTTAAAATATTTGATCTAAAATGGTAAATCATGTAAGTAATTGTGATGTTTTAATGATTGCTGGAGTATTAGTTTTATCAATGAAATACCAAATAGAAAGTTAATCATGCTCATCACTTCAGAATGTTACTTTAATGGGATGAGAGTTTTGCAACATCCATGTTTTATCTGTGTTTTCTCCAGGCACTGTCCATATATGCTGGTGCGTTCCTCTCGGTTGTTGCCCCTCACCATCACATGTCACCTGCAGCGTTCTTGCACCCCTTCTTCTAAACAGACCGTTCAGTGGAGGCTTAGCAGTGCTGCTGCCGCCGCTTTCAGCAGGGGGCTAAAATCTATGGAGCCCCTGAAAGCCTTGCAGGACCAAGAGGTTCCCACCACCAAAAACACCTCACCTACATCTACTGGACCAGCTGATGCTGCGTGTCCAGCCCAGGCAGACACAGCGTCTGACGAGCGTCCCATGGGCCTTTTACCGGGGGAGACGGTGGTCAAGGAGGGCAAGGCAGCCATCTTGTTTCCCAGTGCCAATGAAGTGTTTTACAACCCAGTCCAGGAGTTTAACAGAGATCTAACGTATGTTTACACCAAAGGCAACTTAAAAAAAACACAGGAAACTAAAAAAAAAATATTTACAGTTTGATGTAAAAGTGAATCAGAAGTCAACATCATCATGTTTTGGCATGATGCGATACTTAAAAAGCATAATTTCACAGTTTCTTTGAGTGTATATTGGAAAAAAAGAAATAAGAAGAAAATAAATATCATGAATATTTAATGAGGTGTTACTTTTACAGTGCTACAATATAAACAATATGTGTTTTGTTTTATTTTTACTTCTCCAGATGTGCTGTGATCACCGAGTTTGCCCGAGAGCAGCTGGCTCTGCGCGGCGTGAAGGTGGTGGTGCCTGGAGAGAAAGAGAGGGTGGTGGTCACTCTTTCTGAGGAGGAGGCGAACGAGGCTGAAGGACAGGAGGAGGGGAAGAATGGAGCAGAGGAACTGACTGCTACAGTTGGGGAGAAATGTGAGGTATGTGGGAACGATTGCCATAGGTGTTCTGTGTAGTGTGAAAAAAATATTGTAAATCCTGTGGATGCGTGTGCTGTTTTGTGCCGAGTGTGAAAACTGTTTTGCTGTTTTGAGTGGTGCTTGTCCTGCCTCACTGTCAGCATGGCCTTCGTGTCCTGGAGGGCCTGTCGGCGTCAGGCTTGCGCTCGGTACGTTTCGCGCTGGAGGTCCCAGGTCTGAAGAGCGTCACCGCCAACGACTTCTCCACCAGGGCTGCGGCCTTGATTGCTAGGAACGCCCAGCACAATGGAGTCAGCCACCTGCTCAAGGCCAGCTGTAGGGATGCCAGGTATGACAGCTCAGCTTGCCCTGCCTTTTTTATCTATAATTTTCACTTTCACTTTGGCGTGCTTGTCTTCATGCTGTTCTATTGTTTTTTCTTCACCGAATTGTTCTGTTCATTGTTGATTGTCTTTGACTCAAGTTATTTCTGCTCTTCTGTCTTGGTATCCTAAATGTTTTTCGTAGATATGTCTTTTTTACTATTTCTTTATCCTTCAGTCCAACATGTTTTTTTATGATTTAAATATTTTTATCCAGTATGCTTATGTATGAGATGAGAGGAAAGCAGGAGCGCTATGACGTCATTGATCTGGATCCCTATGGTAGCCCCGCCTGCTTTCTGGATGCTGCTGTACAGGCTGTCAGTGAAGGAGGTGAGTAGTTCAGTCCATCAATCATCTATTAATCTATCTATGAATTTTCAATTTGTGTGTGCGGGCTGCAATCTGTTTGCAAAGTCAAAATATAAATATAGTTTGGAAAGATGTATCATTGGATATGTTAATTCCAAAATATTCACAAATAGAAACATTTACTTTTGATTTGATGAGCTATTTCACCAAATAAGTGGTAAAGTAACATTAAATAATATATTTCTCTCCATCTCCCTCCCTCGTAGGTCTGTTGTGTATAACATGTACAGACATGGCAGTAATGGCTGGAAACAGTGGAGAGACCTGCTACAGCAAGTATGGCTCAGTCTCCGTCAAAGCCAAATACTGTCATGAGATGGTGAGGGCACAGAGGGAATTTACACACACAAACACACACGCACAGACATGTCTCCATGTAAACGTCTCTATCCTTTGTGCATGTGTGTACAACACAAACAATGTTGTCATGGTTCCTGGCCTGAGGCTGAGTTGGTAAATTGTGCATTTTGATATACTATATGAATGATCCTGGTCAGCATGATGACCGCATGCATTGTATTTTCCCCTGCTTTGCAGTAAAAGCCATCCTGACTTTCTTGAAAACACTTATTTTAAAGAGGAACCAGCAGGATTTGTTTGATTTGCATGAGCGGGAATTCAATACTGGTCTCGCAAGTGATGAATAAGCCGAGATAAACAGTAAGGATTATATATATGTTAAGAAAAGTTACAAGCTTTAATAACAGGGTCTGTGACTGAGAATGCATGGCCTGCACATAAATGCTTTGGCCTAGTCTTTTTTTGCTTGTTTGAAGAAGGTGCAGAGTGATGAGGCTTTCCGGCCTGTTTAACATTGATGATACTGTGTGTCTGTGTGTGTTTGTAAATGTGGGTGTGCATATATGTTTACCTGTCCAGGCTCTTCGCATCATCCTTCACAGTTTGGACCAGAGGGCGGGGGTGTACCAGCGCTACATCCAGCCCCTGCTGTCTGTCAGTGTGGACTTCTACATACGAGTCTTTGTACGTGTCTTTACAGGACAGGCAACAGTCAAAAACTCAGCCAGGTAAACACATACGCACATATACATACATATTCACATACTATGTTCTTTACAAAATCTGAGGTATGATGAAAGAGGAATGATTCTGAAACGTGGTCGCTCCAGCAAGAAACACTAAAAGGAATAGGTAGGATAGAGATGAAGTCACTAATGGAAATGAAAAATATTATATGTTATATAATATTTAACTTGAATGTTACTTCAAGAACAATGAGCCTTAAGAATAGTGCAGTTAAGTACTGTTTGCATGCATACACACACATGTAAATGTTTGCATTTTGGTCTCATAACAAGGACTGTGTGCTTGACACATTAAGTATTATATGCCTACCTGCCATATGTTCACATATTTATTATTCTTTTATTTTCATTGTACAAGTAATGGTGTATCTGTGCATGTGTTCCCTGCGCTTTTCACTTCCCTTATGGATTGCTAAGTTGAATTGTTAAATTAAAAAGGTGTTTTTTATTTTATTTTGCAGTAAACAGGCTCTGGTCTACAACTGTGTCGGCTGTGGGTCTTTCCGCTTACAGAGAATGGGCAAGAGAACTGTCAATGGGAAAAAGTAAGAGACAGAACTTTGTTTTATATATCTTAATTGATCAATAGGACCTGTAGGTAGGAATATGTAGTAAAATAAAACACTTTCACCACCACCCGTTGTGGTGCTGTAGATTAATCTGTTCAGCCAAATTGAATTTCAGCTGCGAAAGCCCAACATGCCAGAGTTGGTAAATGAAGAGGTTTTTTAAAGTTGTATGTCCTTTTGACTGTATGTGTGTGATTAAGTCAAATATTATGTGATTTCAGTATGAAGTATTCTGCTGCCACTGGACCCCCTGTCGGACCGGAGTGTGACCACTGTGGACAGAGACATCAGGTCATGACTGCATTCTGTGTTAAGTTATATAAATGGGCACAATGCTGTGATATTTTTGTGTTTAATGTGCAGTCACACAGCACTCCAACTGAAGCCTGTGCATGTGCTCTCTTCAGCTGGCTGGTCCTCTCTGGGCCGAGCCCATTCACGACTTGGCTTTTGTCCAGAAAGTTTTGTCGGCCGTGTCGGCGAACCCGTCCCGCTTTGGAACCTCTAAACGCATCAAGGGCGTGCTCAGCATGGTGACTGAGGTATTCACGTAACTGTTTATATACACTCCCATTATGGAATTTCTCCTTATCTTTTGGCGTGCGTGCGGGGCTCTTTTGATCGTGTGACTTAATGTTGCGTGATAATTCCGCTGTCACCTTGTGCTGTTTGTGTCAGGAGCTGGAAGATGTGCCTCTTTACTACGCTGTGGACAGTCTAAGCAGCACAATACACTGCAACACTCCACCCCTGCTCCAGTTAAGGTAAACGCACAAAATTAGTATGTGTATGAATGAAAATCAGATATTCGAACAGATATGATGTCTAAATGCTAAATTTGCAGGCTTTGCAGAGTTGTGATTGACCATCTATTCCATTGTTACGATGACCGAAAAATGGCTGATACTTTGCATTAATGAAGCGTTGTTGCAGATGAGAACCATAGTGGAATTTGGACCTCCTTAACTCTGCCTACATCTCAGATTATTTTCCTCCCTCACAAGTCACAAGCGAACTAAACGTCCCGTGACCATTTTTTACCCCTAACAAAGAAGCAGTTTCTTTGTTTTAGTACATACTTCTATTGGCATGCACTATCAAATGCTCATGGGGAGCTTATTGTACCTCATGCGCTTTCTCTCTGCAGGTCTGCCCTTCTCCATGCTGGTCACAGGGTTTCCCTCTCTCACGCGTGCAAGAATGCCGTCAAGACCGATGCTCCCCCTGCAGCCATCTGGGACATCATGCGATGCTGGGTGAACAAATAAACAAAAAAAAATAGATTAATTCTGGAGCTACTTTGAGTAACTCAATGTGCATGTGAAGGTTTCCAGCCCCCAGAAATGATTGACTCCCATTGTTCTCCGATGTGAAACACTCATTTTCTGAACCACATGAAACACCATCTTGACTTGTGCACATGTGTTATTGGTCCTCTGCCACAGGAGAAGGCAAATCCTGTAAATAGAGAGAAGCTGTCTCAGACCAGTCCTGCCTTTAAAATCCTCTCCACTGAGCCCAGGTGAGACCATGTAATCATTTCATCAACCAAGAGGGTGACTCTCTCTATCATATACATTTTAACTGTCACTGAGTATACATTCACACCATAACAGTGTAACAGATAATCATCTCCACATTTGTTAAGTGGAAAAGGTTTCATTTTGGCGATATACCTAACATCTCCGAATTGGATCCGTTTGTAGCATTGAGGCCTGTTTTACTGTGAGGGAGGACGCCAACCCTCAGTCTCGTAAGTGCCACTTGACACGATTCCAGGAGAACCCTCAGGCATTCTGGGGACCCAAAGCACGTGCCAAAGCCACGTAAGTAACACACGACAACTGTTCAACAAGCAATCATCGCTTCAAGAGAGCTTTTTTGTTATTTAATTTGTAATACAGTTGTCTGAAACTCTGATTTATTGACAGTAACCTCGCATACAAAAGCTGGAGAGAATTCATTTTGATGATTTATTACCCACATTGAATAATACTAAATAATACTCTCAGGAAATAATAATGAAACATTATATTTAAAATGTAATGGTCAAAACTGTGTTAAACCACTACCAAGTAAACTACAACCTCCAGCCACTGGCACTTTGGAAAAAGAAGCTGTGATTTATTTTCTCCTGCCATTTTGCTTAACTCTTTACACTCTCTCTATTTCTCTTACTTGTAAATATACTTGTCTTTCCCTCAGTTTCTTCCTTCTTTTCCACCATCCAACTCTAAACTCCGTTCTCTCCTCTGTCGTCCCCTCTAGTGGTGGCATCTCTGTCGACCTGCAGGACAAGAGGAAGAAGTGTCAGAACAAGAGAAAGAACCAGCTCACAGACCCTTCTCAGCTCAAAACCTTCCCCTGCAAAAGGCTCAGACAGGTCAGTGCACGTGCAGACTAAAAGATGTTCCTGATTATGAAAATAAGATAAGCATCCTATTAAAGTTAAAACGCTTCGGAACCATTGATAAATATAATAACTGCACTCACCTTTTACATGCTTGTACTTGGGTGTCGTTAAAGTTAAGTTGGAGTGTTTTTCAGTGTCCTCTTCATGATCTTGTTGCATATCAGTAGTCCTCTGCAACAAGGCAAACTGACAGTCTTACTCTTTAAAAATGTAGTCTGGTGAAGTGCATTAAAACGTTTTAACTTTGAGAGCATTTTCCCTGTAATTCCTCCAGCTTTACTTCTTGTGTTGAGCAGTAAGGATGCTAGAGGTTGTCATTTTTTCTTTTCTGCAATGAAGACGGTTTACACATGAATGTTTTTTAATGTCGTGGGTGGGAAATGAAAACTGCAGACAAATTGTGGTGAATTAGTTTTCTCATCTGCCTTGACGCGTCACCAGTCACTCTTGGTCTTAGATTATTTTAACCTGTTCACCAACCACTGCCAAAATGCAAATGCAACGCCATTATAGAAAATGTTGTATAAAATCAGATTCACTGGCCTATTAATATATCTTAGTGCTTCTTTTCTCCAGGGAATATGTGCACATGGAGAGAAATGTCGCTACTCCCACGACCAGACCAATGAAGAAAAATTTGAATGATTCTACCTTTTTTTTACAATTTTATTCATTGATTTTGACTGATTTTTGAAGTCGGGATAAACAGAGTTATGCTATCTGAACATGGTTGAGGGCAACACCCCGTTACAGAGTACACAAGTGTTTAAGCCGGGGGACTTTGCATTTGTTTTTGTTTTTATTTGGCTGTCTTTTGTTGGTTCATATTATATTAAAATCCTCATTTTCAGTCTTATTGTTTTTTTTGTTTTTTTTTCGTTTTCCTTTTCCTTTGGTGTGTGAAGAAAAATGTGTGTTTAAAAAAAAAAAAACATGAAATCACACTGTTGAACAATTGCAGATTTATTTAAGAGCTCCTTTAGGATCAAAATAGTGTCCAAATCTTTGGACGGTATATACACACGTAGGCAGAAATGCAAAAGTTACTCATTGCACCCATCATGTATTCCTGTTGGCGCTAGCTTTAAGAGAGAAATGTTTTGAGTTGGAAGTGAATGTCCATTAAGCCGAGTGAGATGTGTCAGATCATCTCATTTTCTCAAATGAGAAAAATGTAAGGAATTTCAATGTCATCAAGTGGCACTTAGCACAGCGGTTGTTTCCAAAGTTATCCTCATTTTGTTTATTTGTAAAAGGAGAACATACCTGTCCCAGGTACAGCAGGTTGCAGTGTTGATCTGTATCAGGGTCATGGGTCTCTTCTTTCTTGCATCAAGTCGAAAAACTCTTTGCTTGGTCCAATCAAACCCAAGCAAAAGGCCACAAGAAAATGAATGCGATTAAACTTGTATTGCTTCCTCAAAGCTTGTGATTGGCTATTTGAGGCTGGCCCTGAGCAGGAAGGTTCGGATCTCCATCGGCCTCAAGGTCACCTCCCATGTGGAGGGGTCTTTGAACGTCTTTAGCAGGGGAGACGTCACACCTGAAAAGCAAGTGCAGCAACATTGTTCATGACACATGTTCAAATACTGGTCAGCTTCACGAAACTAGTAATGTTTAGGTCCAAGGTCCAAAATTTCCACTCTCAAAAAAAATAAAAAAATAACCTGTTATACCTAAACAAAAAAAAAAGTCTTAACACTCCCTGTAGCTTGCTAATACAGCTATGAACCATAGCAAAGCATTTATGAGTCATTATATTACACTGCTCATTTATCCAGACCCTGCAGGGAATGGTTGGGGCAGCTTAACCGTCTGCAGTGGAGCAATGATTGCCAGCCTGATAGAATTAATAGGTATCTGTGGATTTCTGTATTTTAATTTACAAATATTATTTTTCTGGTCTCCTGGCATAAATCTGGGTGCAGCCATAAATCTGACGGTATCACCTGCACATTGGTTCTGACAGGAGATAAGCTACTGAGCACTTCATTTGCACCTTGCAGAGGACAAACAAAAACTATTTTTGGACAATCAGTAGGCTTCCCTCCAGTGCCCTCTACTGGCCAAAATGGTCTAATGACCTAACTGGTGACATACACCAGCATGCTGAGCTTTTGCATTTGTCTTTCTATATATGGTAATAAAACATTTATTTCCATTTACGATTACTGTGTTGCGGCAAGTGTGTTGTATTTGAATTATTCACGTTACACCAAGTCTATTTTAATGCATGTTGTGTTTCTCTGAGCACACTATTCAGTCCCTTGCAGGCACATCAAGAAAATAGTACTCTGGAATTTGTCATGTGCCTCAGTGACTGCTGATGATCAACACTAGGGTGGGTACCTGTCTGTGCTGTCCAGTCAAAACGTGTCATCTCGTCCTTCCACTGATTGGCTGACAGGTTCAGCTCAGACACACCAAACACCTCCAGAGTGGAAAACAGCTTCTACACAGACAGAAGAGACAGGCGGACAACATTAAATACATATTTCATCAATTGTTGCTTTATTATATCAATTAATAATATTAACTCTACTTTAAGATCTATAACATGTCATTAATGTTTGGCTTTCTCTTTTCATTCCTGAATCTAAAATTAACTGATCATATATATATATATATATATATCATATAATGCAACTCTGCACTTGTCTTTACAGTTTGACGATTGGCATGTTGTCAGGAAGGTTATCTCGGGTCTGACCTGCAAGTTGACGGTGACTATTTGTGAGTTCACTTTGCTCTCCCAGCTCTGGAACTGATGCTCCAGCCTCAGCAGCACCAAGTCTCTCTCCCACTGCGTCAGTGTCAGGAGGTGGACAGCAGGAGGCAACGCGGCCTGAAGACCTGAGAACTACAGACAACTGACTTCAGTGTTTTCATACATGCCAGACTGGCCATACTGGCTCTGACTCAGCAATTTCGTTGTGGATCGAACAGTTTGGGGTCACATTTTCTCTATTTTGACAAATAATTGTCTCAGTAGTGACTGGTCAGTGTACGTTGGTTCTCTAATTAAAGGCTCTGAAATATTGAGTACAAACCAACACTGATTGGCCTGTTACTCTGAGATTCTGCAAAGATGCAAACATATACTTAGCAAAACTGAAACAACTTTTTACTAGAAGAAAAGGAATTCATACAGTAACAACTGTCAGAATTCCACCTTCGAATCTGCCTTAGGACCAAAACGTTAACTTTAAATTAGAATTAAATATTTTTTTTTATTGGAGTTACTGTACCCTCTGCCAAAGAGGTAATTTTTTTTTGCTTTTTTGATAGTGAATAGGCAAACCCTACAGAACCATGTTCCGAGAAATGTTGCGGAGGCGTGGGGTATGACTCAAGGAAGAACCCTGAGGGGGTAGATATATAAATGTGTGGATCCAAGATTTATCGTCTTCACTTTCCTTTACATTAGCCTTGGCAGTGGTATATGCTCTCCAAGCGCACCTATAGTTCAACCATTAACCTTAAGTTGACTTCTTAGATGACACCTTACTTGGTTGCTCAATGGGTAATAAAGTGTATTTATCACACTCCTCACTCACCTCTAATCGGGTGTCAGAACTCAGGTCGCCATTAGTGAATGTGAGCAGTGGCTGCAGCACCACCTCTTGTGCCAGGGGTCGGTGTGTGTCGGCAGCCACCGGCGGATGGTCGAGGGAGAGCAGAAGGCAGCCACGCACTATAAGCCCCTCTGGAAAGATCTTGGAGGTCTCGTTGAGGGGCTCGGCCACGCCACGAACATCATCGTACAACAGCCGACGGTGAAGCTGGGGGGTGGGGTGGGTGAGAATGTCCGTGTGTGTGCGTGCTTTGGAGCAGGGTGAATTTTGATGAAGGGTCTCGGAGTCTCACCATGATCTCCAAGGAGCCGTTGTGGATGCTTCCACCTCCCTGAGAGCGATCAGTCACCACAGTGAGTTGGTCCTCATCATCCTGAAAGACATGTATAGGTGAGGGGGAAAACAACAAAAGCTTCGCATATACAGAGAGAAAGGACACTGGGATTGTTTATTTGTGAAAAAAAATGTAGCCTCTCATCTAAACTTTATGGTCTTGAATAAAATTACAAACTAACTTCCATCTCATATACAAACACAAGCGCACACAAACCTTTATGAATGCACGGGAGTTGATTGGGTAATAGTTTCCAGCAATGGGTTCAGACTGCTTCAGTTTCCACGTGGGTCTGAAGTCTTTTCTGTGAAAACATAAGCGTTATGGTTTGACACATAAGGGTGTGCACACACAAATGCACAGACCTAAGTTCCTCTATAATCATAGTGATTTCATGTTCAGTTTGAAAATGTCCACCCTGATTGACAGTTCATGCTTTCAGCCAAGTAACTTCAGTGCTACCATCAAAAGTAAGAATTAAGAAAATCTTTTAAATGTGTTGTCACTGGGTTGCCAGGTGTTTTTTAAAGGGTTAGGGTAATTTAAAATGCTTAATTGCAGAATGGGAACATCAGCCTCTGCTTTTGAGAGACAATTTTGGATAACACTCTCCTGATCCTTAGATCACACTATAAAAAACAGGGCAAATCCATCCTATTGTATGACTTGGGCTGATGAAACAGTTTGACTTTTATATGTTGCAAGTTGTTGTAATCAGGTGCAACTGCAGCCAGTAGGCAGCCAGCTCACTTCCTCTGCAGCATCTCTCTTCCATTGGAATCGGTGTAGAAGACTTCAGAGGTTTTAATATCGGTGTCAAAACGGGTGATCACCTCCTTCCCCAGGCTGTCTCTGATTAGGAAAGTAGAGATAAAAAGAATTATGTAAAATGCGAAAAATAATACACTAATTGTAAAATAATGCCAAAATGCATGGAATTCAGTTTATATAACACATGTTTGCCAGGCTGTGAGTCACACACTCACTCAATGGGCAGTGGTCCGACTGTCCACTCCAGCTCCAGAGCTCTGCTGTCAGGGTAGAGACGAACCACCTGAGATACCCAGGGAGCGAACCACTGCCTAACCTCCTGCACAACTGAGGTCTACAACACAAACTAATGATAGTCATTATCAATGCATTTACATTGCAAATGCTTTGAAAACACCTTTTTTTTTCATAAATATGTACAGTACATTAGTAGTACAAAAACGACTGCATTTTAAATCATGGTTACCTGATGTCTTGTGTCATGTGATACAAACAGCGGTTGCTGAATATGTGCGATAAGGAACATTGCTGAAACGCAGCTGAGTCTACCTGCACAGTCTGGGTCTTGGCCGTCTGGCTGATGAGGAAAGGCGTAGAGGTGTTGGGTCTGAAAATGTAGGCTCCAGAGGACTGAGTACTTTCAGTGTTGTTGCCATCACTGGCATTGTACCTGGGACGTGCAACACACAAACACATTAACAATGAAAAAAAGAAGGCAGATGCATCAACTGAATGGATTTTGCCAAAAAAATATATATATATACTGTATACACTCACCAATAGAAATTCTGCATCAGTTTGATGCTCTGTTTGGTCTCCAGGTTGCTCATGCTACTCAAGAGGCCAGTGTCTGGGTCAAAGGTCACTTGTAGGAACTGGCGCACATAAACAAATACTCCAAAATCAGAAGAGAATACAAATGCTCTTTGTCATCATATGTAAGGCCTCAGTCAAACCTTTCGAAACTGAAATGAATTTATTTTTTCTAATCTAATTAGATTATTGATGGGATTTATTTGATAGTGAGTAAAGAGTCCTGCACCCAAATTTCCCATATGTAAAACATGCTGTTTGTCTTGAAAGATTGAAGCCCTTATCTGCCAACAAGTAAAAGCAATGTAAAACCCTGCCATGATATTACCTTGTTCTGGATGGTTGTGGGAGTGCGGTGCTGCGTGGAGGCGGGTGGAGGTCCACCCTGAAGCAGGGACACAGAGTAGGTGCTGTAGCCCAGAGGAGGAGCCTGAACCTGGAACACCAGCTCGCCCACAGCAAAGCCACGATTCTTCCTCACCTCCCGGGTGGCTCTGGACACTGGAAGCACCTGGAATACAGACACAGAGAAGCTGCTGACATCTGGTTATGTCCTTTTCACATTCTAAAACGTTCAGTTAAGTGCCACAAAATGTTTCAAACATCAAAAACAAATGACATATTCCACATGAATGAAGTAAAGGATTAAAACATTATTTGATGTCTTCAATGTGGTTCATTATATGAAAGTCTGTCACAAATGGAAGTATAGCCGTATTTACTGAGAACGATTTGAAGGAGCTGTGTTGTTTTATTGTCTTTTTGATATTTTCGATGGAATTTTCATAGATTTATGACAAAGCAAAATACCAGATAAAAGTATGTTTCACAGTTGAAAGTCAGACGAGTTATTTAAATCATGAAAGCTTATATTTTATACGTTATCCAGTGGCTGACTAAAATGATTCCAGATTAAATGTGTACAACCCTAAAATATGAATTAAAAACAATTACTTTGCCAAGGTAGATTGTAGACACTCACTTGACAGTCCACAGGTTTTCCTTTAGCATCAGACACCTTGTACGCAGTTCCATTCACGGGCAGCCTCACTGGCAAAACGACGGACCGAGCCAGAGGGTTGTACACAGTGACTGTGAACTGAGCGAGGGACAGAAACAGGGGTGGGTGGTAGGGTTGAGCCTAACTTGATAACACTAATGACTGATTAATGAGAATCAAAAGGATTATGCCCAGTCACATAGGACATAATCCAATTAGGTGTGCATTTATTTAAAAATCCGAATCTGTGCTTTCATGGTCCTCAAAAAGGGTTGCAAGTATGTGTGTGCGCCTCTGTTAATGTAGCATTAAGACCAACATCGTGGGATTTTTCAAAAAAACATTTAGCTTTTATGTGTAACATAAAGCGAATCTAAAGTTAGGCTTAAACATTCATACTGTATGTGAACAATAAAGCAGGCAATTGATTGACACAACAACAATAATGTATAATAAGTTATTTACTGCAATGATCGTGAGCGTGCTCGGTGGCAAGGTAAGAGGGGTTATTGTTTTTTTTTTTATACAGTATGTAAAGCCCTTTTTATTGCCTGTATGAAAAGTGCCATATAAATAAGTACTAATTAAAAGAATAAATATTTCCCCCAAGCGGCAGCTACACAAGTTAGTTAGTTAGTTAGTTGCACATATGACTCACCTTTTTGCTGGACTCAGTGAGAGGACACACACTGATGTTGAGGTTGTCACAGTAGATGCGCTCAGCTGATGAGCCACTCAGAGCAGCCAAACTGTTACTCACCAAAACCTGCAAGAGAACACAGCCACATCTGAACTATTAGTATAAGTATTTTTAGGATAACACAGCAAACAGTGTACAGAGAATCTCTCAAGCTCTAATTATTAGTTCGAGAATAGAATGTTTTGTGTCGTGTTGATGCTGCTGTGTGAAGCTTGTAATTACCTGACAGTGTTGCCAGCCATTAGCCAGTTTCCTGGCGTAGTCGTTGGCTACGTGTTGCTTCTCTGTACCCGAAACTGCATCGTGGTGCTGAGCCACTGCCATGGCTCTCTCTGCCACCCAAAGCACACAAAAGACACTCGTCGCTGAAAATATTCTAACACTGAGAATACATTTTGAAAGCTGATTGTGACGCATAAGCCTCTCTCCATACTGATCTGAATCCAGTGGTGATGTAATAAAAACGGGACACTAAAAACAAATCTCACTCATGGTCAGACTGTCGCCGTTCCCAAAGAGTCCCTTCCTGGAGGCCTGGCCACCAAGCACCTCCAGCTGGTTACATGTCTAAACAGGAGGAAAAAGCAACCAAACTACACAGTAAAGACATAACATTTATAGCTTATTCATAGTCTTAAAACATTTTGATGTCCTTTTTAATGCATGTGTGAAATGTTAATGTATTTTGCCTTTAACTATAGATTCATCTAAGTTTGGATTCCTGAAACTACCTGAAGATTGCTGTTACTGATCCTCTCATAACGTTTCAGTGCCGGTCGGCTGGTAAAGTAGCCGGTCCAGAAATCATGAGCGCTGTCTGCGTAAGGGAAAAAGTCGTCCGTCTTCAGAGCCCTGGGTTGAAACGACATAGCAACACACAAGAGAGGTCTATATGCTGTCTGGGTATAATTCTGACATTTGGGCTCATTTAAAGCTAGTACCAGGTGAGGTTTGATTTGTGCAGCTCCTGGAGGTAACAGGAAGGGGTCGAGTAGAGCAAGTGGACTTTGCTGCCATTGGACTGCTGGGCATTAACATAGTGGATCAGCTTGTCCAGGTTCTTGTACCACAGGTTGGCATTCTCATACTGGAAATCTGAGCCCATGGTCATGATAATGTGATTAGTCTTGTACACCGTAGCCTAAGAAAGAGGAGGAATCAATGTTAAAAACAATGTCAGCAATTTCAAATGCATCAAAACAAAACACTTCACACAGCCCTCTGGTAAACAACATTTCAGTGAAATCCTTAAAGCTGCTCATTGTTTTGAATTAATTAAGATTTGTATAATCACAGTGGTAATTGTGATATTCACGCTTAAAACGTAAACTGAATTGGGCACAGTATCAGTGACGTGTGATGGATATCAGACCTGGCTGTTGGCAATGGCGAGAAAGCGGTTCACCACGTCTTCAACATTATAGTCTTCCAGGTCCGGATCATCTCTGATTGGTGGGTCATCGCAGCTCTGGTCCCAGCAGAAGCCCACCGGAGGGTTATAACCATTGGGTAAGATCCCTATTGCAATTTGAAGGGGACAGGGCAAAAGTTGTAGTAGAACAAAACACACTGTTAGCTGTCACTATATGGTTTCTTGTTTCTTGTGTTGACGGGTATGTGTGCAATTCAAGGGTTTGCGCGTTGCAATGCGAGTCCCAGTTTCTGTTGACAGGTACAGGTACAGGTGTGTGCGTGCGATGCGGTGTGTGTGCGATGTGAGTCTACTGTGTGTGTTGACGTGGGGAGGAGATGGGCGATGCAAGTCTAATATGAAAGCAGTTGCAAATGTGCATGTGCCACAGCCCTGCTTACCAGTGAAGAGGTCTGCCATGGGTGGCGTGAGGGAGTCCGACGCTCTCCATAGGAGCTCCTGCTCCTTTTCCATCATCCTGCGAAACCGGTCCTGGTAGTCTAGGCGACCAAAGAAGAAGCCATCATATCCCATCTTGATAAAAACAAACATAGGGGCAATGGGTTAGAGCAGGGATGGGCAACTGGCGGCCTGCATGTTGCTTGCGCCCCCTACCCTGACTTTGTGGGGCCCACATGTCAATTTACATAAAACAAAACTTTTCAAAAGATTGGTTTTACAGTTGTAAACAATCAAGAAAATGGTATAGTAAACTTTGATTGCCTGTATAGATATGGTTCACTTTATTAAAATAGTTGCTATAGTTGGCAAACTAAATGATGGGGTTATAATATCCTACTTTTTGGTGCCATCCCTATCCTCAAAGTGGCCCATCCCTTGGTTAGAGTGATGATTCACTAGAATGACTGCTACGTTGGCATGAGTGTTCTTGTATTTAAATATAAGCTGATCTAATTAATTCATTAATCCTTTTTCTTTAAGAATTGCAAGAAAATATATATTAATTATTTTAGCCTCAGCAGAGAAAAGCAGAAGTGTTTGGCTCAGGAGTCTACTGTCTTAATGACTGACTTGATTTTTTGCTAAGCTACCTGTGCAAACATGGAGGCGTGCTCACGGGCATGGCCAAACGGGTCAATGTGCCAGGCTACTCTTGGGCGACCGCAATGCCCAAATGTCTCATTTAGGAAGCGCAGGCCCATGGTCATCTGGTCGATGACGGCACTGTAGTGAGTGGTGGCCTCATCACTCATACACCAGCCACCGTTCACAAACTCTAGACGACCTGGAGGAGGAGGTGGAGAGGGGGGTTGCAGAAACAGCTGTGCTGTCAGGTGACAGAATGAAACCTTAGAGTGCAAATGTAGTTCAGTAGCGGTTCACATACCTTCATTTACCAGCTGTTTGACCACCTGCTGCATACTGGAGCTCTGCTGTTTCCACCAGCGGTAGAAGAAAGCCGTCTCCACGTAGATAAATCTCCTGTCGGGATTCTTCAGGAGCTGATCAACCACCGAGTCGAGGATGTATTGCACCCCCGCATGCTGGATATCATTGCGGTCTGTGTGCACACGCACGTGCAAACACAAACACAAAAACAGAGTCTAGCCTCATTAAACGCCTTCTTCTGTGTCACGCACTTGCATCTCTATATTTTTGCTGCACCAGCACACAAAATACACTGCCCAGACTTGAGAGCCTGCTCCCCTTTTACAAACTGCCACTGATGAAGACAAACAGCAGAAAAAGATAATTTGGAAAAAGTGGAAGTGAATAAACTGGAAATCATAACTTCAAGAAGTTATTAGTTAAAAATAAGTACGGTAACTATTATTTTATTAGTTCAAATAATGAATTCCAACTAAAAGATTATTTGTAAAAACTATTATAAAGCAGGTAAAGAAGAAAATCAATAATATGATAAAATATGTTACTTATGATATAACATAGACAAATAAACGTTTACCTTTATGAAAAAATAGATCCTGCTATTTTGGATATTCACTTTACTATAGCGCAATTATCATTATCAACATTTTTCTATTGTTCAATTTAAATCTCATGTAAATATTTCATCATTTCATTTAATTGTTTATTTGTACAACTGCTGCAGAGCAATCAGTGCAATCTTCAACATGCTGGGCAACCATAAATGATTTAGTTATCCTTTTTTAACAATAACAGTAATAATGAATTTAACAACAGCGTTGTTTAAATGGGACTTTTTAAAACTGCAGCTTTTAAGAAGCAAGTATGGAGAAAACAGGAAAATAAAGAAACAAAACCAACAAATGAAATCATACATAGTTCATGTGAATGAGTCAATAAAACGGACAAATATGAAACAAACTGGATGACAGAAAGAGAGATAGAGAGCCTGACCTCCATAGTAGTACTGGTCCACGGTCTTTAGCCAGCCCACATCATCATGTGTGTGAGGGACCAGATGGACGTTGAGCATGTCGGCTTTGGTGGCATGACACGACTGCACAAACACAAACGCACACTATGAAGCAACATTTCCATGTGGGCTGAGGGAAGTACACAGTTGGGGGTGAAACAACTTTTATCGTTGTATGTTAGGGAAAGTGTGTTTGGTTCCCCATATTGTCAGACACATTGGTGAAAGTGAAAGAGGCTGGCAACACAACGCATCCTCCGTGATAATAAAAGTTTAACGCTGTGTAAATAAACACACACGTTAGAAACGTACACGCGGCTGACCTGGTATCCGCAGGTAGCGGTGCGTTTGGGTTCCTGACCCAGAGGAACAGTGGAGACACCGGTTATGTCGAACAAGAGCGAAGCGGCCAGCACCCAACACCGGGCCGCCATTTTGAAGAGTTCACTGCGGGTCATGTGACATGTGTTTATGTGTTAAATCACATGACCAGAAACGCCTCCGCTGAGAATGATTCGCGAAGTGTCCCCTCAGCACAGACTCTCAGGCAGAGCCAGTGTATCACAGTATCTCAAAAAGTAAAAAACAAGATACACAGATCATTGATAAGGAAATACATGTAGCAACTTAATGGCAAGGAAGAGCAAGAAATACAAAAAGAATCCAAAAGCTTTGTCTTTTATAATAATGAAGAAAATACAGTAAATGAGGAAGGTGGAGGTCCTCATTACTACTTTATATAGTGAATATACATAAGAAGGTCAGCACTGTGTATGTTATTAACTCCTTTTGGAAAAATATTTGATAATTGTTTTCTGTTCACAGTAATAATAAATGAAAACCTCAGACTTCCATGTAAAACCTGGATTGGTTTTATTGAGTGTCACTGTTAGAATGGAAAAAGCAACATTCAGACAAATTTTAGTCACAAAAAAAGAAAAAAACACAGTACGTAAACTGCTTGTGAAAATGCTACCAGGAGATAAGATATACAGTTAAGATAAATCGTTTTTCATGCTTTCAAGCTTGTGGAAAAATGCACTTCATGGAAAAAACGTGTTTACATTCAATGACCTGCCACTTACAATGTGGTTGGCAATTTCAGAATTCTCTAGACCTGATGCATAGCACTGTTGAAATACATTGATACATTTTCTGTATGTGTAATACAGTAGGCTTTCTACATATCATTATAGCCTGTAGTTTGTTGAAGTTGTTACTATATTATTTTAACCATGTTTTTTTTTATGAATGTATAATTCCTAATATAAAGGGCTCACACAGTGCTTGGTCAAGTGATCACAATCCTTTGTAATAGCACCAATCAAAAATAACGTTTTATTGTGAAAAATAATGCCATAAAACCCCCCAAAAAGCTACTGTGTTCCCTTGGAACATTGTCCGTAGTCAACTGTGGTCATTGGAAACAATGGACCTTTCTCAAGTTCATGATCTGATATGTTGCCACTTTTTTAACATCAACCTGATAACACAATGTCCTCATGGAATAGCTAAATATTTACTTCCATTAAATCCCTTTTCCCTTTTCAAATCTCACCTTGACTGAATGGATACGATGTGAAAATACAAGGGGAAGAGATTAGATAAAATTGGATTTGAATTGAAAAGTGAATCAGATATGCCTCCAGTCAAACATACAGTAATACATCATTAGAATTAGATTAGGAATATATGTCATATACTGACAACGATAAATTCCTGAAAAAAGCAAACATCCGAAATGTAAAATAAAGATTAATTTATGCTTATTTCATATCTAAAGCTACACCTTTCATGATTGCATGGTAAATATGATGCAACCTTTGTTCAGCATTATGACAATGGAATGGAAATAGGGAGCCTGTTCACAAGGCAACAACATCAGAGCTATCAGAACCTCAACAGCTGTAGTAAATCAGAATAATTGTCAAAAATCTAATCTTTTATTTGATTCATTATTCTATAGCACAGAGCCGCAATGTGCTGTACACAAATAAAAACCCCACATAAGACAAAAGACAGGACAAATATGACACAAGGCAAACAAAAAATATCATAACAATATGGCATTTCTTTTGTGTAAATCTGTAGCTGAGATCACTTTACATTCAACATATGTCAACTGAATCAGGTTTCCAATGTCAAATCTATAACTGTGGATATTCAAGTAATCACAGGTCCTAATATTCAGCCTATAATTGTAGTGAGTTAAAAACAATAAAAATAAAATCCACCTACAGTTATAAAACATTTTCCATAATGTACTTATATTATTTTCAAAAAAACAAGGTAAAAAAAAAAAATGGTGTGTGTTATATTTTTATGTTTTGCATGAATACAGTATATTCCATGTTTTATATGAGTATATTTGAACCTTTTTGGTATATCTTTTTACACTTGGATTTATATTCTGTGTTCTCACTTCCTCTTTTCTTATCTGTCTCAGATAGTTAGTGAGCCAGGCACCGGATGGTAGGTTACTCCCTTGGTCAGGGAGGCAAGTTTCAGGCTACAACACATAGCTTTTGTTAATTCACTAAAAAACATCTGTGTTGTGTGTGTGTGTGTGTGTTAGAAATTACCCATGATCAGGTGTTTATGATATGTGAGGAGCGCCCTCCATTTTCTTTAGTCTAAATGAGGATCCCGAGAGAGAAACTTTTAGAACTGGATCGAGTTGGGCTGTCCACTCCTGACTTAATCAACTTTAACTGAGAACAATCTTGGCTTCGTAATTCTTCTCCTACATCCTCGATCAACGAATCTAGGGAAAAATAGAAAACTCTAACATGTGAATACTTTTTAGTGCAGCTAACCATCAAAGTGGATGGTTTTTATGATGTTTCAATCCATTGCACCACTTTGACATGTCACAGTTGGTAAAGTGATATACACTGTGGCTAATTCCTTTTATGCGCTTCATTTTCATGTTTCGAGCATGCAGCCCCAAACATTGAAATGGGACAATGCCTTAGAATGGATTAGAAATTAATATAAATATATTATATTCAGACTATGACAAGTAATTGTGTATGTGGAAATGGCATGTTTTGAAGAAAAAAAACACAGGCTACAGTGTGCACTGTAAAGCTAAGCTTGATTGATCCCAAAGTACTTTAAAATTAATGGGAATAAAAGGACAGCAATGTTTCTTCATTGTTGCCTCTTCAACAGCAGGCCGGTATATTAGTTCGTGTTATATATCCATGAGCACTGTGATAAGCCCTTTCCTGTAGTATAGGGGTGTCAAACATAAGGAACGCGTGCCAAAACTTGGCCCACCCACTGAGGGTCCAATCAGGCCAGCGAGATGACTATCCAACAGCTTATTGCACCTATGATTCTTTAAAAAATTCAGGTTCATAATGTTTTGATAGTTAATTAAATGTGAACATTTTCAGAATGTAATTCTACTTTTATGCACTAAATCAAAGGTAAAATGTATTTTACTTTGGTCCAGCCCACTTGAGATTGGGCCGTATGTGGCCCCTGAAATAAAATAAGTTTGACACCCCTGCTGTAGTAGTTAAATGAAGGCTCCTGGATGAGGAAAAATCAAAGGGTTAGGTTGGGTTGCCGCTGCCTCCCTCGTGCGGGCAGATGAGCAGGGTGGAGTCCAGGTCCAGACGAAAGGCCGGGTAGAGCGGTTGTAAGAAGAGGCAGCGGAACGTGTGCAGGAGCACCACAGTGTCCGACACGCTGTAGAAGGAAAGCACTCCCTTCTGGCGCTCCAAGAACACGCCAATCCTTGGGCAGGGCGGCGCTGCCACCGTGGTCTTCCGGTTGTCGTGCCAGGCCGCGTACCCGGTGTGCGTGCACCTCAGCCGCCACGAGTTCTCGTTGCGGCCCAGCAGGCAGGGTTTCCCGCCGCCTTTGCGACCGATACCCCGGTACGTGATGCCAATGTCAATCCACCCACCGCCCCTCCATTCCACCTCCCAGTAGCTGGCGCCACCGAACTGGCCCTCCCTGCACAGGACCTGAGCCACCGAGTCGAAGCGCTGTGGGCGAAGGGGGTAGGACTGGGGCTCCTCGCCGCAGTGGGCCCCTTGGGGCCCCTCCAGGAGGATCAGAGTAGGGTGGGCTGTATCAGGGTCCAAGGACAGATGACATGAGACTGAGAGAAGAAAGAGAAAAGATAAAAAGGGGGACATTCCTATTAATTTTCAATTTATATTTTGCCAGATATGAAGATTCCTTACGTCGACATACAAGGTAGCTGAGCATAGACGAGGGGGGTGGATGAGAAAGAGCATTGGGGATGGGGAATGACCTGTTGAACAGTTGAACTTATAGGTAGTGCTTGCTCCGGCGTACTCTAACCTTAGACAATGCTTAGTTATGATGCAAAAGGCAATATTAATCATTTGAATATGGCCCGTACACATTTTATTGATCCCATAAGCAATGCATATTTTCAATTTCTCTCGCATTTCAGTCCTACAGGATACCTGAAAAACAAATATTTGAACTCTACACAACGTAACTTTTTTCTTGACCTTTGCCAAGATCCATTTATCTATTAGGATTAGGGTTATTTCTTTTTGTCCACACATGGCAAAATACAAAACCCTGCTTCCAGCCATACTGTATATAATGCCAGCCACAGGAAAGAGGATGCAGACATATGAGATACAAGGGATTTAAAGATGGCGTACTTACACCTCAGGAAAGATGCCCTCATCCTCTGATCAGCCTGCTGCAGAGACAGAGAGGAAAGAGCGAATGACACTGGCAAGGCTAGAAAAGGAAAAATTACAAAAAACAAAGAGATGGGTTATTTTTAAAAATTTTTACTGTTTTAGCAGAACAACTGCTGAAAGGAAAGAAGGAAGCAAAAATTGAAAGAATAAAACAATGATATAAAATTGAAAAATAGAGCGTATTAAAATGGCACATTTGCAAAGCACTGCAAAACTTTTTAAGGTTAAGAAAGATGTATTTGTTGGTAGACCAGTTGCCATAGGGCAGCCTACCGTTTGTATTCAAACCAATGTCAATCAGTATGTATACAAACGCGTGGAATGATCATAAACAAATAAAGTAAACATTGAAGACTATATAGATAAGTTGTGTAATAGTTCAAAAATGTGCCAAAAAAAAACCTGGACATATTTCCACTTACCCCGATTGGAATCAGATGGTTGCATTTGCTGAGGTTTGATGTTCTCCATAAACTGATTTCTTCCAACTTCCCAATCAAATGGATATCAATTGTATTTGATATATTAAAAAAACAATTTAGTAACATATTCAAATTAGCAAAACAATGTCAGCATTACCAATACTGCAAAATTGAATGCACCAAAGTGTTTTTTTTTTGCCAAGTTCAGTTATATAACTATTTAATTTACATTACCAACAGTAAATCTCAATTTTTGCTTTAATAGTCATACACAAGCCTCCAAAGAACTAATGCATTTGAATGTTTCTAACTGGACTAAACTGAACTGATTGGGATGGAGAAAGACTGGAGATGAGCCAAACTGCGTTTTATCAGAAATGTCGTCTTCTACGTCAATAATTAACATGTCCACTGTCCTCGCAGTGTTCAATAGAAAACCTTAAGCCTCTGTGTATGTGGGTGTGTGTGCGAGTGTGTGTGTGTCGGGTATCATACCTTTTACAAACTCTCCACCAGACATGTAGTTCTCATTAACTAGAAGAGAAATTCAATCATAGTTTAACTAACTGTGTATGTAGTTTGTGGCATTCATAATGAGAATCTCCAATATTTTATTGAGATATGCCTGGATTCTTAAATTACCTCATTAGCGGGTGTCTTTTTGCATTTAGTATCTGCATTACATTATATGGTTTCATATCTGTCTGCCTGTACGGTCGTTTGATGTACCTGCACGACTGATCTTGTCCACCTCCTCCCTGCAGACCTCCTCCATCCGGCTGCGGAAGTGGCACAGCGCTCTCTGGGCTCCACTGAAGGCCTCCGTTGGCAGGTTGAGAGCTCTGGTGTGCCGACCAGTGGCGAGTGGGGCACACAGGACCGGAGCCGACTGAGCCAATAAAGAGAAAGAGCGGAAAGTGCAGGCTGTCAGCGCATCTCCGCAGGTGCTGTCTTTTTCCACTGGTCACTGCTGACTCATTCTCTCCTCCCAGCCTTTTACTCCCTCCTCCATCTACAGAATAATCTCCCTGGGTTTTTCTTGGTAAGCGCTCTCGTGGCAGTTTCCAGGATGCATTAGGCGTAATGGAAGAATGTCACATGCAATTATTGACAATTGCCTTCTTATCTCATGACATAAACCTTTCAAGACAGCGAGGCTGAAAACCATCAGATACGTTATGTATCCATTGCCTCCATAATCAGGCAGAATCAATAATTCTCAAGACAGATTTGCAAACCCATTAAATATCTGTAAAAACATTAATCAAAGTGAAAAATAATGGCAAGACTAAAGTTTTTTTTTTTTTTTTTTGATTTATTGGATTGCTGCAAACGGCTGATTATTTCCTTCAACCATTTGTCCTTCCATTTTCTTCCGCCAGTTATTCAAAAACAATTTTCTCCCCAGCAACGCTTTCTAAAATCCTCCTAAGGCATCCTGTTCCTAGTCCAGGTGTCATCCCTCATGGAGTTCTGGGTCTACCACAAGCTCTCTTCCCAAATGATGTGTGTCTGGAAAACTCCCCATTGTGTCAAATCTTTTAGTCTAATTAAGAATTAAGCCCAGAAACCCTAAAGAAAAAGGTAAAATGGCCATCACTGCTGATGCCACCCTGATCCACCTGTTCATCTCATGCTCCCTCTTTCTCTCACTTATGAAAAAGACTGAAAATGTTTAACTACTCAATTTAGGGGAGCCCAGAGAAAGTACTCGGAGGTGCTGATGCTCATCCCAACAGTTGAAAACCGCCTCAGTGTGCGCTGGTCTGAGGAGGCTGACAGAGCCACATCATACAATTTTGTGGCCCCTCGAGGTTAAAGAGTTGGTCAACGTTTTCAACATCTGAACGAAATCTGCTTTGTTCCTCTTGGACCTTCAACGATCTGAGTCTCCTTTCAAGGACCCTGGAATGGACTTTCCTGCCCCTCTCCAGGAGTTGCCTGCATGCCTCGGCCCCTGTCTTTGCAAGCCACCCTGAGTTCACAGCAGCTGACAATTTATTTTCTTAATTCAAACAAATGTTTTATTTGCCTTAGATTTACGGTAAGCCCTCGCCCTTCTTTTTTTCCCCCACCTTTTCAAATCCCGTACTACTCTCTCTGTTGCCACTAGCATCATCCACATGGCTTCATACATTCTTCCTGCTCACCTGTAAGAAAATGGTGTTGTCTTCTGTTTGCAGCAGCTGACTGATCTCCTCATTTCTCCTCCTAAGCTCCTCCACATCTTTCTCCAGCATCTCTATGTCACGTTCAGCCCTCCCGACCACTGCACGTTCCTTAGCCTCCAGCCTCGCTCGGACCTATGGCACAGAGGCAGATGACATGGTGACTGTAGCATGGATTAAGGAATCTAGAAACGAACCATTATTTACTAACAATGTAGAAAGAACTACAGTATATGTTTTTGTTTGTAAAGGGTTTTGAGACAATAATGACTTCAATTTCTATTATTCCAGTTTGCGATGCTACTATTCCACTCGCAAAAATATAACACTTATTTTGCAATGGAGAGCATTTAACTGTTTAATGTTTTTACTTGTAATATCAATTAAATTATCTTGAACTTTCAATATTTTTAAGACTACGTTAACTCTTCGACACCTCCAACAATGACGGAACATAACTGCTAAAAGCTATATTGGTCCTCACCTCTGCCTTGGTTTTCTCCAGGCGGACGGCCATGTCAGCAAACAGAGCTTCACTGTCCTCCAGGACAGCCGACGCTGACACCTGACAGACAGAAAGAGAAAGACAGTATTAGCTGGAGTAGGACTCAGTCTTTCAGAAACACAGTTTGTACTTTTATAAAACGTTACAATAATTGGTGGATCTCTAATGGTGATCTTATCCTACCAAAGTGGAAATTAAAACAATGTCACTTGATATTTTACTGTATTAGACTTTAAGATGAACCTGTATGCCTGAATCCAATATTCCTACCTATTGGGGACTATTTAAGTCTCTTCCACTCATACATCATATGTGTCATAATACATGTAAAAACAAAGTCATTAAACACACTGTCAACACAAATCAATTGAATGATTCTATATTGATTGTGCTGCTTGTATTTGAGTTTGGAGCAGCAGGCTGAAAATTATTTTGTTGGCTGATTAAAAATAACAGACAAAAGGGAAATAAGGCACGATGCATTTTATCCAAGTTCATGCAGCTGTGTTCATGAAATGAACTTCCACATGATCAAGGTTAAAAAAATAAATAAATAAACCTGTCATGAGCTAATGCTGCGGTTTTTCAGGAAAGCCAGAGCAGCCACAGGCTGGATGGATGATGATAATGTTCAGAGTAAGGGGGGAAAAAAGCCTGGAAGACCTGAGGGAGTGGCAGAGACACCTATCTTAAATTACCATTGCAATGGAAACTCACACAATAGCTCCAGTTAAGCATAATGTTTTTGTGTGTGAGTGAGTGTGTCTGTGAGGGGTATAGATAAAGAGAAGTGTGTGTCAAACTGATGTTACAGGGGCAGTGGTGAGTGTTGTGAACTGACAACTGAGTAAATGTCAAGACAAGTCTATTTATATAACCTTTTAATAAATGTACTTCAGTGGAGCATTAAAAGTGCTAAACTACTATATAAACTGCATCATATTAGATCATGGTTCATCTATCATTGATGACAACTAATTACTCTCTAATTAGTTCTCCTGCAGACACTTGATTAATAATTACACACATTAATAATTAAAAAAAGTGTGTGGACCTTGAGAGACTCTAAGCTCTGTTGAAACTCCTCAATGTCGCTCTCTCCAGCCCGAATCCTTCCCTGAAACATCCTCTGGGACTCCTGGAGCTGGAGCTGAAAGACAGACAGACAGACACAGCGTTTCATGCACATTGAAAAGCATTATCGCCACATTCTTTTAAATTTTGTTGCATATTACAAATATCTATTCTAGGTTTTAATATCACCGATTATATTGCAGATACAATTAATTCCCCCCTATGAGACAACAAAGGCACCTCTGTCTTCTGACACTGCCTTCTCAGGGGTCAATGACCTTGGTCATTAAACACTCATTTAAAAACACACTTTTTTGTTGTTGATTGGACCCAGTGGAAAGAATGTGCCTGTATGTGAATTATAGGACTTGTACTCAAGACACACACTGACCTAGAAGCAGGATATTGAGGATGAACTTACGAGCGAAGTTACGTTTGTTTCTGGAAATCATTTCTTGAGAAAAAAATGGATTCGACAATATAAACCTGAATCAAGAACCAGATTCAAACTAATCACACTGGTTTCAATTCGTTTATTGGCCATGATGGTTTCAGTTGGGGTTGAAACATGGATCAACAGATCAACAAAGTTGGGGAAAGATGTTGCTATTACGCATTGTCTTTTTGCAGTTATTTATTCAGGTCTCTGAGATATCTAAACATTCCAAATGTCAGAAGCTGATCTGTGAAGGCGCTCTAATATCTGAGGAGACAGCTGGGGAGCTCTTTAAAATATTCTTGTCCCCTGTGAAGGAAGATGTGCGTCGACCCTGAATTTAAATTCATTAAACGTAGAAGTTATCCTAGTATGCGCTTCACTGAATCGACTTAATGAAAGGTCACTCGTCCGAGGTGTCAGGAAGCCGTGGATTAGTACATTGGAATGAAACCACTGTGTTGTGTTGTGTCGGCACCTGTCTTCTGGTTCTCTGTGCCTCCGCGCTGTGCACCTCCTCCTGGTCCGCCTCGCACAGCAGGCAGTCCCCGCTCCACTCCGCCGCGGCCCCCGCCTCGGAGCCGCCTGCCCCGGACGATGGCTCAAGCCCCAGGCGGTGCTGCGCGCACAGACGCTCCGCCGGACATTCCAACGCAGCCACCAGCTTGTGCCGCCGCAGCGTGCCCACCTCGCGGTGCGGCAGGACGTGGAGATCGCAGAAGGACGCCAGGCACACGAGGCACGACTTGGCCGCCCGCAGCTTGCTGTCCACGGGGCAGAAGTCGCACGGCACCTCGCCGACCCCCACGGGGCAGGGCTCTGGCGCCTCGGTCAGCTTCAGCCTGCCCACCACCTCGGCGAGCACCGTGTTCCTCCGCAGCACCGGCCGCGGGCTGAACGGCTCGCGGCACTGAGGGCAGCTGACGGGGCCCGCCTCCGCCTGGTCCCAGTAGCCGTTGATGCACGCCATGCAGTACGTGTGTCCGCAGGGGATGGACACCGGGTCCCTGAGGGTGTCCAGGCAGATGGAACAACGGAACTGACTCTCAGTCACCGAGATGTTCGCCTGGGCCATATCTCTTCCGTGGAGCCCCCGCTGACAAGGGCGCGGAGGGAAAGCTTCCTGCGCCGGGTGAGGGACGACTGTGATCGTAAGTGTGTGTGTTGTTGTGTCGAGGAGGACTCGGTGTGTAGGAACGGTCCTTCCGCAATGTGTCGCGCGTGGTGCCGCTACTGCCCTCGGCGTTGTCTTACAGGCACAGCGCAAACGCAAAGGGTCGTTCATACTATTTTCTCCATTTTATTATTATTTTTATTTTTATTTTTATTATTATTTTTTTTTTCAAAAGAGACTGCATGAGTCAATTATTAATACAACATATAACGGCCTTTTATCATTTCAGTTATACATTTCTATTCAAGCGTTACATTTAGTACAACGTAAAACGTCTGACTTTTTTATGTCGAAAACTCTATTTTTCAGGTGTCTGAACTTACAATTTGATTTGAAACAAGTTTCAAATCAGGACTTTTTGGGTGTTGTTCTTCTTATAAATGAATCTAATTTATAATTATTTTGTGGCTAATGATTGTACCATATTGTCTTCGAAAATGCTTATTGTTGCATTTTGGGATACTCTATATATCATGTGATACTTGCACTGCTTATAATAATGCTCTATGAGCATGGTATCAGAGGCAATAACTATATTGTGCTCACAAGAATGTGTGCATGTGTGTGCGTGTGTGTGAATGTGTGACAGTGAACTAACTGCATTGAGTACAGTTTGGGAGTATGTGAGAGTTTATTACTCCCCCTGCTGCCCATTTCATGTAACACAAATCTCTTCTCATATGATGATACTATTAAGAATAAAACCACGTTGTCTTAAACAAGAGTATATGTATTTATGTGAGTCAAAGCCAAATCAACAGTTTCCCACGTTTGTAAATCTATGTCATAGCTTTAGCTTTAGCGGAATTTAAAGATCATGGGGCTGATGTATGTTTGAGATGGGAAGCAATTAAAGTTGCAGGTTTTTGTCTTTGTTATTTTAATGTATCTTCAACTGATAATGAATATTTTCATTGTATTGATATACCTATCCACCTATTCCTTAATACATAATATTATGAAATATAAAACATTAATATATTGAATTGTTCTGCAATA
>JAFBJU010001070.1:1266339-1316569 GCA_016785305.1 Colistium nudipinnis
TATATATATATATATATATATATATATATATATATATATTATTAATGTATTTTTTTTGTATTTCTGATAATTGAATCTCAGCTGCAGGCCAGATTTTCAGATACTTTAGATTTTCTGTGACAGGGCAGTGAGCCAAAATCATTTTTTTTTCTTCGCACTCTCTCACTCACAGTTATCAGACACAGTTATGCTTCATTCCTTGGGGAATATTTCTCTTTCCTTTCAAAATTTGTAATCATCAAATCCATGAATCCATGACCCTGGGAACTTCTCAATAAGTCTCAGTGTGACACACACGCGCGCGTGCGCACACACACACAGGTAATTTTACCTGCGTTGTGGTATCCACCGTGAAGAATACTATGTCAGTGGTACCCAGGATTAGTGCTGCATTTCTCCCTAATCATCGAAAAGATGTATTACTTAAAATTAAGTCTAAGAAAAGTGTATCAAAAAGTAAATCATAAGTATCTTAAAATGTAATTAAATTTGGTTCAAAAAAGGATATATATGTTCCCACATGTTGTTAATTAGACAATTTTAAAAGTTCTTCAACTTAAAGTTATACATTTTATAGCTTCCTCACATTTGTATCTGCGATGTTTCTCCGATCCAAGTTCTTGACTATGTTCCAAGTCTCTGTCTGACTCCAAGCTCAAAGCAGGCAAACAGACAAAGCCTTTTAAAGGGGCTCTGGTCCCTTGACTCCACTGGTCCCTTTGTTCAGAGTGGGGCTGTGATGTACTTGGTGTTTTAGAAAGAACCCTTTTCAACTAGGCCGTAAGGCGATGCTGGGCCTTTCCTAGTAAGGGTGTGCCCCGGGCGTCTCTGGTTTACCTGCGGGACTGTGAGGGGTGGAAAGGGGGTGGGCTGCTCTTCACTGGGCCAGGTAGTGGCATTTGGTGGAGAGGGAGGAAAGTAGCTGGTCAGTGGAAGAGAGAGAGAGAGGAGGAGGAAAAGAGGGATGCTTGTAAGTTGAGAACGCTGAGAAAGGACAAATAAACAAAGGTGGCGATGAGGGTCTGAGGTGAATTAATTGTATCCAGCTCTTTATCTTTTTGGCAACAGTCTCTAGAGATAGCAGTAGAGGAAACAGTAGATAGTGGATACAGTATTGGACTACCAGAGACTTGTTTTAAGAGTCAACCTGCAGGAGAACACATACATTTCATGTTTCCTCCCTGAAAGTACGTCTAAAGCCTTATCTTCACTTCTACTTTGAAGAAAGGCATGAGGCGATTTCATTTCAGTATGTTCCAGGATATAAAATTAACGTTATAAACAAAGATTTGAAATTAAAATTGCAAAAAGCTGAAATTAAAGAAACAGAGAGAGTACACATTATAGGCTGTGTATACAATGCAGAGATTGGTGTTGCATCACAGATTACCTTTTTCAACAACAACCATTTTTATACATTTCGCTTCCTACATCTGAGCAAATCTTACAGCTGTCTGAAGCTGAGGCACAGTGGTAATTTGAACAAAATGATATATCACTGTCAAGACATTTAGCTTTCACACATTTGTGTAAAAAACAAATGTCATGTTGTGATTCCTGCTTGAAGAAAGGATAGAGTTAAAGAGGTTGTACTGAAATGGGAAGACTGCTATACTGATTAATGGCAGCTGTCATCAAATGGACTGGAGTTGAATCAAAGTGAGATGGCAGCTACTGTATTAGAAAAACTATATATATCTTTGTTGTTCTAAACTCTCCGAAATAAGGTCATAATTTATTTTTGTCCTTTAGCTTTAAAATAATTATGTTTTTGAAATAATTATCCATTCAAACGAACTTTATTCCAAGGCTGCTGTATTATTTCAAACACTACCAGTGGATATTCCAGATAAAGACAAAACATAGAAAAACGAATTCATTTTCAGATTTTTGTGGCAAGGAAAGAGTCAGTTCAAAGATCCTCCAGATAACCAGTGATTGAGGGGGCCTGGCTAATCCTTGTCTTAAAATATATTATTAAGCATCCCAGATCAAACACTTGATATACTTTATTTATATGTAATCCTAACTTTTCAGCAATATGGAAAATGTGGTAGCAATTTATGAATAGTTTCTTTGATTTCTTTGAGAAAAACTTACTTATCAATACTTTTTTAGATTCTTGCAGCCGAGACACATTATTAAAATAAGCTGTAAAGAGAAAGAGATCTCAATAAGTCAATATCTTGAACGGGAATACTAAGAGTTTGTATTTCAGCTTAAGCTAATCTAGGCCTCAAAACTATTACTAAACGTTTGAGGGCCTCCAAAAGCCAAGTTGGGTAAACACATCCTATATTAAAGAAAATGGGAAAACAGGGGGAACTTTATTTTTGTATTTATAGAGTGGGAAAAATGATTGAAAAGCAATGAAATTTAACCAACTTACTGTTGGAAGGATGTGGTCAGAAACATGTCAATGTTGGATGTCAATCAGAGCATGAAAAAAGTAAAAACAATAGAATTATTATTTTGAGATCCTGTAAGCTTCTGGGCGTTTCTCAATAGTACGTGTTTATTAATTTACAACTGCCACAGTGTCACATTCAAGTTCATATGACTCAGTTTCATAATGTACTCTGAGTTCTGCAGAGGAAGGAAGAAGGCAGAGTGTTTGGCTGTGTTTTACTTTTATTATTAAAAAATTGGAACACTTCTCTATCGTATACATGGCTCAAGCATATAACCTATACTTAATCTTTACTGTTGAATATTTTATAGATAGTGTATCGACTGGGTTTTATAATATATATAATTATAATATCATTTATGATTTTATACAAAAAAAATCATGTTTGGATGTTTATTTTCATCACATTTTTTGTGATGCATACATTGGAAACATATTTTCAGGTACACTATTGTGATAAGTGGAGGTTTGGGCTGAGTTTACAGGTTGTGAGTTTATTTTGAAATCTATATCAGGAAGCATCATCATTTGATTCCGTCTGTGCCTCGGCACGAGTGGCACACGTAGCAGAGCTGCGCTTGTGACCAAGTCAGTTATATCCTGGTGACAGCGTCTTTGACTCAGAAGTGAGAGGAACCCATTTACGCCATGCCACCGACAACAGGTGAATGTGTTTTAAGTGAAATAGCTGTTTGATTGAAATTAAACATTCGGATAAAGATGTTATTATCGTGCATATGAAGAGTAGATTAATGAAGAGCACAGGCAAAAACGTTATAAAGAAGGAAGAGGAAACGAAATTAGATCCGAACAAAATAGCAACATAGAGGAACCAATAACATGGTTTGATAACTCTTGCTTCCACAATGCACAAGAGATGGATACGTCGGGGGTTTCCAGTCATAATTATCTCCTTCTTCATCATCCTCTACGTGGATTTTCAATTACGCATCGGCAATCCTACCAAACTCCGAGCCGTCCACGATCCGTCGCCCGGTGCGCTCCAGCGCGCCATCCAGCAGGCTCCCTCCACGGCCGAGGACGCAAATAGGTCAGCCAGAAACCGCAGATACCCGCTCACCGAGCGCGCACGCGTCAGCCAGCCGCAACTGAATCAGGGGGACATCTTCATCGCCGTGAAAACCACCGGGAGGTTCCACATGACGCGTCTCGCGCTCCTTCTGGAGACGTGGATCTCCAAAACGAAGGCGCATGTAAGTGTCTGTTGTGCGTGCGCTATGAAAAGTTGTTTTCAGAGAATTCTATAGACAAAAGTGCTTGTAGCACTAGTACACCCGTGAATGTCCACCATAAGCTCCAACACAAGTGTCTTAGAAGTTTCCATTAGTGTGAATTAATGTGATCAATCTCAGCCTCATCTAAAGGAGACTCATGCACTGTCATATGTTCAGGCGTAAGTTAAAGCACACTTTCTCTCTTATTTTATGTTCTTGTTATGCACAGAACCCACAGACAACTCTGGTGTTTTTATGATCAAATGTCTGACACACTCGGTGTCTTGATAACATGAAAACATTCTCTTCCTTCCTTCTTTGAAGCTTTGAGACTGATCCTTCTAATTGACATGGCCTGAGTTATGCTCACGTCTACTACACACTGAATTGTTTGGTTTATTCATTCAATTGCAAATGCCACCAAACTACAGTGTAGAAAGCATGGTTAAATGTGGTTTGCAGCCTGTTCAAACCTGTTCCATTTCAAACTTCCTCTTCTTTATTATAGGCTTTAATGATAATTGTGTGGCATTTAAATCTGGAATACTATACATATATATATATATATATATAATTTATTTATTTTTATTTTTTTATTATAGTCAGTGCTTAATGTTTGGTTTGTTAGTTTTCAATTGTATGTCTGTTATTCTGTAATGTGTCTAGTTAGACTACCCTGTTTACCGCGGAGCTTTGAAAAAATACTAGTTTGCTCTCTATTAGACAAGAATGTTGAAACAGGTCTTCTGTCTCTACCATAATACAGCTTTACAGCCAACATCTGATTAGCGTATTAGATGGTTCTACCATAAAAACCAAATGGGCAGCAGCTTGCTTGGCCTTGTCAAAATATGATAAACACTTCTTCTACCACCTCCTCTAAAACACAATAGTGAACACTTAACTATTGTCAGGTGAGCTGCATCCCCTGTTTCCATGCTTTGTGCTAATCTATGCTTATATATGCTTATGTATCTATTCTAAACAAACATATACACACACACACACACACACAGTGAGTGTGTGTTTGTGTGAGAGAGAGAGAGAGAGAGAGAGATAGCCTGACTGGTGTTTTACTTGTCCTCTCATTGTTTTACCAGCAAGGCTTTGCCAAGAACATTTGTTCAGCTCAGCAGAGATTAACATCCCATCATTCTCCAACCCAGGCTGGTGTAATATGAGAGCTTTATATAGCCCGTATTAAACACACAAATAAAAATGTCCCTTAAAAGCCTTCACAATCAGTATAGGGTGCGACATCCTCTGCCCTTAACTTATTATTACCAGTATCCATCTTTTGCACCTGCATCTTTTGAGACTGCAGTTTAACTGCGACACAAATTTCAGCCTCCAAAATGAGTATACAGTTAAATCAGCACCTTTGTAAGCGTTTTATCAAAAAGCACAAAAAAATGAAAGATTTATTGAAGGAATGTTCTTCCAATGCTGTTACATTCGTTTTAGCTGTGTGTACCCAAAAAACCAAGCTATAAAACACATTGACCTTGTACCAAACTCATAGTCCTAAAACACTACGATTAGAATTATTTCATTTAATTCCATGCTATGCTTCACGAAACTGATGGGCTGTTATCATGACAGGAATTGCCCATGTAGCCTTGTCTTCTTTGTTGCAGAATAGCAAGACTTTTCAAATAGCTGCTGATGTTAATCAGAGCAATTATTTTAAGTGTGACTCACAGTATCTTCCTCTTTCACATTGCATAGTGAAATACGAAACAAATATATCTCTGTTTGGGACTATTGATCAGTTGAAGTAAACTCACACATCTCCCCATATAAACCCAACCATCTGTATTCTGTAGTTACATAAACACATAGACACAACAAAGCTGCAACTATAGACAGCAATAGAAAAGAAGAAATGTACACACACAGACGTAGGAAACTATGCAGGCAGGTTGTCTGGGCCAACGGGAAGCAGCCGCAATGTGACAACTCCGTTAACAATACCAAAACGGATGCTGGTCATAGAACAGGAAGAGGCAGATTGCAAAACAGAATGAACCTCAACTTGCCTCAGCACACAAACACACACGAATCACAAGGCTTTGTTGATCTTACAAGGTGAAAGGTAATGTCTAACTAGCTTCGCATCTCCTGCTAAAGTGATCACTGATCAGAGGAGTGTTAAAAATATATTTGGTCAAAAAATCAGCAAAGGAAACTAAAAAGTAGGACAAGGGTTTAGAGACATGTCAGAAGCTCCCCGAATTATCCAAAATTCTAATGTCATTATGCTAATATGCTGTCACATAATGTTATGATGCTTTTTAGGTAAATAATGTATTGCAAATAACTACTGGATGCTGATGATGAGCATGAGCAAGTATTTGGTCAAAAACCAAAGTATTGGACGTAGATTTTAGTCGGATGGCAGCAGTAGAGGTTGGGTTAGAGAATGATTAAAATAGGATGCACAGGTGAATATTCATCAATCCATCACAGAGTTTAGAATTCTGTATTTCAGGATTCATCAACCAGGCCCCATAAAAATGATTTTACTTATGTCCTGCCCATTATTGTCAAGGTATTCTACTAAACTAACTAAAATTTCAACCTGCTGGTTGTACTTTTTGACCATACCATTTGCTCGCCACCCCCACAGATCTAGTTCAACTTTTGCAGGCAGTCTTGTGAAAATCTAGTGTGCCATCAGCTGTGATGGGCCAAAAAAAGTTTGTTTAATTAGTTATTAGGACTGCAGTGGATCAACACTGGTAGAGGCAGAGTGGGAAAGTTCATCTTGAGTCAAAAGCTGGTGTCCATAAATCCATAAATCAATTTTAATGTTAGTAACTCAGAGTAAGCTCCCACTTGTCCTTCAGTTTAAGTTATTTTAGATGGAATGTTGAATGTAAAATACACACATTTTTTGGCAACTCCTTATCACATTTTATATTAAATGTGCAACAATAGTTTGTCCATCCCCCAGCACTTGCATGAAGTTTGGCTACCTCACAGGATAAATCACTCTTTAAGGTCACTGGCAGTTGTTTGCAGATAGTTAGGTCTGTTGATTATCTAATTCAAGTCAGAAAATGCAATTAAGCGTATTCCTCAAAAAATCTATTTTGATATACAGTATCTATATAACTATTATTTCTGTGGTCACTATTATTTCTGTGGTCAGACACTTTGGACACTTAAGTACTGAGTGAAAGCATAAATGAGTTATAGTGACTGCTGGGTTTAATCATAGAAACAACTATATCAATGTACTTGGGTAAAGTAATAAAAAAAAAAATCTCACCGCCCTCAGTTCCTTTCAGAAGTGCTTTCTCAAGGCACCTGAAAATGCCCCTGTAGAATATAGTTAAGTTTCAAATTGCTTATCTGAATACCAGAGCCCCATTACATAGGCAAATATCACTATAGTATATATATTTTTTTGCTATGGGGCTTTACAAATCTTACCTGATAGCCCTTCACCATTGTGAAAAACAAGGGGAGGTCTATGGTTTGCGTTCCGGTCTGCTCTATGTTAATTATCCTTTTAGAATTAGAATTAGAATTGCGCATCGTCGCCCACACAAACATGCACATGCAAACACACACAAGTCGTGGGAAATTTAACCTCTGCATTTAACCCATCTGTGGCGCATGCAAGACCACAGAGTAGTGGACAGCTGAGAGCGCAGATGGACTAAGGCCTTGCTCAAGGGCATTAGAGGTGGAGTCTCTTTTTGTTAGTGGGGGTTCGTGCATCCTTCCAGATGGAGACCACCTCGACTGGGCGTGGAACCGGCAACCCTCTGGTCCGATGCCTGTCTCCTTCGCTGCTAGGCCACCTCTCCCCCAAAAAACTCTGCTTTCTCTGCTTACAAATCCCCGCCGACAGTCCACCTTTTTTGTTAGTCAGTCCAAGTTGACTGATGACCTCAGCAGGTAGATTAATTTGAGTTATGGCAAGAGAGGGCGGGAAGTGGGGTGGTGGCAGCTCTTTCTCATGGAGATATACTGGAGTGGATGGTAGTAGTGGTGGTAAGTGAGGCGGATTGATCCACATATCTAATACTGCTTCCCGCAGTGCTGCATAAAGGATGGAAAAAATCGGAAAGGAGGGAGGGAGAAAGGCTTTTGATCAGTATTAAAAGGACGGAGGTGAAGATTTAGAGGCTGTGTGATGCCACTGCAAGAGTGAGAGCAGTAGAGTATTGATACATAATAATAACAATAGGAGAACAACAACAACAACAACAATAGTAATATAAAACTTGGGCAAATGAATGACATGCTTTGTGTTTGATTAATCGCAATGAATCGCATAAATAAATATTTGCTGTGAGAAGCATTACAACATATTCAGACTGATTTTCGAAGATGAGTGAATTTTATGAGTAGGCCTTTTAAACTTTAGGTCTTTATTTCCCATGCAATCAGAATCTTGTATACTGTTCATATTAAATGATGGACCAAAACATGAAAGATTCTCTTTGATATCAATAATATTTGCCCGATTAGTTTCACATTGTGGCAGGGGGGCGTGGTAAATGCGCCGGCTGAAGGTGAATGGTGGGGAGATGGGAGTGGCAGCCACAGAGCAGACAGCTGACCAGAATCAGTTTATCAATTAAGGCTATATAAAGCACGCGGTTAACCTGGTTCTCTGGTCTCTATTGCAGTAGGCTGGATCCTGAAAGGAGGAAAGACTGACCTTTGGATCTCCTCTAGAAAATAAAGGAGTGTGGAGCATATTTGGAATTTTGGTAAAAGTTTATTAATTTGAGTGGCTGGAACCTGACTCTGGACATTAATTACCTGTTTTCCCTGTGCCTTCTTCATTTGGTATCGCAATATGAGCGTGAACTGTCACAAACATATAGTGCAATTTTGAATCAGACATGCCATCTTTAATAAAAAATAGACACTTTATTATTATGTCTCCACTATATAGTTGGCAATAACAGTTTGATTTATTAACATGTAGTTTAACTTAACGGACTGGTGGGAATGTTAATGTTGGGATAGTTAATGTTATTAATTGTAAGAGTTCAGACGAGTAAGGAGGACTGTTAAATTGTAATTTAAAGAATGTAAGCAAATGAGTCATTGTTTTGATAGACAGGTCTTGTGGCAAATTGCGAATGAGTGAGTGGGGAGAGTAGTTCTGATTGGACGGATGTTTTGGGTGAATCAGCGAGAGACAAGAGCAGAGAATGCCACTAGAGAGCTTGTGGGTTTGTGCATGTGTGGCAATATGATATCTTTATTTTTGTTGGTGTATTTATGGCCAACACTAACCTGTGTTCCTACTCCAATAAATAAGAAAGCAACTTAGACTTAGGCTCTGAGTCTGATAAGAGTTTGGGCCTACAGTATCAGTGGTGGCTCCTGACTCACGGGGGGGCAATTGTTCCGATGATGGCTAGGATGATTAATGGGTAAATTAAAAAAAGTCAGACAGCTTACATGACAGTGACAAATTTCACTGTAAAATGTGTATGTTCAACCACTAGATGTAACATCAGACAAACATTGTTCCTCCTGTGCAGTATTTCTTGGATAACTATACATCAAGTTCATAATTATCATCTTAAATACCATTTTTTACTTTTTTACTCTATACAATAAATGTGGAATTCCGCCGGGGCCATTAACAGATCAATTGTCATCTACCGGTTTGCCCTCAGAAATTCCTCAAAGTAAAATAAGACCTGCTTTGAAATAATAAGAATATTCCAATTGTCATCATCTGATAAATTATTTTAGGTGCAGCAATTGTGATTTGATCAAGCCATGAAATCAATGTTGGCAAAGCTTACTGAAGTATTTCCTTTAAAGTCTCGACGGAGTTACTCCTCTGTGTTGATGTAAAGCTCGCCATGTTGCTCTTGAATGTTAATACTCTTAGCGCGCGTGAACTACCCAGGCTGTCTCAATGCACCATCCCTAAGTCTTCGGATTTTGCTATGTAGGACTGTGAATTTCCACACCTCAAAATCATCTGTCTTGTAAATGTTTTTGATGATTGCATTCATAAAAAATAGCGTCACAAAGTAGTTATAGTAAAATGGCTTCTCAACCATGGAAGATTTCAAATGTTGTTAAGGCTTATTTCTAGAACACCTTTCGTATGCTTGTACTCTAGCCAACATTTCAGGGGACACATAACTACATTTCCAGGAGATAAATAAAACCTGACTTATGGTTTGTGTTTATCTGATCTATTCTGTTATGTCTCCCACTTGGGCTAATTAGCTCCTTCTTGGCAAAGCAAGTGGAACACACCACAAACCGTTCAGAATGAGTGGCTGCAGAGATTGGTGTAATGGTGCTTGTTCAAATCCCCAGGTACAAACCTTCCCGGTCTCAGTGTCTCACACACCACAAAGGTTTGAATCTTTAACAGCAAACGGTCCTCCTAATATAACCGGCTCAGAATTCAGCATGACATTTTCACACCACCAGAGGTCAGCATTTCTCTATCTATCTATCTATCTACCCCTCCATCCATCCATCCATCTATCCATCCAGCCATCCATCCATCCATCCATCTATCTATTTATTTGTGTATCTATCTATACAGCTACACTGCTATACATATATACATCCATCTATACATCATACATATATCTATATATGTATACATTTATCTGTACATCTTTCATCTTTTGATATATCTATACATCTACCCATCCATCCATCCATCCATCCATTCATACATCCCTGCCAAAGGCCAAAATGTCTTGGGTCATATAGTGTGTAGTTGTACAGGACCAGATATACCAGACTCTAAGGAATAAAGTGAGGGAAAGTAAGGGTAATTTTGACGAGAGTTCCGTTTGATGGGCTAAGACTTGTGTGAGGTCAAAGATAAAGGGTAAGGGTTTAGCTGCATGATGTATTATGTCAAGGAATGTCCTCACAGAGATAGAAGTAGGATTGTGTTGAGTTAGTGTGCTGTGACTGTGTGCAGTGACTCATTGTTTGCTTTAGCTCACACATTGGGGAGCCATGTGTTTTTCACTTGGCAATTGCTTTATTTAAAAACTCAAATTAATCCAGAGTGTGATTATGCGTTCATTCCATGAAAGCGCTTTCTGAATGCTTTACAGGTCTATATATTTCCTATTGAAAGTGTGTGCTTACATTTCTTTCTTTCTTTTTGTCTAGACATTCATTTTCACAGACAAGGAGGATGAGGACCTGACCTCAGCAGGTACTCGGCATCATGAATCAAATGTACACACAAACTGATGTGACCACCAGTACTTTATATGGACAGATAGACATTTATGAAAGTGAGTGGTGTTACCCAAGCAAATGTTTAAGAGTGCCTGCTTGTAAATGCGCTAGAGTAAATGAATGGTACTTTGAAGAAGTTTGGTATCGGTTTTATTTGTTAAACAGCAGCAGAAGCTTCGGTGAAATACAATAATTGATCATTATCAATTATTATAATTTGAATAGCCCATATTCACAAATCACTATTTGCCTCATATGGGTTAATGAACAATGGGCAGGGTGCCACATCTTATGTCATTAGAATCAGCTCTTTGATCCCATGGGCTGCAACAGCGTTACTTTTTTCCAACAAAAATCTGGATCTTTGCCATGTCTTACTCTACATACTGAAACGGGAGGACAGCGGTGGAAATGAAAGTAACGTTGGTAAAGTAGAGAGATTTAGAGAGTGCTGGCATTGTTTCACAATGAAGAAAAAAACGTAAACAATTCTCATAAAAACATTCGATTTTTTCTTGCACTTTAGCATGCTTTTTGGATCAGCCATTAAGTTATTAACATACACACACACACACGGGGTTCCTACACACCTAAATGTGGATGAGGAGTGAGGGAATCAAACTTGAGCCTTCTCTTGGTGAAATGAAGCACTTTTAGTAGATATTTTGTGGAGTGTTCCAGTTGCCACGTAGAATTACATTGTAGCCACTGTCACAGAGGAGCTCTACTGGACTGATTGCCAACCTGTCTGTAAGTACCGTAATTTCCGGACTATAAGCCGCTACTTTTTTCCCACGCGCCGAACCTTGCGGCTTAACGCGGCTAATATATGGATTTTTGGGGGGGAAAATCGAGTTCCGTCAAATTAGACCAGTGAAATTGCCGAACGGATTAAGGTGGACCAATGAAACTGTTTACATTAATCATTCTGATCAGTCATTTTGTCATGCACACACCCTCATCATGGCAAAGACACGGAGAAATGCACACGATGCAGCTTTCAAGTTGAAGGCGACCAGCTGTGATTCCTGGAGGTACAACAAAGTTTTTGCAGCCACTCGACATCAGTGCAAATCGCGCATTTAAGGTGACGAGAGCGACAATGAAAACGAGGCTGAGCAAACATCGGATGAAGCAATTCATCCGAGGCAGTTCAACTCCGACACCGAATGAGCTGAATTCAGTGCGCAGGAGGGGGAAGATAGTGACCAATGACTTTCTTGGTATATTGCCGTCATTTTATTTATTTTTGTTACAAGCCGTGCTATAGGCATTGTCTTTCGTTAAAGCCTGAGTCAATTTCAGTTGTTTCAATGTAGACACCTGCGGCTCATAGACCTGTGCGGCTTATACGTGTTCAAAGTATATATATATTTTTTAAATTCAGTGGGTGCAGCTTATATTTAGGTGCGCCTAATAGTCCGGAATTTACGGTACCTTTCATTTTCACATGCGCACCTAATATAAAATAGTGCTCTGTTGAAAATACTGACTTACTTTAATGCTTTTCATGTAAGTTCAAATGCTTCCTATATTCTTCCCTTTTCTCTCCATTCTCTTTCATTGATCAGCTTTCATTTCCTCTCTCCTCTCTCCTTTTGTTCTAAGTTCTACGCATTCAATTTAATCTGTTCTGGCTTGTTTACTCCTTTCTCTTTTCTTCACATCCCCCTTGCTCTTTCCCTCATTGCCTCCAATCTCTCCTCTATGCTCTCATTACATGTCTCTTTCCAGTCTTTCACCGCCTTCATACACCACTAACCTGATCCCTTTCAATCAATTATTTGATTTGAATTTAATTTAAGAAACGTATGTTTCTACTGTCTAACCATGTGACTCTAGAAACAGAGAATATGCAGTTTTATTAATTAAACATGAATCCCCTTCTGCCTGTTCAGGTTATAACATGGTGGTAACCGCTTGCCAGTCAGATCACAGCCAGCAAGCTTTGTCCTGCAAGATGTCTGCTGAGTACAATGGCTTCATGGCTTCAGATAAGAGGTGAGACAGATTAAGTTCCTTTTATATAACAATGCTGAATCGGATTAAGATTACGGACGTCATTGATTACTGTGGGGAAATCAGTATATATTGTGCTTGCAGGCATTGAAAAGAGAAATCACTAAATAAAGTAAATGATTCTGAAAATAATCTTCACATACGTATGCATGGTATAATTGCTGTGACAGTTATTACGGTCATACTTATATAGAGCAATAGAAAAGACAAAGATTTAACTCCTGACATGTGGCATCACAGCCAATGCAGAGTACAACTCATGATCGCATTCACCACAAATACAAATCGAAGCTCTAAGCATAAACTAACAGAAGTGTGTCATTATTTGATACAATGCAGGCCGTCCTGACAACTGATCGAATGTTCCTGTTGACGTGCCGGCAGCCCAGCACCGCAGCAATCAGGGGTCTCTGGGGCGTTGTGTCACAATTACAAAATGCAACAGAGACATGTAAAAGAGTCTGGTATTTGGTCACAGAGATGTTTAATTTGGATAGTAGAGAAGTTGCACTCTTTGTGGCTTGACACTTAAATGAATTGACACTTAAATTAGAATAGAAATATTGGTGTAAAGAACAGATTGCTATAGGAATACATGGATTTACTACAACTTGAACAGCATCTTTACCAATTTACCAATTTGTATGGTATGGAAGAAATCAATACCGCGACAGCCTTATGCAACAGCTTCTGTGTGACTGAGGCTGGCAATGCTTTCCTGGCATAAGGATTACAGAGGGAATGAGAAAGCATTTTACTTTGGTTCCAAGCCCCACTTCGTAAGTCAGAGTGACACAGTAAGTGGGACTGTTTGGTTTGGAAAGAAGCCTTTTGTGTCGCTCGACAGTCATTGTGATCTTTATAAAGGTGGCAGTGGAAATCAAACATCTTAATCACTCGCAGATTACTACACGTCTTTGATTGCAGCATGAGGGTTATACTTCAATTCAAAAGCTCATAAGAGTAAATGTTGTCAAAGTGTCAGAAATAACCGTACAGTGCATGAGTTTTATACTTTGATGAAAAATAAAACCTGGGAAACATCATTTTGGATATTCTAAAAATGAATTCTAAAATTCAAGGTTTATTCTACTGTTTGACCATTTGTCAGCACAGGATCAACGTTTCCAACTGTGGGTGATGATACCTGATGATAGTCAAATATTAAAACATAAATAAAAGCAGTGATTGACCTTGAGTGTGAAACATTTTATCACAGATCTAGTCAACATGTTTCTTCTTGATCCCCAAGGGGGCACAATGTGATTCAAGGCACACCCAACACAGGCACAAACCTGAAAAGTTAACTGGTGATGCCTCATCTGTTGCTCTGACAAAAGTAGAACTAAAATGAGGCTAATTAGGAAAACTAAACAAGCACTACTATATAACATTTAAAAATGTAACCGTTTTTTCCTGTATTCTCCAAAAACTCTTCAGGTGGTTTTGTCATGTGGATGATGACAACTATGTGAACCCGGAGGCCCTCCTCTCTCTCCTCTCAGCCTTCCCACAAGATGGCGACATCTACGTCGGTAAACCCAGCCTGGACAAGCCCATCACTGCTCACGAACTTTTGAAAGGCAACGCAACGGTACCATTCATCAATACATTAATTCAAAGGGCCAATATTTTGGCTATTTACAGGTTCATAGTTTAATCTGGGGGTCGAGAGGAAGAAGTTAACATGCTGTAATGCTCTGATTGTCAGGCTGTGTTTTATTTTGTTAATTGGTCATCTGCCTGTTTTGCTGTAAATACTAATACATACTAACTACTAGCTAGTATGCAGATCATTTACATGTTCCTCTGTGACCTTTAGTGGACAGTTTTAAGGTTTCTTTTATTTAGCAGAACCTTTTCATAGAACAAAAACAAACATAGAATGAACCTCTTAAACTTTTCATAGTTACTCCCTATGTAATATTTTGGGATAATATTTAAAGATAAACATTTTCATGCCATGTTTCCTCAGCGAGTTTTGACCTGGCAGCATTGTAAAGGCTCAGAAACAGCATTTACACAACAGCACTCTATAACGCCCCTGAAACCACGGGCTGAATTTAATTTACGTGGACCGATAACTCCTTAAGGCAGGGTGACCCCTCTGGGTACATTACTGTCTTGGATGTGACTGCACAGATTATTTTTTTCCATCAGTGCCGTCTTCCGGGATTCTTTATTTCCTTGAATTATGTCCTTCCTCTTTTTTTTTCCCAATGATAACTATTTGCTTCCATGCCATCCCGATGGACACTGTTGCAATCATTCACTGATTCTCCTGAATCCTACTCTTGTTATATTCCTCTGTGCTTTTCCCACTTCGGTTGTTTGATCCTTCCTTTCTTTGCTTCCTTACTTCTTTTTACTCTTTCTCCTCTTCTCTTTTCCAGTGCTGCACCATGGAAAGGGATTCTTGAACTAATCCAATGTCCTTCCCTGTCGCCTTTGAAAAGTTCTCCTGCTGCCACACATATCAACATATGACGTCATTTTAGTTTTCCTCTTTGACACTTATTTCTTCAAAGGCAAAGTAACAAAAATATTGGGTTTCTTATAATTTCACTAAACATAGTTTTAGGAACATCGCTACAGTTCTGTATTCAATGGACTTGTGCCCCAGCTGTAACAACCACGCCAAATTTGATTTCAAATTCATAAACAATGATCTTTTTCTTTATCGTCTTTGCCGTTATCTGGTCCACTGTGCTTTTAAGGCACTTTTTGATGAAAACGTGAAAAAAAGTTAATCTCTCTCTGTAAGACAAATTTCTTACTGGAGATCATACCTGCGCACCTAAATGAAGTGAGACTGGAGCATCAATATGATTTTGAATGTGTTATTTTAATATCCAAAAATGAAATGATGTTGCTTTAAATGTCCAATATCTTAGCCACCCTCTGTTGTTTTAATGCATGGCTGTTTTGGTCCCTACCAATAAATGATCCCTTACCTCTCTCATAGGTCACATATTATTATGTTACAATGAACAATTTACTTTCGAGGGTAATAGATGTTCTTCAATTAAAATGTTTACATTTACATAGGCGAAATTCAATATGTTTCCTCCCCCTTTTCCCCCCTTTCGTGATTTATATCTACAGCTATAATTCAATACATACTATAAGTGTCACTGATCCTTGGACATACAGCCTTTTTGTCGCTATGTCGGTATAAACGGTATGTCCTTTAGTCATGGTTGAGACACCTTTCCTTGTCAGATGTTGCTGCAGTCTGTGTGTGGTCTGTAAGCTTTTGCAGTGTTTTTCTGTTTGTTGCTCTGAATTTCTATTTAATACAAACATTGCGGCTTTGTGTAATTTTCTTTTGTTTCTTTATTTGTTCTCACCCCTTTCCCTCTGCCTGACTGTCTATCCATTGTTTGTCCTTCCCCTTTTTTCTTCTTTTTGAAGCTCCACTGCACTTAATGAGCTGAAACTAAGGATCTATCCTATTGGTTTTCTGCCAAAATTCTGCCCAGACTGGTTAACCACTGCCATGCAAAATCCATATTCTGTACTTATTATTTTTACTATCAACCCTGCAAGGGGAAGCGAGGGATGGGGTGCAGTTTGGCACAGACAGAGGAATGTATGCATGGATGGGCGGATGTGTTGTGTTCGCATGGGAAAGATGTTTCAGATTCAGGTGGATCAATGAGTGATTAGTGTCTCGTTGGGATATTGATTATTGGTATAACACGCACACACGCACGCACGCCAGACACACACACACACAAACACAGTACAAGCTAAGGAAGATGCCAGAGGAAAGGAGATTGTCAAATTGCAGGGGGTCGATAGTTTGTTATTGAAACACACATGCAGTTATTACCATGTGTGTGTGTCTATTCCTTGTTGGTTTGACATGCTTCACAGTAGGATTGATGCTCCCATTTAGTTAAAGTGTACCATGATTCCAGCAAGCTCTCTGAATATATTGTTATCCTCTCGCCCTCTCCGTTTTCCTAGCACCTTTCAATCTCTCACTTATTTCTTGGAATAAATCACTCTCTGCATCTCCGTCATGTCACATTCGCTACCCTGATTGTGCCCTTTTACACTGAAAAGTAGATCTTCATTCATCTTTGCTTCCTAAGTTCCTTTCTCTCTTTTCACTTTCCTTTTCAGACCGGTTGTTTTCTTCCATTTCTTTCTTTTCTTTTTACAATTTCCACAGTTTTGACTGAATGTCGCATTGGTGATACAAAAAACAAAAAACAACTGTCAGGCTCCCCTCTGTCTCCTCTTCTCATTCTCTAATCTTTGTCTGCCTATCTTATTTGATTTCCTGTCACTATTGTGAGGCTGAGAGGAAGAAGAAAGTGGTGGAAAAGGAAAAGACTCGACAATAAAACAAAAAAGAAAGGAGAGGAAATTAAAAGAAAGGATCAGGAGTCTTCAAAACAAATACAACAGGGAAAAGACATCAGAAATCAGAATGAAGGTGACAGGTGGAAAGAAAGATATAAGGGAAAACAACGAGGCAGGAAATGGGAAAGGAAGCAAGAATGGAAATTTAATGAGAAAAGGACAGAAGAGGGAAATAGATGAACCAAGGGGTTAGCAAAGGTAAAGGATAGGAAATGTAAAATACCAGCTGTTGAGATGTGAAGAGAAGAAGTTGAAGGAAATGTTCCAAAAGGTACTTTTGGGCCTCTTGGATGTTCACCCACTTCCCTGAATGACCCTGGCACTCATGTGAAATTGGGGAAATGAATGTGATGCCTATAGGAAATGGTAGTGAACAGAGCTGGAAAACACTCAACTTTGCGGCCATACTGCCACGCCATACTTTCACGTAGAACAACCATTTAAAGCTTAAACAGGTCTGCAGACTCTCACCTTTATTGGCATCTAAGCATCTTTTTTTTGATAGATGGTCGCAGTTTACGTTTTGTGTGATTTTCAGAGCATTTCCGATTTTATAATGGGTGTGCATGGCAGAATCACTAGAGGGGAAAGCAGATTTCGATCTTCTTTTTGTATTCTGCTTCTTATTCCTGCTCTTAAGTCCTCACTCAGGAAACCTAAAAAATAGTCTTCTTCATCATGGTATCTTCATTATGTCAGGGATTTATACATCAGACTGACATCTGTTTGACAGATGTCACACACACACGTCTTGCCCAACTTTAACTCCCACAATCCCCTTCTCCCCAGGAAGAGGCATGTTTTTTAAAATAGCCCCATAGACATACTAAATCCTTCCGGGAAGCCCAGCACTACGGATTTGTTTCAAAATTAAAGCCCCAGAGAGTTACAAAATCATTACAGGAAGCCCAGGAAGATGCCTGTTATTCATAATAAAAGCCCCATTGAGTTACTAAAATCTTGGTGGGAGGCTTGAATTTCAAAATAAGAAGCAGCAATACCCAACAGGGCCCCCAGTCAAAATTATATTAATATAATAATATAATATGAATTGAAAATTCCTTATTAATATTGTTGTCTACTTTTGTTTCCTGTCATATATTCAGAGGGAGGTGCGGTTCTGGTTCGCCACAGGAGGAGCAGGTTTCTGTCTGAGTCGGCAACTGGCAGAGAAAATGTCTCCATGGGCCAGGTATATATGAATGAAGTGTGTGTGTGTGTGTGTGTGTGTGTGTGTGTGTGTGTGTGTGTGTGTGTGTGTGTGTGTGTGTGTGTGTGTGTGTGTGTGTGTGTGTGCGTGCATGCTTGCGCGTGTGTGTTTTGTCTTTGACCAAATGTCCTAAAAAAGATACATGTGAGACAGTTACATGTAATTTATAAATAATAAACCAAATAAATTATTTTTTGCACATATCGGCCAATTTACCATACATTTCATTAACATAATTTTCCAAAATATTGGAGATTTTCTAATTGAATCGTGTGATGCAGCCAAGGATCTTGTTTTGTCAAAATGTTTAACTTAATTTGGTCTCTCGTTTTAGAAAAAATTATAATTTGGCCAACGATGAGTGCAGACTAAATGTTCGCAGAAATTAATCGCCAATCTTAAATTCTATTCAGTTCAATTATATACTGTGCTCGAAGAACTGAATACAAAACATCTACGCTGTTCTTTGGAAAAGTATGCAGTAAAGTAATGGCTCGAAATGGTTAATTGGCCAAAACTTGCAAGATCATAATCATTACCTTCATACCGTGAACGCTTGGTAGTTTTATAGTTTCAACAAATGAAAAATCGGGCATCTGTCATACTTTACCAAGGAAGCAGATGTATTCTGTCAAACGAAAATAAACGGAATGAATGAAATAAATGAAAAAAATGTTTCCCCCCGGTGTATTTCAGTGGCTCCAGGTTTGAGCAGACCTCTGCGATCATCCGTCTCCCTGATGACTGTACCGTGGGCTTTATTGTGGAGAAGAGGCTTGGCATCTCCATGGTCCACTGTCCTTTATTCCACTCTCACTTGGAAAACCTGCTGCTCATTAACCAAAGAACTATTCCACACCAGGTATTGACCCCCCGCCCCTCTCTCTCACACACACGCACACACAGACAGTAATGCATACAAATGCAATTCTTATGGTCATGTATGTTTTTTTCACTGCAGGTGACGCTGAGCTATGGCATGTTTCAGAATAAAATGAACAGCATTGAGGTGAAAGGAAGCTTCTCTGCGGAGGATGACTCCTCCAGGTTTGTCTTTCAAACACGTACCTATTTTGTGTCTTTATGTGGTGCATGGCCACTGCTGTAATTCCACATGGTTCATTAATATCCACAAGTGTCAAATTGGACCCTATCACGCACCCACAAAAAAACATAGGATACACAGTGATCACAGTCAGCGCTCAGCCTTCCAGCAAAGGCTGTTCTCTGGGGAGAAGCATCAAATACTGGCATATAGTTTATTTTTACAGTAATTGGATACCATATGGCTGCATATGTCTTGAGGAGCCAGCTGCTCAACATATATGCTTCTGTGTGGTATGCACCCTAAATATACTAGGGTTTAGGAGTGTTATGAATTGGCACTGAGAACCTACACAGATGAGGTTATGTGTTAACATATTGACAAAAGCAGTATGAATGCAACTTAGCTACAAAACTTAGCCTTAAAGGGGCAAGTCATGTTTTTTAAACAGCTACTCAAAAAATATTGAACTACTCTTTGTTTAATCACATATATTTTACTTTTCCAAAAAAATCAAGACGGGAAGTTTGCAGCATTATAACTTTGATTTGAGGGCAGCTTCATATACAGATTAAGAGAAATATAATGTTGGCATGGGTTTAATATCCGGTCCAAGGACTCTTAAACATGCAGACTGGAATAGCCTGGGAGACTCTGATTAGTGGAAGCTTTGGAGTTTGAAACTTTGAGACTTTCTATATTCACACATTTATCAGTCAAGTTACAATTTTGGAATATTATGTGTGCTCATTTGAGAGAATAATAGAATATGTGCCAGATTTGTCTTATATAGTGCAGTGCAATATTTATTATATTGGGAGAAAAAATAATAATAAAATATTAACATCTTTCTATTTGAGACAGTATGAAGTGCAGCCTGAACAACAAAAACATTTATTAATTGAAAAAAAAATGCGTTAAGATGTCCCATTTGTTTCTGCTACACATACATTCGGTATCAAATGAAATGCATTGCATACCGAATGAATGTCTATATTTTCATGTAATTCACATTTAACCTGGATAAAATGAGGATACATTATTTAAAATGTTTCAAACTTAATTTGATTATCCCTTCTGTCGTCTGTAGGTTTAAGACTGTCCACTGCATTTTGTATCCATTTACCAGCTGGTGTCCTTGAGCTCTCCATAAAAGACTACAACTTTTAAAAAAAACATGGGACAATATTGTTTCCCTAAATGGATGAAGGCTTTCCCTGGGACCCCTCATTGTGGAGACAATATGGATGGATTCACTTTGATGGAACTTCGGATGCAGATTACTCAACCATAAAAGCAAATAGTGAGGACAACTCTTGAAAGAACTTATTTGTCCACTTATAAGACTCCTCTAATGGACACTTTCCTAATCAGAGATCGTTTGTGTGACAGACTATGAAGAAGTCTGCTCTCTGTTTTGTGTCGAGTGAAGCACTCCAGGCAGAACTTGTATTTTTTCCGTAACTTCTTTCTGTCAAGTTGTTTTAACTTGGAAATGAAATTGTAGTCATTTTTTACCTACTAACCAACGTAGTTACTCAAATGACGCACTTTATATGACTAAAGTTTGATCTATTAGTATGCATTAGATTATTTCTTTATAATCATCAACCTTTTCCCCATATCAAAAGTTGATCTTTAAAACCACAAGCTGAATGCTTCTGCAGGACCTGAATTTTCCTGAGGTGGTGTAGAGAAAGAAGTCGAAACATTTATTATTTTTTATTGATTTGATGTGCGTGGCCTTCAGTGTGTCGTGTGTGTTTTATGAAGGAGGATGGTGTTCTTGTGCCTGCAAAGTCTGTACTTCAAGGAACATTCTGACATCTCTCTCCTTATCCAAACCCTCTGTCCTCCCTCCCTGGCTTTTCTGGGTGTCTACCTTCTTCCCGCTGCCTCCCTTCTTCCTTCTTCCCTTCTTCCTCTTCTCCTCTCCCCCTCCCTCTGTCTCTCTCTTTACTAAGCCAGGTAAAAAGAGACTCTTCTCAACCATGTTGCCTCAGTTTTTTACTCTACATTATATCTTAAAAAAGCGAAATCAACAACAAGCCCCTCGGAGCATCGAGGTCACAACTGAAATGCCCGGAAGCTGCTCCTCACCATGTCTTAAAAATAACACATATTTGCAAGCAAGTGTCATCACACTGGACAGACCGGGTTTAGAAAAGAGATTACAAATCGCACAATGACATGCACATGTTCAAATGCTTGTGTAGCGAGTGGAGCCAGAGGCCATGTGCAGCATACCTGCCGAGAGATGACACTGTGGTGCCGGCAGCCCGCGGGTCGCTGCTATGCTGTGAATGGAGATGTGATGAATACAGATTCGCATCTGAATACGACTGTGGCTGACCTTGTGTGAAGTGGATGGAAAGAGGCTGAAATGTTACTGCATATGCTACAGTTACAGAAAAAGAGATATTTATAGTTATATTTACTAAGCAATGGAGGATGACATAATATAAAGTTCACTCATTTGGCAGAGGCTTTTAGCCAAACAACTGAAGAACATCACTATAGTTCAGTACAGTGTTAAGCAGGGAATTATAAGTGCTAAGTTAATTTGATAACACAAAATGTAGGAGATGAGGTATAAGAGTGCACTGAAACAGCAAGTTGGTAGGTAATATACTCTTATATCTTCGTATTATTGTTGTTAGTCTGCTTTACTGCTCCTTTCTTTTTCTCTCACTCATACTCACTCAACTTTTGTAACTGTTATTTTTTTATGGCTCTGTAAATGCAGCATCCAATGTCTCTTTATGTGGTTCATAGCATTTCTTTTCTCCCTAATTTTTTATATTGTCAAATTCTCCTCACCCTTTTAAGAGTTTAGGGCCGAGGATGTAGTGCCCTGAACAGATTGTTTCGCTCTGTGAGGTAAATTGTTATTTGTGTATATAGGAAGAGGTGCTCACAAAAAACTAGAACTAGAACAATGTATAAAAATGAACCAGATAATGACTCATGGTTATTAATCTAGCAAAAGGTACAGTTGTGAAGACTGCACATTTTTGCAAATTTTTGCACATTTTTGCACATTTTTGCACATTTTTGCACAACTTGAGGTTCCTTTGACATATACTGTGTAGTACATATTGCATACGCATTAGTAAGAGCAGGGAGCATGTATAGTATGAGCATGTAAGAATGATTTTACCACAACCTCCTTGTACGGTGAATTTATGACCTCAGCTGTCCATAAGCAGGACTAACTGTGGTAGTGGAGGACCGGGTCAATTGAAGACAGAGTGTAACAGCTGTCAGAGGAATGCTCCCTCTCCTCTCCTCTGTCCATCACATTAAATCGACAGGGCCTTGTAAAGGACAGCCAGGCAGAAAGGATGCCTGGGAAGATTAAAATGATGGAGGAGGTGTTGGGGAGAGCGGAGGAGTGAGAGGCAGGTGGGATAAGAAAAAAAAATGTCTGGAATGCTGAGGTTCTCCATCGCGGCACAGACTCCTCCATTGAGTGACAGATTTATTATTCTAAATTAAATTGTTGCTCCGCTGACACTTGATGAGATGGATTGGTAAATGTATCAGCTAAATCAGGGGTAGCCAACATGAGTAGCCCGCGAGGCATTTCCGGGAGGGCTAGATGTGGATTTTTACCCCCAAAATAAAGAAAACGTGTAAGTAAAGAAAAGCTAAATAACACATAATATTTTCAATGAAAGGAAGTAATATCTGATTCTCTTCACATGTATTATTATTTAAAGTTAATCTCTGAAACTTCTTTGTTCAGGAAGTTTGTATTGAACAAGTAGCCCTCTGTACAACTCCCCCTTGAATAAGCTTTCAGCTTCAGAAAGGTTGTTGACCCCTGAGCTAAATCATGAAGGCACTGTCATATATCAGGTGGCATTGCAGTATAGAAATTGTACAGCTTAATACTCAACCAGCCACTGTTCCACCCACTGAACGCTAGCACTGGAATAACACTGGACTAGGCTCATTAGTTCCACTAAGGGAAAATAATGTGGCACAATGCAAAGCTATTTAGTCTTGTTTATTTATAAAACACATTACAACAACCAGAGTTGAGCCTGCTGTACAAAAGGTTAATTGCAGTTTCACAGTTCTTCACAGTCTATCATGGAAGAACCTGGGAGAAATTACCTTTCAGACTCCATCCAACTCCCTTGAAATGAAGTACAACATCAACTGCGAGCGAAACCTTATGGCCCAATGTCAGTGTCTAACCTTACTAATTGGCTTGATGCTGAGTGGGATCAGACCACTGCAGGGATGCGCCCATCCCACTGAGTTGATGGAGCATTACATCTATATGTGATCAATGAACATTAAACCGCTGGCATAAAAAGCTCATCGATTAAATATTCTGTAGATGTAATGTTTAGGTGTCCATGTAGTTTTGGCCTCTGGTAAGACGGCGGGCGACCTTTTAACAACTCACATCGCTTCTGTGGAGGGCCAATGTAACAGCTGAATGTTTGCTTAGCGACGGGGCTGGTTGCCTTGCAACGAGAAGATTGTTAAGCCCTTAGACGCCATGTGTGCCGATGCTTGTGAAAATTGGGAAAGTTCACTGATGTGATGTCCGGAATTGGATTATTATGAATAATGCTTAATTTAAGAATATTACAAAATGTATTCAATGTCAAAAATGCAGTTAATGTTAAAATACAATGCATGTTAAGAACACCGTCAATATTAAAATAGTGAAGTTCATACTTCCCTGACACTAAGCTAAAACATGTGTGTGGATAAATGTATGACAGTGGTGGGCAACTTTATTTGCACTTATTGTACAATTTAATGTAAAATAAATCACTTTTGGTTATACAATATTTTTAGGATTTATCAAAGTCGTTTTTCTGTTATCTGTCAATATTGATTTTTGTTAATCATGTGCATTAGCATGCAGAGTATGCACAGGATTTAAAACGTGTGAAATGATGAGCTAAAAGTCTCTGCCACACTAAAATGTTAAACTAAACTGCTTCACCTGAAAAATAAAAGAAGTTAAAAAAGGAAATAGCTGTTTGGTCATTTGAGTGGGATTCAGTTTGTTCTCTGGGTAGATGACTCCGTCCCTTTAGTGTGAAAGCTAGAACGGCAAAGAATACACGACTTGACATTATCTTTATCCGTCTTCATATTTTATTTAGTCTGACAGTTCTGCTTTCCATTCAAGGAAGCTGTATTGATGGAAATGTCAAATATTTGCAATTCTGCAAATGTTTGATCTTTTTGTGTGTTGTATCAGCCTCTCTGCTGCCTGCATGTCTTTGTCTATCTATTACTTTTTTGTTTCAATCTTTTAGTCCCAGTATCCCTCTTATTCCTTAGTAACTTTCTTGGTTTCTCCATAAGTCCATTAAAGTTTTGTTTAATCCGATATCATCCTTTGTTTTCAGCCTCAGATATTTTATCCCTCACCATTTCGCTGCCTCCTCTTTCCCACCATATCTAAGCCTCCTGCATGTGCTGGTCTTTGTTTGACCCTTTTTTAGGCCTATAGAAATACAAATACACAATGACAGTCAAAAATGTCCCATGGACTCATTTTTGTATTTTATAGTAGTGCCATATAGTATAATAATAGCAAAATCGCACACGAGACACGATAATGCCTTTTTTAGTTGAACACACATTTAAACAAAAGAACATTCATCTATGTATATCAATCTGGCCACACATACGAAAACACTTTTTAGGTTTTGAAATTACGTGACAGAGTATATCAGTGAACCGGGGCCCTGCTAACCAGTAGAACACTTCCACAAACATTTTGAATTATAGATAAGTGTAAGGGCGAACATTTCCCAGTGCTATTTCATTGAAAAATGACCACAGCAGGAGCAGAAACCTACAGTCAACCTTTTGCAATGGGTAATCCAGGCATGAAAAATAAAAAATGCCCAAGGAAAATCCACATTTTTCTGAGGCTCCACGCATGCAGATCCTGCTCTGAGAGAAACAATAAAGGGAATATGGAGAAATGTAGGAGGAGATCAAGAGAGATCAAAAGGCAGATTATTGTTCTAATACAGGAGCTGGGTTCTTTGAAGTCTGCAAATTGGGACAAAATCTGTCAAAATGGGTCAACAACTAATTTCAAAGGATTTTTTTGTAGATGTGGTCAAGAGATGTTGTTGTCAAGTCAAATATAGAATAATTACTGGGAAAAATGTATGTGAAAATATCTTCTTCTGTTTCCTGATGCATGCTGTGAGTTTGAGAAGGGAGAGCGAAACTTTGAATGTTATTTTTTTTTTTTTTATGATTATTTCTTCATAATGGGTGCTAATTTAACTTAACTTATTGGTCATTTTGTGTTTTTCTGTTACTTTGGGTGTGTTTTTTGGGATAGTTTGTTGGAGTTTTCTCCCGCCGGTGTCTCGCCGGTCGGTGTCTGACGCCATGACAAGTGGGGAATTCACCAAGCTCATAAGGAAGCACGGCATTAAAAATCTCTTTTTATTCCACCCTATACTCGAGCGAGTATGAGGAAGAACTGCTTGAGGGGTTCTGCCAAGGGTTATCTCAGGTCGCTCAGGAGGCAAACTCACAGCTCGAGGGGCCGTTGACCATGCAGGAGTTGCAGACCGCCACTGCAGAGCATGCAGGGACGGTGCACTCCTGGGATCGAACGGCCTCACAGTTGAGTTTTTTTAAAGCCTTATTCGGAATTTTAGCCAATGATATTTTAAATGTTTTTAACAAAGGTCTGGCCTCTGGTTCCATGCCGATGTTTTTAACTGATTTTAAATTATTAAAGTTAAATGCGCTGCCTCCGTTTTTTCAGGGTGTTTTTAAGTGTTGGACCCCTTTTAACCATAATGGTGCCCAAAGTCTGGCGGAGCCAGGCTGGACGTCAGCAGCAGCAAAACAACCGGCCTGACGGGGGCGCTACTCCTGTCCAGGAACCTGTGCCAGCAACAGCTGGTCAAGGCAGTGGGGCCGGAGCTGGATAATGCCCGGGCCCTGGGCTCACTGCTGGGTCTGAACTCGAAGAGGACGGCCGAGAGCATCCTGGGGCTCTGGAGGGAGAGGCTGTCTGCCAAGCTAATAACGGACCACAGCCAGAGGAAGACCGACCCAGGCCCAGCAGATCCCTTTCCTGAAATCTATTTGAGCCCAGGCCTGGGAGAGCTGACCGGCCCCCTGCTCAAAGTCACCAGTCCTGACAAACTCACCTTACACCGGGCCGACAGAAAGACTCTGTACGTCAACTGTGTTAAATGCATCCACAAGAAGACCCTGTGCGACAGGCCCACCACAGTGTGGAGTACCAGGGCCAGTGGAGGAACAGGACTTGGACCGCAGTGGACAATTCTATACGAACCTCCCCTCAGAAAACGTACTGCCGACCTCCAGTGGAGGATTTTACACTGTGCCATCGCCTCCAACTCTTTTATCTCCATTATTAACCCTGCTGCTTTTAATTGTCCTTTTTGTAATCTTAAAGAAAGAGTTTTCCATGTTTTTACATTTATTTGGAGAACAGAGAGCTTCAGTTTTAGTTTCTTTTTGGGCCATACATTTTAAATAAACCCCCCTTTTAACAGCTTTGCCGTTTCCCTTGAGCTACTCATCTCAGTAATAGGGATGTGAAGCAAATGCATTACCCCTGGCTTGCAAATGGAAATGGGAATCTTTTCGCCCTTTCACAGGGCACTAAGTATCGCAAAGAAGCACATAGACACCAGTGAGGAAGATGATGATGGTGGAGGAAGGGAAAGAAGGTTCACTAGAGAGATGGAGCAAAAGTCTCTGAGACAGATGGCCTGGGGCTCAGTATAATACCCCTCACTCCCCCACGATGAAAACACCACAGAGCAAACTCCAGCTGTGAACTGCGCCAAGCGTACCACCAGTAACCACCGAGAGGCAGCAGCCTGCCAACAAACCCTCACTAATGAATGGAGAAGAAGCCTGAATTAGAGGCAGAGAGAATTTAGACGGCAGAGCAAGCATCACCAGTGTGGTGCATGAAAGAGGCTTGATGCATTATTGTGTGCATTATCAAGTGGTCACGGTGGGTTCCTGTGTGATCTTTGGAATTGGATAGATTTCAAAACTGATCACCAGTGACAGCTGGGAAATGGAAGAAGGGCATTTTTCCCCTACATATTTCACAGTCAGCTGTGGTGTAAACGAGTTGGGTAAGGGGTGGTGGTTGGCCACGAAGAAGAGAGTGACAGAGTCATTCTGAAAAATTGAGAAAAATAACAAGGGGGAGGAATCATGGGGCTGCAATGAGAGAAGAAAGGTAAACATGGAGGCAGTAAAGATTCAAGGAGTGGACAAAGAAGGGAAAAAAGAAAGAAAGGGAAAAAAAAAGAAACAAAAAAGAAAGGAGAAATGTTCTGATCGAAGCTCTCACAGATTCCACCATATTGTTTGCCCCGATTTGTTCCAGGTAACTTTAAGTTCACGGTGGGTGAGTGCCTGCGTCTTCTACTTTCCTACAAATACTGTTTACATGTCACGTCAATCTGGCCTGTCTTATCCATAAAAAACCACTGGAGAAGACACATCAAATATGTGTGCGTGTGTGTGCTTGCTTTATTCTGTCTGTCTCCTCTCCCAGCCTGATTCGGCTCTGAGAGGCAGGCAAGTAGTCAAAAAAACAAGCCAATTTGAGATTCCATTTCAGCTCAGATTAAACCAGGAGCAGGAGAGTTTAATATGAAACCGTGAACATAACGACCACTGGGTTTTCCCAGATTAGCCTCTATGCTCGTTGTTTTGCTCAAGCAGCTTCTATCTGGGTGGTGCTCGACCGGGAGACAGTAAATTACTCCGTAATGTCTGTTAATGCTCTCACTCAAGAGGGCTATTGTTTTGATCTACATGTAATTATATACATGTATATATATAATTTCTAAAAAAATTATAAAAATACATAAAAATATGTATAAATATGTCATGCACATATTCTGTATCTTCTTGTTCTAATGCTTGAGATACATTTAGAAATTCTATGAAAATAAATTACCCATAATTTATAAATATGAGTTTAGACACATCCATAGATAGTGTCTAGTTGCTGAACAGCAAGGTTCTCAGGTTTGAGTCTGTCTGAGCAGCTTCACTGGGGGGTTTTGCTTGGAGTTATAGGCTGCCTGTAAAAGGGGGTGAATGTTTTCATTTTAATGACATTGATTTTTTGGCCCTGTGCACAAAGATGACAAAGGGTCCATGTCTGGCTACTTTGGGAGCCTCAGCTTGCCAGGACTGAAAAAGTATATTTGATAATGCTGGAGAGACCAGAGTTTCAAAGTATACAATTGAAATAAAAAAATATGTGTGGTTTAGTGTTTTCTTTTCTGGAAAGTTGCACTGTTGTAAGAGAATATTTATTATCAGTAAGGACTGGATGAGAGAACTTTTTTTTTATTGGAGCCTTTCCATGTTACAGGCTGTCAGTTTACATTTGCCACATTCCACAGGGAACAAGTAAATGTTTAAGTATTGAAGCGTTGGTCACCACAGAATGGAAAACATGGGGCTTGTCGGAAACCAGACAAAAGGAAAACGGTGGTATGAAATATGGGAAAATGTCTAGAAACAACAACCACAGGAAAAATAAATTAACTGGATGGAAAATGAAAGTGCCATGTACAGGTTTATCTGGGCTTAAAATACAAATAAGTGCAGGGACCAGAAAAGTGTTATCTTATTTGACACACTTAATGGCCTTTGGTGCAGATTTCTACCAGTTCCATTACATGTTGGTAAATTGGAATATCCTAAGAAAGATGATGATGGTTTATTTGGAATGGCTGAATAGCGGAAATGAGACACTCCTGGAAGAAGAGCGCCCCAGTGAATTAACCCTACACAAAATGAGTTGCATAAGGTTCTTAAAGAATAGGCACATGTTGCTTCTCAACTGAGGGACTTAAACATGCATCACTGTCACTGAATTCACACTGAATGAAGTCAGACATGCAATGAGAAATGTGCACCATGCAACAGCTTACATTTTTACTGGAATTTCCAAAGAAAAACTAAACAAACAGCTTTAATCTCACATAAAAAAGAACAATGAATTACTTATTAAATAACAGAAAGAGGTTTACATCTCCTGCAGTATTTATAAGCGATCCTAATGTTAAGTAGCACATAAGTACTCTCCACTGTGAGACAAATCTTTATAAATAATGGCAGAATTTGTTGCCCCTCCCCCCCTTCTTTTCATTTTTGATCTTTCCACCCAAGGCATTGCTCTGGAGATAGTGGTAATCAGCTTTTGTGTGAGTACAGAGGCTTGACTGCATACACTTTAACCAGCAGTGCTCAGAACATGAATGAGCACACACACACTCGCAAACAGGCGGGCAGGTGGTGGAGCAGAGAATCAGTGAGGCATGAAAATTCACATCTACAATTCGCTCTTCCCGCATGTGCTCACACACACTGAGCCGTCTTCTCCGAGCATTTGTACAAACACACACACACAGACACACAGACACACACACACAATTCCCATCACCTTTACAGATAGCTTTGCAGTCTCCTTCTTTTTTACACCTCCCCCCTCCGCTCTAATCTCTCTTGACATTTTCCATTTTCCTGCTGGCACGTGCTCGGTTGCAGCCCTGCATATTCCAACGTCATCCTCGGCCATACTGCCATATAACTCTTATGTTCTGCAGTTTGCTCACATTCCTGTTGCTGAGGCAACGGTGCTTCTGAGGTTCTGAGGATCGGCATAGGATGACTAATAGAGTTTAGGGTCAGGCAGGTCTTTGGCCAACCTGCCTACTGTCTACTGCCCTGTTTAGAAACACTTTATTAAGTAGTCACTTCCATAGAGGAGGAAATCTTTTTCCAAAGGCTCACCCAACAAATATAATAATGCTAGAAAAAACAATATGCTGTCGGCACCAGGCACTAGCCTACTGTGTTTTTTGTGGAAATTTGGTCTCAGTGGACTGGTGATGGAGAGCTGGTGCGGCTGATGACTGGAGAACAAAATTCTCAGCTTTTTTAAACAACTTTCAACATAGGCCCTAATAATGGCATCAGTCTTGTTCTAGATAAGTGAAAAAGATAAGGAAAAGAAAAGAATGAATTGTGGTCAAAGTGAGACTTTTTGACAATTTGTGTTTGGTCAAATGGACCCTTTAAGACAAGTGAAGTTTGACCAAAGTGAGACTTTTTGACTATTTGTGTTCAGGAAGTTTGGCCCAATTGACACTTTTGATGAAATAAGAGTCGACTTAAAGAGTTGACTTGAAGAGTCAACAAAGAATTGACGTTGTAAAGCGCTGGGGAGCCTCTGTGTGTGTCTCTGTGTGTGTGTGTGTGTGTGTGTGTGTATGCCGTGTGGAGATGTCGCTGTGTGTGTGCTGTGGAATGTTCTTGTTCAAAATGCAATTGATGTATAAAACATGAATGTAGAGTTGGTGATTCATTGAAGGCGATTCAGTAACCTATTAGTGGGGCATTTTTGCCTCTTTGTTAAAATCCAATGAGCCTTTTTAAAGGATGGAGTAAGCATTGGCCGAACATTGCAATGGGACTCTTAACCCGGATGTGATTAAAACAATACAAGTGCTTGTGGCAACATACAAAATGAGGGAAAGAAATTGATGGAAGCTGCAAAGGATAAGAGTGAAAGTAGTGTGGCAGAAATGAAGAAGAATGTACAAGAAACAGCAAGATTAATGCAGGCGGTCGATACATCTTACTCACATACGGCATCAGCAAAGAAGCCCCCACCTTATGACCATCAGGTGAAGTTTACAGATGTACAGTATATCCTCAACTCACAGTGATCAGACAGGAGGGCAACCATGACTCGTCTGGCTTCTGTAAAGGCAATAAAGGCGTGTTACTCTGAGGATTTGAACTCTTCTTCAATACACCTGCATGCAACAGACCTTCAATTTGAGGTTCAATCCCTTGGATTGCCTCCTCCTTCAATGGGTAATGGCTCTTCCACGGAGGTTTGGTTCCTGGTCGAAGTTCGATTTTCACCGGTTGGGCTGACTTCACAAGGCCAATGTCAGTACTATGCTGTGAACACAAACGTTCACAGGAACTTGTCGCAGCAGCTCCTCTTTCATAGAACCTGAGGCTGACCTCACACTCAGGATGGACTCATGAGTCATCTGTACAACTTGTGCTTGTCCTTGTCCTTGAGCTGAGATCATAATCTTCATGAATGGCCGATCTTCACTCATCCAAATAGCCAGATTCTCTTTTATCGGTGCAAAAATTGCCTTTTCTGCTTCTGCCATCATTGATCCTAGATGCTTTTGTTCAAATCCTTCAGCAACCCTCAAAGTCACATGTGGAACACTTTGCTTGATGTCATACTCTTTATCAAGGTAGTCATTACTATTTATCTTCATAGCTGCTCCATTTGGTCCCAAAATGATGTAGCACGCGTTAAGATGAACTTGCTTTGGTTGATGACTCATCCACTCCTCCGGATTCAATTGGTCAGAACTCTTAACACACTTAAGCGTGCAATGGTGTGGATACTCAGGGAGCTTAATGTCAGGCATATTTGCCACACTTCATTTCTCCCGTAGTTTGACCGGTTCTAGTTGGTCATCCTTTTCAGTAGGCACATCTACCAGACAGCCGCCCGGTATACATCGTATTGTACAATTCAGTTTACACAAAGCATCTCATCCCAAGAGTGCAATTGGTGTATGTTCTGACACCAATATAGGTATTGTGATTTTCCGCTGTTTATAGCAGAGCTCAATGGGTTTTGTGAGAGGAATCAGCTGCTTCACACCCTCAAACCCGATTGTCCGTACCAATTGGTCAGACATGAGGAGATGTATAGCATCTTCAGGCCGAACACAGGTGAAAGCCGCTCCGCAATCCGCCATTACTTCCCATGGTTCATCATTTATCTTCACCACTATTTTTGGATCTTGTTCCGGCCCTGACACTACCAGCTGACATCCCCCCTTCGAGTCTTCTGGGCACCCCTAAAACCTTGGCTGTGGTCCCTGTATGGGTTCTCCGGTCCCCTGGGTGGTCGTGGTTGTCCCATGAAACTTCCCCTGAAGCCTCTTCTAAAGCCTCCGCTTGATCCGAAATAGTCACGAGCAAAGTGTCCCAGCAGTCCACAATTATAACATACGTCTGGGGACCGAAAATTTCCTCCTTTTCCTCTTACTATATATCCTCGACCTTGTCCTCTCCATGTCTGTGGTTGACTAAAACAGGCTGTGAATAGGAAGCAGTAGGGACCATGGATAATGGCTGGGGCGACTGAAACTGTCCTTGTTGTGGTTGTGGTGGCAATTGATTTGGTTGAGTCTGACTCTGCATAATCACAGCTTGTGTTTTCTCCTTCTTTTTATTATCCACCAACTGTATTAGGTTGAGTTTTCAGAGAGTCTCCAGGTCTTGTTCCTTCTGCTCATGCTCCTTTTTCTGATATAGTTAGTTATAGTATAGACTTGATGAGCCACCTGATCTGTATAAACACTTTTTGACATGCTTCCAAGTCCAACCCCCTCTGCTAAGTTGCTCCTCACTGGTAGGGGCAGACCCTTTTGTATTTTGCTTCGCAAAATGTATTGCTCCAATTGATTCAAATCTGGGTCATGTCCTGTGACATTTCTCCACACTTGATGAGCCATTGTCATATAAGCTCTTGTTTTTTTGTGGGCCCAATGGCTCAATCAGTATGTTATCAGGGTGTATGTTTATTGGAAATGAGTCTCTCAATGCTCTCCACATCCTACCTCTATTTGCAGCAAGTAATTCTGGATCATACACACCAGTTGCCACATATCTATTGAGACCTGGCGCCTGCAAGATCTCCTCCATAGCTGGGACCCCTACGACACTAGCCAAAAGTCTTTTGATATCTCCCATTGCAAGCTGTGTTCCCACCATGACCTCTTCCAACTTTGAAATCCAAGGTGTGCTCCATCTTGAAGAGTGGGTAACTTTTCATGTATTTTGCCAAGGCCTGTACTCCAAATGTTGCCTTCGGACAATCACTGGACACATTTTATCGGGTCGTTCTCTTGAGGGCAATGCATATCTTCTGTAGTTTTTTCTCTGCGATCTGCAGCTCCTCCAATTGTTGCTCCATTGCTTGTCGACCTACAGGAGAAGTAGCTTTGCGCATGTTCACAAGGCATCTATCTATACTTCTCTCAACCCCCTTTACAGCTCTGCACATGTCATCTTCTTTCCTTGTATGGGCTGTTTCCGGGAGATGATATGAAGGACCATCGCTCTCCAGGTCTTCATCACTGTCACCCTCTTCACTCTCATCAGTATTATCTCGTCCTGGATCCTTTCTTCTCACTTGCTTCTCTCCTCTTCTCTCCACTTTAACCAACATCTGTCTAACTACTGGGTCATATCCACCACCAGCTTCTTTTGATTCAATCTCACTATCACTCCCTGTTTCCAATCGTTTGACTTTCTGTCCTTTCCATCTTCCCAACTGCTTTTTCTTTTTCCTGTTGGAGCTCGGGTACATTGTTATGCTTGTCTTGGCTTTTCCTTGTTCTAGAACTTGCTCATCCTCATCCACGATGTGATATCATCTTATACATGATTTAAGAGCAGTAAATGAAGTGGTAGCTGATTTTCCAGCTGATGTGCCAGATCCACATACTATGTTGGCTCAGATTTCCCCTGATGCTACTCACTTTACAGTGTTAGATCTATGTGGAGCATTTTTCAGTGTTCCATTGAGTGAGGAAAGCCAAGGGTTTTTTGGATTTACATCCAAAAAACAGCCTTTTACATATAAGAGGCTCCCTCAAGGATTCAAACATAGTCCCCACATTTTCAACAAAGTGTTGAAAGAGGACTTGGCTGGGATTCATCAGATTTTGAAAAGCACAGTTATCCTGTATGTCGATGACATTATCAGCAGTTCACTAGACAAGGAAACGTGCCAAAAGGACTCGATAAATCTGTTGCAGATACTGGCAGAAAAAGGACACAAGGCCTCCCAGAAGAAGTTGCAGTATTGCCACAAGAAGGTGGTCTATCTTGGTCACACAATAACTCAGGGCCACAGAAGCATCTCTGATAGTCATTTGGAAGCCATTTGAAAGGTACCAAAACCTAGAACAGTCCGAGAGATGATGACATTTCTTGGTATGACGTTTCTTGGTATTGCAGGTTATTCATCAGCATGGATAGAGGATTATACCAGCCTAACAGGACCTTTGAGGACTATGATTAAAAATACTGGTAATGCTCTACTTCGTTGTAATCTCAACTGGACGCAAAAGGCCTTTTGGCATTTGAAACAATAAAACAGAGGTTACAGGAAGTTCCAGCACTAACACTACAAGACTATTCTAAGCATTTTTTGCTATATGTGACTACTTCCACTGGGGGTAAATATGCATGTGCAGTGTTGTGTCAGCCAACAGGTACGGGGACAGGTCCTCAACCTGTTTTGTATTACCCCACCGCCTATTCAGAAGTGGAGTTGGGACTACCACTGTGCTACAGAGCAATGGTGGGAGTTTATGTAATGTATGATAAGGCATTGTCAGTAACAATGGGTTACCCTGTGACGATTCTTACCCATCATAGTGTCAGAAATCTTTTGAATTTTGGTAAATACACATTGACCATGTCTAGACTGAGACTATCATCGGCTCTTAGAACTGGAAGATGTTACTTTGGTAAGGTGTGCCACAGTAAATCCAGCTGAGAAATTGCCAACGCGCTTCCGCGATGGATAAGTCGACATATTTAAGCCAGTACGAGGTAAAAGATATAAGCCAGTCATAGTGGATAGATTTTCACGGTGGCCTGAAGCTTATCCAACCAAGCGGAAAGATGCTAAATCTGTAGCCAAGTTTTTGTGTTGTGAGGTCATCAGCAGATGGGGACTTCCAGATTGCATATCATCAGGTAACAGAAAGAAGTTTGTTGATAAAACAGTAAAAATAATTCAGCAAAAATTGGGAATTAAACAATGTCTAGGAGCCGTTTATCACCCGCAAAGCCAAAGAATTTGCGAAAAAATTAATGGTGTGTTGAAAAATCGCATTGTTAAAATCTGCCAACACACAGGTCTGAACTAGGTAGAGGCGCTCCCATTAGCATTAATGGTGTGTCGTTCTAGTGGGTTCTGTGATTTGCGAATGACACCCCATGACTTGACTACAGGAAGACGAATGCCAACACCTTGTTTGCGAACAAGTGGAAAGGGTCCGAGTTTAGCCCTTTTAGAAGATGAAATGCGAGCCTATGTGATCTATATGGCTGTGTGGCAGTGGGGTGTGGTTAGAGAGGGAGAGGAGTGGTGGCCGGAGACCAGACACAGCTGATCATAATCAGGTAATCAGCTGACTCGATATAAAAGCATGTGATTAACCTGGTTCTGGTCTCTTTTGCAGTAGGCTGGATCCTGAACAGACGATTGTCTGATCGTGCCAAACTGCTCTGAAATAGAGGAGGATTGACAACTGTTCTCGTGGTTTATTTTGTGGTGGCTTGAACAGTTGGGGGAAATAAAAACCTTTATTTGCCACAACCATCCTCTCCTCCCTTCCTTGGAAAAACTCAAGTGAGCAATGGACACTCACAGGCTGCTTTGCATAATAAAATATCCATGAATGTCTGACAGGCAAAGACAAGAGGAGGTGCAAGAGAGACTGCACCACAAAGAAAGTATGTGCTGCTTAATGATAAAAGGAGGTTGAAAATTGAGGGATATTGCAGCCTATTTCTATATAAATTCCAGGTTCAAAATCAAGGTGACTACAAGTGTTCCTATAATAATCCACAATTAGTGAACGAGGGAGAGTATGGTGTGCAGCCAGGGATAATCTACAGAAGTAGCATTGTGACTCTGGTGTTGCCAAATGAAGGACAGATTGTGGAGCCACATGTTGTGAAAAAAGTAGGAGAATTGGCAACTACAATTACAACGATGACAACTTCTTCTATTAATCCAAGAAAATGTTGAAAGAAAGGTTGTGAGGATGAGCGCCTCAACTCAGAAAACAATGACAACTTTTCCGGTGTCTATAAAAACGACACTAAAACCTGTCTCTATATCTCCAACATCTAAGGAGTTGGTAAATATAGCCAAGAGACCTATGTTATCTACTGATATGGATTCATATCCAACATGTCAGAGGACTATACCTGATGTGGTCAATGACGGTTTGGATGCTGAATGGACATCAGAAGACAAGAATGGAAATGTGCAGGAAACTAAGTGGAAAGCTTATGCAGTTAACTCACTCTGTTAGAATGGCTAGTGGTATGAATTGTCTGTGTATGGTGAGACTTCCAAATCCTCGCACATGGCCTTCAATTCTAGAGACAGTACCAAAACCTCTGACACCTGACTGTCAATATTATGCATTGTCATGGCTGCTATTTAATCAACAAGCAGCAAATGATAGATGGATGGCTCTGTCGGTGCGTCTATTTAAACCCAAACGTAGTTGCGCTTGGTTGAGTAAAATACCATATATGAATCTTTTGGATCGGCATGAAGACATTAAAACGGCAGTCCCAGATGCGTTGGAAGTGACACCTTTTAAGAGTAGATAGTGTTTTTGTTCAAATAATACCTATGGAGGATCTGGTATGTTTATGGGAATATCAGAATGTGATAGCTACATGATGCAATTTGAAAAACGTGATCAACAAGCTGTTGATGGGACGTATATGGTGACCTTTCATGCGCTGCATCATCGACACAGTAAAACTCTAAGAGTAAAGTATCAAACTTTACCTGGTTATTTGACTGTAGGAAATGTTGAAGATATTTTGTGGATTTGTGGTAATAATGCATACATATTTCTACCATATAGGTGGACTGGATGTTGCTACATGGCAACATTGAAACTTCCGTATGATGTTTATGTTGTTAAGACAGGACAGGAACCTGATGAGGTTAACTCTCTGGAAAATTCTGTAAGTAGGAGGAAAAAGAGAATTGGCATTGTTTCACAATTTGGAGTGCTATCATTCGAGGATAAGTTTGGAAATGGGGTATAGGATTGTTTCCATGGTATGGTGTAACATTCTTAGCTGATCATATTGATAATATTACATACACACTGCAAGGTTTTGCTAATGAGACCATACGAGGTTTTGAATTTTTGTCAAATACTCAAATACTATCATTGTGTGTGATGTTTTGTTTTTGTACGCTATTGCTGACCTTTGCTAAGGCTATGATATTGAGATGGGTAGGAGTTGTACTGCCTGGAGATAACAGTCAGATGCCACTACTACATAGGGGTGACCTAAGGGAAGACGAGGAGGAAATTGAGATAAGGGAAGTGCTGGTAGAGAAATATCAATTTTGAATATCTGATTTGATCATAGGCTCAACATTACTTTTGGAAACACAGGTGCATGATTGAAAGGGGGAAATGGAAAATGTTAATCATATATTGGTATAATGTGAAAGTATAATAACAGTGAATGTGCAATACTGCATCTGATGTTTGTGCAAGATACTGGTTGTTGATTTCTTCTTCCCAGGACAATATTCGGAAGACCACTTTGAGGGTAGTTGAGTGTCTAGAGATCCTTACAACGTAATGGACTCAAACACTCAAACAAGAATGATGAAAGAGGAGGATGGAAATGGATGGTGGACAAATGGCTAAACGAGGACACCAACACGATGAGGGATATCGCATAAGCCCCTGGTATAGGCAATATGTTTACCATATATGGAAAAGTGTTGGTCTGAAACCTAAGGATGTTCTGTGCATGCCATATTATGTCTGACTCTACTTCGGGGCAGAAACGATTCGACCGCTGTTCTGTCCAGGCTTGACCATGGATAGCCTTTTTGATGCTGGTACTTTGTTATAATAAATACATTTTTAACCAAGTCAGTATCAAGGGTGGTTTTCCTTCATCATCTACACATCAACAAAGACTAAGAAACAACTCAACTAAAGTGGTTTCTGGCTCCAGTGTATTTATATTTTCTGACTGTTCATCACCATCTACTTGAGTCGAAGCTGCTGATCTGTTACACTACTGAAAGGGACCACATTAAGAGTGGATTTGATCATTTTTAATACTTTTTTTTTGTTGTTCATGTGATATCTGTCGTCACCCCCCCCCCCACACACACACATGCAGTCACACACATCGAGTAAAAGGACTCAAATTCAGACTCTCTGAGAGATTTTTTTTTGTATGTATGTAATATAATTTTCTGTTAATGATGAAGTGACTTTAATTTGTTTATAAAAATGTTTTACGGGTGTCCTGGCACTAATGACAAGTAAATAATGCATTTTAGACCCAATTATTTGTATTTTGTAGCATTTCTAAGCTACTTCCCTGAGTTTAATTGAAGTTTTTTTTAATAGGTGTTAATTGAAGCTACAAACATACCCTATACCCAGGGGTGTTTCAAGACCCTCTGGGGGCCCCAGGCAAAAAAAAAGCTTTTGACAGTGTGCAAATAGCATGGGGCCCCCTATAAGGGCGCTCCCGACGTGTCATTGCAGTGTCTTCTAAATGGCAGGACATTTAAGGGGGTTTCAGGTTGTCGTTGTGTGGACCAAGGTAAACAGAAATTTTTGGGGGGCCCCCTTCTAGCTCTGGGCCCTAGCAATTGCCTAGTTTGCCTGCCCCGTTGCAACATCTCAGCTTATGACCTTTGTACAATACTGGCACTTCACTGCACCTTGGGTTTGCTATAGGCATCTTGAAGAGGGATAGTTCATTTTTGAAAACATGCAAGACGCACCAAATGGATGCAGGCTATGCAGGAAGCCACAATGCATATACTTACAGACAAATACAAGTAGTTATCGGAAAGTGTTAGGATCTGCATTTAATATGGACTTTATTTATATGGAAGTATTTTTGGACTTAGTAGTAGTTTAGAAGTAGTTTTTTTTTTGCTTTGGACATCTTGCTTTTTCCATTTAAAGCATTATTGTTTTAGTGGTTCATTTAAAGCACTTGGACACTGAGTTTTCTGTTTTTTGGCACATGTTGGTCTTTTAATTGGTACTTACATTTTTACATTGCTTTGGATTTATCTATACATTTGCCTTAGCTGGTCTTTGAATATGCTTATCCTTGTGTATCGTATCTTGTATTACATCCTATGTTTTTCTAAGTAGTTTTCCTCCTTGTGTGTCCTCTTAATTATACTTCCTGTCCTTGTGTTTCCTTAATTACACTCGCCTGTTTACCTCCTCTTTAGCCCTTGATTATCTCTGGAAACACTTACCTCTACTGCCAACCACAATTTCTTATTCAAGACCTTTTGTGTTTTGCCTGCAACATCTTAATGTTGGCTCTTATTTTTGCCAAACCCCCAATACACTAATGAATATAGACAAAAACATACTCTTTTGGCTGGTAAATCAATAGAAAACCAAGGACAGGTTTACAGACAATAAGCAAACCTTCCGAGTAAATACAGGAGGAAGGAGATTATTTAACACCAACTACAGGCAACAGATGGGTGCTCAATGTTCAATGCCCAGTCTTCTGATTGACTGAATTTCTAATATTTAGAGATATGGGAATTTAGTTAAAATGGCAAGTGGACAGATGACACATGGAAGTGTCAGCGGCATAATCGCATGCAAACATTTTTAAGTTTGTTTTTACTTTTTTGGTTTGGTCTACAGATCAGTTCATGATAGTTACACACCGGTTCATGATAATTACAAAGTGAGATTGATTTAATCTGGTTTAACTAATTCCAGTACAAGATTAATTTGATTTATTCATATGTCCATCTCACGGATCACCTGAAAATGACCATTTTATAGGATGCAACGACACTGATGACTATTATTCTTTGCATGCAATAGGACATTTTTTCCTCATCTCATCATTCAGGTATCACCCAAAATCTTCCCCCAAACATCTTTTACTGTTCATGGGGATATTCACACATTGGTCTTAAAATGAAATCATCATTTTCTTCTTTCATTAGTACCTGTTACAATTGCTTCATACACATCACAAGGAACAAGTTCTAAACTAGACATACACCTGCTGGCTCCTTGCTGTCAGTCTGTTTTTAATCTGAAATAAGCATAGGGGGCAGACATAACAGAGACCAAGATGAGCTATTAAGTAGTCTCTGGGTAAGAGACTGACAAAGAGAGAGAGAGCTTATTTTCCCGACCGCTCGACTCGCCTCACTGGCGTTACCATGACAATTGGCCGAACCCAAGAGTGAAGATTCTCCTTGTGTTCAAGCCCTCTCTCGATGCTCTTCCTCACTCTGTCTCTCCTTGACCATCCCTCTCTCACCCAGTGCTCTCTCCAACCCTTCCCACTTCGCTGTTTCCTTTTTACTCCAGCCCTATTCTTCACCATAAAATGTATATATCTCTCCTGTCCCTCCATTCTTCTTCATTTCCTACTCTTCTCAAGGCTCTCATCGTCACCTGTTCCTCATCTGCCATTTGATCCCTGCCCTGCAAATTACATTTGAAATGTTGCTTTATTGACATTACCATAATCGACTACAGTACCGGGAACGTAGATCGCTCAAGGCTTGCAAATTTCTCTTTGTGCTGACATCACATCAATGCCATTTTCATTTATGCATAGTGGCTTAAAGGAACAGTTTGTGAAAGTATCATATAAAGAAAGGTTGATTAATTGACAACAACTACAACAATGCTTCATGCCTGTCTATACATTTGGCTAGGATTGAATGGTCATGTCCCCGTTCTCAATTCTGCCTTTAAAACTGTGATTGGCTCAGTTTCTTTTTTCCAATTGGGAAATCGGCTGTCACAGCAGCTGACGTGTTTGACTCACTGAAAAAAGACAGAGGTGTGGATGGCAATTCAGAGCTTTTAACCAAGCTATGTTACAATAACCGTGACCTAGTGAACAAGTTGATCCCTACTGTGAAGTACATAATTGCATCATGAGGCATTGTGGGTCCAGATTTTGAAAGGTTTGACCATGCAGATTGATGTTATTCAGCCAATCACTTTGCTGTTTATTGCTGTCTAAATTTTAAATTTGTTCTCCTTTCTCTGTCATACAGTATGTCATGTCAGTGATTCACTAAAGCCCTCCTCCACCCCACCACACCCAGTCTCCATATCACTGTCTAGACCCCCTCCCGGAGTGTTTCCTATAATACATACAGACTTTCCCCCTTTCAATCATGGTGACAACATGTTGGGGTCTAAGCATCAAAAGAACCCCATTATATTATCACTTTCTGCTCCTGTTATCTCAAGCAATAAAAACCTGTTCATTTGTTTATTGAGTCCATCCTGATTGCACTGGTGTCTCCAGTGATTTACCAACATCTGGTCCTCAGAGCTAGACGGATACTTGGTTCGTCCCTCCCGTATCCTCTCTCTCCAAACTTCTCCTTTCCTCAATCTTAACCTTCCTCTCCCTCCTCCTCTCTCCTCCACCCCTATATTTGTGGTCACTATCTCACGGAGAGGTTTGCTATAGACGTATGAGCCTCCCTCTAACGCTGAAGTGACACGATAAACTGCAGGGCTTCCCCACTTTCCCTGCTGCTTACAGAGAGTGTATTTCTGCATGTTGGTGGGTTACTGTGAGATGATATTACAAAAGCATGCCTCAAGGTTATACAAGATCCGATCCTGACACAGAAAAATAATATCAAAAAAGGAATACACTCCATATTTATTTTCTCTCTCTTCTTTGAATGCATTCCTCTCTCCCATATCGCATTCCCTATCTTGGTCTCTCGCTTCCTTCTTTTCCACTCTCCCTCTCGTCCTGCCTGAGGAGGTTTATCCAGATTACTCAACTGACACATTCACCTCATATTCCCCCACTTTAATGCTCCCCGCGTTGTGTATTCTTCCCCTTTTGATGCAGCTTCATGCTTTCTCCCACCTTTTCAGCATAATTATACATCTTACCTCTTCTCTCTTCCTTTATAAACTCTACTGTCTCCCCACCTCCCTGTTTTTGGAAACTTTAACAAGTAGAAGAGCCACTGTGTGATGTCATCACTCCAGGATGGAGGGAAGTGTTGAACCCTCCGAGGGGTTATTCACTCCTTCACATCTTTTGCTCTGTGCAGATGTAGTATTACCATTCTCAAGAGATCCAGTGCGAATGTAGCCAGATTGCACTGAAGATGCACTCGAGATCCCATCACTTACAGTATGTGTGATGCATGTTGCCACATTCCTTTTGTGATGTGAATGCAAAGGTGTCCTGAGATTATGGTTGAGGCCCAATACATGTATTTATTTGTAGCCTTTTATACAATATTAACACTGCCCAACAAGGTCATTTTCTATTTTAACTGTACAACTTGTATTCCTATCTAAGATGGATATTAATACATGGTCTGAACATTGCCTTTATGTTGTGTTTCTTATACTGGTGCATGATGAGTACACCTGCACAGCATTTAATCATACAGTAACTCCCTCACAGAAATATGGGATTATATGCTTAGATTTTGTCATTAAAGCTTAAATACATTTAAGCTATAGTGAAAGTACCCTAGATATTGTTAATTTGTTTACTGATATCATTAGTTGTGCACATTAGCAAAACATTTCCCTCTACATAACTGCCTTTTCAGTGATTTCCAGTCCATGGAAACGAAATAGTAAAAATTGCCTGGTGTTTGCCTGCATGTTTATCAGCGTCTCTTTTTTATTTGCAGACTATTTGCATGACATATTAAGGGAGCCAGTGTCACCCAAGCTTCCCTAAGTAAAGGTTGAAGTGGCAAAGAGAAATTGGTGGTATCAGCCAACCTTTTCCACTTTCAGTTGTGAATTAGGCAGTTATCCCCCTTAAAGACATACACTATAGTTATCACAGCCAGGGTTCAGTTCACCAAGACTCCCACCACTTAAAGGCACAACAAGGAATCTTCAGTCTTTCCTTAGCATGTGGTGAGTCCATATAAAGTAAATGATGATTGTGAGGCTACTTTGCTTAGTTTGCTGCCACAGTAATTCCAGATACATAGAACATGGATGGGATGGATACTAGGGTTACAGAAGAATTACTACAATATCAATACAATCATCAATCATGTATAATGACGATGTCTCACACAGCCCTGTAGATCACAGTTTATAGGTCTGGACTTATTTTGGTGCAGTCAATCACCATCCCCTGCTAGACATAGGATTGCATTAGCTATACTCTTACAGGATTTATTTTTATTGATGTGGGGAGAATAAAACAGACAAGAATGAGAGACTATTTTCACTATGTTTCAGTGTGTATCAAAAACTGTGAAAAAATGACAATCATGCCACATATTGACAAACTCTTGGACATTCAACTTAGCAACTTGGCAGATGCAGCAAGCAACGAAAGGAAAAGACACGCAAATTCAGCCATGAATAATATTTCATTGCGTTGTATACAACATGATGAGATTGCATTGGATTGCATTGTATATGTAACATGTTGAGATATTCAACATTGAGAAAATATGCAACTTGTTAAAATAAATACATTTGAATTGTAAATGTTTGTAAAAACTGATAGCTAAAAACGAAAAAAACAGGAAAAAGGAAATGTGTGTACTTGAATTGACATGATCATGACATCACATATCAGGACAAAGCTATAGCCATATGCAAAATAACTTGAAAATGTAAAGAAGGGTTTTGCTGATTTCACAATCATGCTTTTGTTTTTTAATAAATCCCAACAAAGGCCGAACACATGATTAATATGACATATTTTTCAGACTAATTGGACCTTTGTGATCACTGGACAAGGATATGAATTGTCAAATTTACCAAAAAGATTTGGTACGCAAACACACACTGAAAATAAACACTCAACCACCCCAGTGAGAATTTAAGATAAATCAGGTATCAATGCCATAGGAAGAGGCCTTCAACCTGGAAATATCTTAGACAGCTGATAAGATAAGAGGCAAGCAGCAATTGTCACTCTTACTCAAGGTTCATTTACTCTGCATCTTTCTTTAGTGATCAGTTACTGAATATGAAGTCACAGCTTCTTAAATAAGACTGATCAGCTTAATTAAATAGCCTAAATTTGCTCCAATAGGATCTGAAGCCCTCTTTAATGAGATGAGTATATTAAATTGTCATCCTACAGAATAAATATAATTTAAATGGTAATTAATCTCTCCACTCTGAATGCTAATACATATGAATGCATGGGATTGGACTGTTTCTGCTCAAAATTGTGTGTTTTCTGAGCAAAATATTGAACAGATTTCTTTGTAGGAAACTCTCTAACTGAAAGTAGTTTTAGCTTCTCTGCCAGTCTTTCTTTTACATCTTCCCAACAAACTTCTCTTGAAAATATCATCTTTGCGAAGGTTTCAGGGTACACAAAAATGTGTATTGGACTCCCTCTGACTCATATTTCCGCCCTGAATCTTATTTTCTGTCAGCAAAGGCAGATTAGTATTTGGACAGCCCCTGGCCTGCACTGATTGGTTGATTCATGGCTTTGTGAGCTAGTAATTGGATGATGACAGTGGGGTGGAACACTGGAGGGTGATGATTGATGGCTGGGGCACCGTCAACTTGCCGTAGCGAAGATGTATGCTGCAATATTGTTTTTGTTTGTGTGTGTGTGTTTTTTGTGTAGAAATATCTTGGAACACGGCACCCCTACCACTAGAGTGTTTATGGGAAAATACTTACTAGGGAATGATGGAGGTATGTGAGTGCTTTTCACCCCTTACTGCACAACCCAGTCTTACGATTATTCGTAAAAAAAAGGTAATGCGATTTAATCTATTGATTCGTGGGCTGGGTAACGATTAACTTGTTTATTGCTTGATGATCACCAAATAAAAACTATGTATTTCTATTGGGAGGGTTAATCGTTTGGGACAAACGTTATTCCAGCATTTGCGCGCACACACAGACTGCAGTTTTATCCGTTATTTTCATTCGTCATCATTTTTATTTTGGACAATGTTCTTCCGCAATTGATCTGACTTCATGTCGGTTTCATATCTAAGCTTCTCAGCTTTGTATACAGTGAAAAAATGTTGTTGTGTTTATGTGTATGCTCCTGGATACAATAAAATCCGGTCCACATGACTAATAGAAAAAAAAAAGAATTCTGACCGATGAAATAGACTGGGAAATGTGCGACTTGGAGAGTACAAAACTACGCGTGTTAGCATGGCGACGATGCCAGGCAAAGGTTAAGGTGAGGGTTACTGTGCGTGCCCATAGATACTGTGCTTTACACTGAAATAAAAAATCGAATGTTGGATTTTCTCTTTTTAATATTATTCCACGCAAGCACCTGCACACACACACTGACTTACACTTTATTTTGTACACATCGTGTACTTGGTGTTTTGTACACATCAAGCACATATGGACTATATATTTGACTACAATAGGTGAAAACAGATTCATTGCACATTGCAAAAGCCTCATATTGTGCCTATTTGCTTGGTTATGACAGATAAATAAGTATAGTACTTGCATAGTAATGGTTATATTAATAGTATTAGGTAATAGTTATATTTTTGAGGTTCGACCCCTTTGTCTCCAAAAGGGGTCAGTGAAATGTAACTCTGGGCCAGGGCTGTGTGGAGGACATGGCCACATTAAAACTATGTGGTAGGAGTAAACAAAACACATAATTAGAAAGGTCTCAACCTGGAGAGAAACATAATGTCAGTCTGAAGACTATAGGTAGGTTCTGCTCTGAACTGTTGAGCTTTGAACCTTGGCCTCAGTGCATTTTTGAACGCTTGTCATTCTGCTCCAGAAGCAACTACATACATGGGAACACTTGTTATATTGCGAGCTATACCTAAACTGTGTGAATATGCCATACTGGGTTGAAATAGGGAAAATAGATTTTCAGTAATTTAATAATTACATATTAAAATTCCGATCATATAGGTGTGTTACCCATCACCTTAAACCCCAAACTGTATTCTCAACTCAGTACATTTAAATGTTTTAATCCAAAGAAAATCAATTTTCCATTGTCAAAAATAATGACAATATAGAAAAACGGCGCAGTCTGTGTGTGCGCAGATGCTGGAATAACGTTTGTTGTTGATGATTAACCCTCCCCATAGAAATACATTGTTTTTAATACGTGGTGATCATCACACAATATCAGAGTTCATCGTTACCCTGCCAAGGAATCAATAGATTAAATTGCGTGACTAGAGTTCTGGATTTATGTTGAGCTACACACATGAACCAGAGAATCAGACGGCTTCAAATGAGGTTTCACATACATTAGCTGATTAACTGCTGTACTAAAAACATCAGTGTTTTTATTTCAGGGTCCATATATCCAATAAGCAGCGTTGTCACCCAGGTAACACGCCGTGTTCACTGTGCATTAATTTACTGTATATGTTACTGAGAAGCTTGGATATGAAAACGACAAGTCAGATTTATTGCAGATGAATATTGTCCAAAATAAGGACAATGTAGAAAACAAATTATAAACCGGCACACTCTGTGTGCGCGCAGATGCTGGATCAACGTTTGTTGCAAACAATTAACCCTCCCCATTGAAATACATTGGTTTCAAAACGTAACCGGGACCACAACATTTGTGCCCAGATTGTTACGGTGGCAATGATTCAATAGATTAATCTTCGTAACAGTCCCACAAATATTCGTAAGACTGGGTTGTACTGCATGCATGTGCACACACCTGAGTGATAGTGTGCGCCTTTCTGCAGGAGGCCAACATGAAAAGTATCTCCATCTCCATTAAGCTAGTCCAGCGTTGACCAACAAAACTGTGTCAGCTGTACGTCAGACTCACAGCTCTCCAACCGATTCTATGCTCCCAGAGGGACAAAGGTGAGCAAGAAACAGGTGGACAGAAGAAATGCTTTTAAAAACACAGTGGAAACGTATAAACTCAAAGAATGGAACAGCTGAAATACAGCACATCTTGAGCTTTTCTCTACAGGAGGAGGGTGTACAAAATGACAAGGAAGTCCACAGAGGTCAGGAAAGGTGTGTGTGTGTGTGTGTGTGTGTGTGTTTGCATGCGTGCATGGGTATTTGTTCAGGACAATTCCTGGTTACAGACCCTAACCTTTACCCTATGTCATTATGGGGACCAAAGCCCAGTCCTAATAAGGCGTAACATCATTTCTGGGGCTCTGGTTAGAATTAGGACTATGATATGACCTGAGGTGAGGTTAGGGTTAGGATTAGATAAACTGGGTTTGGTTAAGTGGTCCTAACAAGGACAGCTGTGTGTGCGTTTGTGTGTGTGTGTTTGTGCGTGACAAGGGTTAGGGTTAGTCAATAACAGTAAAGCAGCCTGCGGAACAGCAGAGAGCTACAGTATGATAGAGCTGAGGCCTTGACACGTTAGCCTGATGTGTACTGTGTACAGTGGCCCACCAGCTGAGGGACAATCAGATGATTTGTTTCCACTATAAAAAGCTCCATCAGCTTTGCTATTGCAAGGGGATCTGTGCTTACCTTATGTACATCTGATCAGTCTCTCATCAGTCTTTGTAATGTTTAGCATAAACTCCGAATCTAATTTGAACTGCTAATGTCTTGTAGAAAAGACAGGATATATAATGAGGTGTTTAATTTCTTTATTGTGTGCCACTCACACAAGAAGCTGTATTTTACTTATACATATCAGGGTTTTCCCTTTCCTTAAAATCTTTAAATGGAGAGCTGTGTACCCGTGTAACTATGTTCCTTCAGAGTGAATGAGTTCTTAAGTTAATAGGCGTTTTGTTAGTCCAGTTTAGCCCGCACGATAATAGCAATTGAAGTTCCTTCTACTGATATAATTACTGCAGAGAGCAACCATGGAGAAAATCTGTCACATAGCGAGGAATTACAGCTGTCACAGATGATGAGCTCAAAAAGACTGAAGTCAGAAAAATAGAGACTGTGAGAGAGAATAATTATGCAAGAGGAGTGAGATGTAACCAAAGCGTTGGAGTAACTTAGCCAGCAGCTGACTGGTAGCCACTGGGACAGTCAGCTGTCTTCAGAAGTCCAACTGGCCTGAAATGTGGGTAAGCAGCCAAAAGCTGTTACATTATCAGATGGCAAGAGAAAACCTGATTCACACACTGTGTGTTGTGCATGGTGGGATCACTCACAACAATGTAATGGACAGTGTGCTCACTTCACAGGTGATTCATTGTGCGTTTTAAAACAAAAACCTGTGATGTTTAAAATAAAAAATTGTCACAGTGATGATCCAAAATTAGGAACTATAGCGGGAAAACAGCTAGCGAGGAAACCCAGAAAGTACTTTCCCTTTAATACACATTACCGAATCACAAAATGATAGACATGGGGTCATTTCATCACATTCTCGAGAATGGATAATGGGCTGTTTTGGAAATGAACTCTTCCAGTGTTTGAACACCTGCTGAGTTCCACATTCATCAGTTGTTCTCTAATGGGCTCAAAAAGACACAGTGAGGCATCTCGTACACAGTCGGCACACCTGTGTGGTTTCAATTTCCCCAGCCTCTTTGCTCCAGTGCTCTCAGCGCAGGGACGACAGAGGCAAATAACACTCACAAGCTGCCACAGATCTGTCAGGAAGACTGATAATGTGATGGTGCTGGGCCAGAGCATGACAATTAGGATGCCGCTATTTGTGTCTGGGTGGCTATTGACTATAGTTCCAAACGGATTCTAGTTGGGATTGGTAATATAAAGAGACTTTGAATGTCCTGATTTAGGCTGCAGCCCATAAAACTGAGGCAAATCCAAAGATGTGTCATTTTGAAATCAGTGCATGCAGGCACACATGCATATTCATGTAAACCCCCAGCCAAAAAACAAGGTGTTTTATTTTTGGGACTTATTATACTGTGCCTGTGCAGCACACATTAACATATTTTTTTCACTGACTGGATGAAATAGGACTATACGAAAGTGCTAAAATGTTCCATTCAATATCATGTTGAGAAGTGGCTCCAATAAAGGATGTGCAGTGGCTGCCTCCATCTGGGGGTGTGTGGTGGACAAGGCAGACCCAGGGCACAGCAGAGGGATAACACTTCTAAGCTGGTTCAGCAGTCCTCAGGGATTCTCAAGGAAGAGGTTGAGGAAAATGGGTTAGTAAATGATATCTGGGCTGCACCATCTGGATAAATAGCCTAGGAAATGAATGGATGTATATTTGAAGGTGTCTCAGCCCTTTTATATTTCACTATCTTTACCCAACAAGGAATTTATTAAAACAAGGTAAATTCAAACTTTAAATCAACCCTTTAGAAATTTGACTGGGGTGCATCCCAAGGACGTTATAGTTGTTACAAAGAGACACAGATAGAAGTACCCAACTCAAATAACATATATTTCAAAGGGTCATAATGTGGTTAGATTGACAGCTAATGCCTGGACAGTGCCATTGAAATGATGAAATGAATGAATAATTAATTTTAATTCAAATTTCTACTTACAACATATCCAAAATTAATCTAATGTTCTGTTAAATTCAATGAGAATAAATGGTGGATGATGGTTTTTCTAATAATTATGAATTGTATTGAGGTAAATTAATAACAATTGATCACACTTAGCAGAATGTCATCTGCAGATATTGACATTGACATTTGTAGGACATTGTATTCCATATTTAAAACAGTTAATTAAAAAAGTATATATATTTTTAAATCTAAAGATATAATCTATTTTATATAATTGCAAAAGGAAGCATCAGTCACTGAGAAGTGATCAACTGTTGTCTGGGTGCTTTGAAGACGAGGTGGAGGAGGACACACACATCTACACACACATTCTTCTCCCAGGGGATGCTATGTGTTTTCTACATTATTGTGTTTCCAGTGGTGTTAAGCTGAATAT